>ML682310.1:5151344-5270337 GCA_007922195.1 Podocnemis expansa
CCCCCCTCCTCCTACCCCCCCGCTCCCGGCAGCACGCCCCCCTGCTCCTGCTCGCCCCCCCTCCCAGCCCCCTCAAACTTACCTCGGGGCTGGACTCGAGGCAGGCCCAGCCCTAACTCCTGGGCCAGAGAAGCTCTACGGAGCATGCCCAGATTTTCTGGGCATGCTCCGTTAGAGCTTTTCTGAGCGGGAGTTTTCAAAACTCCCTGCTCCACAGGAGCTCCCTCGAAGCAGTCTGGCTGCTGGCAGTGTGCTGCGGCGGGGTGCGCTGCAGCGCGCCAGCGCAGCTTAGAGGGAACATTGTCCCCATGGTAATAGGAAGAATGGGAAAAAGATCATGACCTGGATTTATTCCTGTCACAGTCGGAGTGTGAGGAAACGTGATGAAGTGTCCTAGACTTCTTCCTGGGAGGGGATTTTGGTGTATTATCGCCCTGCTCAGTGATGTGAGAGAGATTATGAGGCAGCTGCTGCAGTGCCGGCTGATAGTGCTTTGTCCATCAGCGGTTCCAATGAGGGCTTGCTCTGAGTGTGTGTTGACGAGCCGGACAAAACCACTAGTTTTAGTGGCGGTACCTTCGGCACCAAGCCACTGGTGGTTAATGCGGAACTATGCGCCGCGTGCTTATGCCAGCTTGAATTTGCCGATTTGTCAATGTTGGTTGTGTGCCTCGAGTGAGGCAGCTTATTTTTATATCGGCTCTTATGTGAAGGTCGAGAGGTAGCAGTGCCTGAGCCACCCAAGGAACCTAAAGCCTCTTGGGTGTTTAGCGTGGCTAAATTCATGCTCAGTGAGGGCTGCTTATCTTGTGCAGGATTGTCCTGCTGTGTATTGGGCAGTTTGCCGCCAGCAAGTGACTGAGCCAGTTGTTCTGAGGTTCTATCTGACTGCGGGCAAAGAGATTTCTCCATTAGAAGTATCTTAAGATGAAGCTCTCTGTCTTTACGAGCCCAAGCAGAGAGATTAGAGCATTCTTCACATTTCTGGGGAATATGCGATTCCCCTAGGCATCTAATACATTTCCTGTGTCCATCAGAGGCAGGCATAGCCTCATTACAATTAACACATCATTTGAAGCCAGGAGATGAAGGCATGTTGCTGCCTGCCTAGCGTTTTCCGTCTGACCTTTTTTTTTAAGTATGAAAAGGTGAGTCTAATGTAGAAACTGAATTTTTTTATGTTGTTTCAGGAAGTAGAGTGAAGGAGCACTTGTGAGGGAAGAGAAAAATGGATGCTGATGCAAAGTCGGGGACGGTTGAAAAGGAACTGAGAGAAGCTGACAGCACTCGCGCCAAAGCCGCTCTGAGGGACCGCGAGCCTTCTTTCTGCGCAAGCACTGCCCTGACCTCTGCTTTGAACACTCCATTGCGGTTGCTGGGACGATGCCGCACCTAAGGTGGAGCATCGCAGGACAACACGCAAAGAAGTTTAGTTTGCTAGCTGTTTGCCCTGTATTGCCAAACAGATAAATTAAAGATTTAGCTGTGGCAATGGGCTAGATTCCACGTCAGCCAAGGAATGCAGGATCCTGGCAGACAGCATGCAGGGACAGCAAAGGGTTTACACAAAACAACAGGAGAACAAATCAGTGTTTTCAAAACACATGCACAAAAATCTCCTTTTCTCTTACATACAGGAGTGGGGAACATCACAGCACCCCGATAACGCTGCACATGGCACTGCATCTCAATGTCTGGGAAGTCAAGTCATCAAGAGGGAGGACATGGTAATGTTAGGCTGAACTTTACAAACACGGTGGTATGGAATCCCTAATTCAAGTGGAGAGAGAGTTAGTCAGTTGAGGCAATGTTATCATTCCACAGTTTATCACAGATAGTGAGTCTCCGTAGCTATAGCCTGAGATTGGCTTGCCTTAAAGATTTCACTGAGGTTTAAATAACACGAGAAGCAGCTGAAGAACAGTAAACCAATAGGTCTGAAATTAGGAACTGGGGAAAAACTCAATTTGAAAATTCTTCTGGACTGACTCCAATCTAGAGTGTTTTAACATTGACTGACACACTTCAGCAGTAAGAGGACCAGTCCCCTAGAATATAACTAGTATATGGCCTACAGCAGCTCTGGAGGGTCCCAAAAAGATCAGGGCCCCAATGTGCTAGGCAGTGTACAGAAGTCAAGGCTGGTTCAGCACCGGGAAGACTTTCTTGGAAGGCTTTGCTGGTATGAACCTGTCAGAACACTATACTGACCAAATGCTGCTGCCATGGACACAGCTGATAGGTTCTCTCATATTTCGACTCCCTCGAGTGAAATAAGCTATACCAGCAAAACTACAATATTGCCTGGACAACTACAGCTACACTGGGCCAACACAGCCGTGTGCCCTCAGAAGTTTTCAGCATACATCTGATTGTAGCTAGAGACTGCCTGCTACAAAGCACTTATAGTCACAACAAAATAAGATGAAAGTTGGAAGAGGAAACACATTCCCTCAAGGAAAAGTAAATTTCCAAAATTAAAAATATTTGAAAAGATATTTTCTTCACTACAAAAGTTAGTGCTGACCAGATACTAAAAAGAATTAACTAGCGGTGACCAGATACTAAACACAATATTAACAACAAAGAGGAAGGAATGAAGCCAAAAGAGGAAAAGACCAGCATACAGATTTAGAGAAATTAAAGGTATTCAAGTTTGCAGGGCCTGATGAAATTCATCCTAGGATACCCACAGAATGAGCTGAAGCAATCAGAGCACTATAGTAACTCTTTGAGAAATCATGGAGGATGGGTGTGGTTCCAGAGGATGGGACAAGTGCCAACACAGTACTTATCTGTAGAAAGGGGAACAAAGAGGAGCTGGGGAATTAACTTCCTTACCTGGAAAGATAAAGGAACAAATTATGAATTATCCATTTGTAAGAACCTAGAGGATAACAGGGTTATAAAGAATAACCAGCAAGGATTTATTAGGAATAAACCAAGCCAAACCAACTTAATTTGCTTCATTGCGAGGCTTACTGGCCTAGCAGATGGAGGGAAGCAGTAACATGACACATCTTGATTTTAGTTTGGTTTTTGAAACAATTCCACGTGACAGCCTCATAATGAAACTAAGGAAATGTAGCCTAGATTACATTACTGACCAGTAGGTGCACAACTGCTAAAAAAGCCATACTTATCAATGGTTCACCGCCAAACTAGCAGGCCATATCAAGTGGGATGCTGCAGGGGTCAGTGCTCAGTCGGGTATTATTCAATATTTTCATTAATGATTGCAGTAATGGAATAGAGAGCATGCTTCTAAAATCTGCAGATGACACAAAGCTAGGTGGGGTTGCTAACACTTTGGAGGCCGGGATTCAAAGTGACTTTGACGAATTGGCTGAAATCTCCGAGATGAAATTCAGTAAAGATAAATGCAAGTACCACACTTAGGAAAGAAAAATTAAATATGCAACTACAAAATGGGGTATAAATGGCTAGGTGGCAGCAGTGCTAAAAAGACTCTGGGGATTACAGTAGATCACAGACTGATTTTGAGTCAACTATGTGATGCAGTTACAAAAAAAGGCTAATATCATTCTTGGATGTATTAATAGGCATATCCTAGATAAACCATGGGAGGAAACTGTCCTGCTGTACTGAGCACTGGTGAGGTTTCATCTGGACTACTGGTCCAGTTCTTGGCATCACACTTCAGGAAAGATGGGAACAAACCTGAGGGAATCTGGAGAGAGCAACAAAAATGATAAAAAAGCTTAGAAAAAGTGGCCTATGTGGAAAGGTTAAAAAAAACTGGGCATGTTTAGTTTTAAGAAAAGAAGACTGAACTGGGGACCCAGTCACAGTCTTCAAATATACTAAGGGTTATTCTAAAGAGGACAGGGTTCAGTTGTTCTCCATGTCCACTGAAGGCAGCACAGAAATAATGGACCTAATCTGCAGCAAGGGAGATGTAGATTAAATACTAAGAAAAGCTTTCTAACTACAGGAGTAGTTAAGTTCAATAGGCTTCTACGGGCTGTTGTGGAATCCCTGTCCTGAGAAGTATTTAAGGTCAGGTTGGTCAAACATCAGATTTAATTGGTCCCTACCTCAGCAAGGGAGGCTGGACTTGATGACTGCTTGAGGACCATTCCAACTCTACCTTTCTATGAACCTCATATACCACATTAGCCCCAGTGTACTGGGGTACGAAACCATAATCTTATGTATTATAGAATCAGTAAAACCAAGTTCTAATCTTGGGTTTGACAATGACCAACCAGTGACTTTGGGTATGTCACTCACATATTTGGAATGTGATGGCTTCAGATATGTATATGCATATGCTACTTCCCCATGTTGTTTTTACCTGCTGCTTAGAAAACAGAGTCGAGTAATCAAATGAGATTAAAGAAAACTCCAACAAAAAACCCTGATATGTCACCCTTTTTTCCAAGCTGCAACAATGATGAACAAATTGTCGACACCCTAAATAATGCAATCCACAGTCAGCCAGTCCTCTCCCTTCCCCCAATGAGGGAGAAATTACTCTGTAGTAATTTCATCTAGGCACAACCTGAGCTGCCATTTTTGGTTTCAGAATAACACTGTGGTGTTAACGCACTGCAGCAGGCACGACTTCAATTAAAGACACATTTCAGTGGCAGGTGGGGAGATTTCCCCAGTAATTTCCTACAGTCACGACAGCAGCACTATGGAAAGTGGCTCTTCAGAGTAAAAAACCAGTTCCTCTTGGCCTCTTTCATTTTACACCGATAGGCTTCTGTCTGAAGAGGAAGCAACAAGCTATGCAGCTGAAACCATCCTCAGATACACACACAAAGGCCCAAATGGTTCGGAGCCCCAACAGGAAGCACCTATTGGCTCAAGACGGTTTCCACCAGCAACCAACACTTCTTCATTTTCTGCCGAGATCCTCTTACTTCACCTTCCCGTATGATCACCCCAAAGAGGAAGCACTCTGGATTCAGAAGGAAGTTCTGCTGTAATTTCCTATTCTGGGCTATGACTTCACCCTCCTCCCACTGCTGAGAACTATGCATGGTATCCCTTCGCAGTGTGCAGCTGATCTGTGTGGTCACTAGCAGGCAAGAAATTTTGGTCTGTCCACAGTACCAGGAAATGTAAAGAGAGTGCATGTATGAGTAGTCAGAAAAAAAAACCACACACAAGTTATTCAGAGGCAAGAAATGACCACATTAGCATAGGCAAATCACCAGCAGGTTACTCACCAGGAGAATTATCCATCTCACCAGCAAAGGGGATGCAGGATTTAAAGGCAGGTCGAACCTGCCAAAGTTTGGCAGAAGCTTGGAGAATGAAACTGATAGACACACAAGAGGTAAGAGGATTCAGTGACTGCTCTCCATGTTTACAGATGGCATCCCCCTTCCAATGCCATTGATACTCCCCACCCTAGTAGAACCAGTGTGGTTGCACCACACAGAGATAGGGCAGGATTTGGAGCACCACAGAAGGGAAGGGGTAGCTTCCTTTTACTAAGAGGAATCCAGTTTCCCCTCATTCTGTGCATGTTGCCAGGCAGTAGGAATTGGAGGAAGGAGATACACCACCCTCCCTGCAGCAGTTATTCCAACCTTGACATTGGAAAAGCAGAAACAGATAGGTATCATGAGGCTCCTTCCATCTGCAGACCCAGAGGAATTCTCCAGGACGCAGTCCATCTGCTCAGCCTAGGCACTGAGGCCAGGATTCTCAGTGTCTCCAAGAGTTCAGGTTTCACTGCTGTTTTGGGCTATCTGGAGACCCAAGAAGATATCACTGCATCAGTGACCCAGAGAAGGCTTTCTTCACAACCATAGTGGCTTGTTTGCCAGAGTCAGATGGGTATATTCACTCTACCTACCAGGGAGAGTTTCTTGCTTTCTCCCTGCCAGGTTATTCATGAGGCTACAACAAAAGAAATTTTTCCACAGAATAGCTACCGGTATGTGTTAGGTCTGACTCACAAAATATTCCCTGCTTTGAACTTACTGTTCATCATCAGATTAACACATCTAAATATTTTTAGAGGTAAGATTTGCTAATCACACAATAATTCTTTAGTGAAGGAATTAAAGTGTATTAATTAGCAAGAACAAGGCCAACGACCTTTACCTGTAATTTACACTCCCTGGAGTCCTATTGTATAATTGGGAAGTGTGAGAATCTGCCCTTCGACTGAAGATGCTCGAAAGGCGGGAGTATTTCATCATAAAAATAAGGCAGGCTGACCTCTTACCTCCCCCCACATGCTTATTTTCTGTCCCTGCCACCTGTACAGATTACAGCGTGTGGAACAAAGATTTTATCATTGAGTTTGGGATAGCTAGATTCCCAAGAAACATGCTGAGAACAGAGTCTGTTTCACCTCTGTTATCACTGGAAATACATTTCTTAAAGCCAGCTGTGGATCTCAGGATTGCTACAGGAAATGCCCCAAATGGTCTTGGTAACATGAAGATTTCTTTGTCTGTACATCAAATTGCTAGCATTAAGTATTAATAGTCATCTGAATTTCAGTTGCAATGGCTCCATGCACTCTGAAATCTACTACATGTACTGTCTCAGGGTTAAAACCATACATCTGGCCACTTGTGAGATGAAGTCACTTCTTCATGGGTAATTAAGGCCAGTGGCAATATTAGTTGTCTGTTACTGATAACTATGTCCCTGGGTGGTGAGTCACACTTACAGAAACTATGAAGAGATCCTTGCTCGAGATGGCTCTTTCATGATCATGCTATGATGCCAATGCTCTGTCCTGAAATTCCCTCCTTTGGGTAAAGTTTATGACCCATTTTCATGACCCATATCAGTATCAGTTCTGGTTATCAAGGGTAGGTAGCGCTGATTTCAATTGCTGCCTATGATCTGCTAACAACAGACAAAGGTAATGTTACTTGGTAGCTCTGTGTTCTTGGAGAATCAGGGCATAGTATCCAGCCACTGAGACTCACCCCCCTCCCATCACCTTCAGCCTCTGTTTGAACAAGAAACCAGAAACAATGAAAGGCAGTGAGAGACACACCTAAAACCCCTTTGAACCAGAGTGCTAGGATTAGGGCAACTCCTCTAGCCTCATCCACATGGAAGATGTGAGCCATTAGCACACTAAATGGACAGCGGAAACTTCTTTTGCATCAAGGATGGAACCAGAATTAGCATACTGAATGGAGAACCACACTCCAAGGCAGGAGTTGCACTGAACTCTGGGACTGACAAAGCAGAGAGGCACTGCATGTGGGGGATCCCTGCTCTTGAGACAAATGAACTCATGCCTGCACACACCCAGCCCAGCAGTTATCAGACCAATTCTAGTCAATAGAGCTTCAACTGATATCCAACATAGTGAATCTTCCTGATTGCATTGTAAGCTCCCTCAGAGAAATGCCACCCATCACCAGGAATGATCAGCTCCTATTGTCCACCTAAACAAAACACCTCTGGTATATTCCATTAAGTCATTATTTACCCCAAAACAACCCTAGTGTTCTGCCTTGAACAGTGGGTTACTTATCAGTAACCGAACTTCTTCGAGATGGGCTGCTCACATACATTCAGTTATAGGTGTCTACATGCCACAGCGCACAGTAGCTCAGAAAGTCTCCAGCCTTAGCCTGTCAGGTCATGGCACGCGGCCAACGCCCCCTCTACGCCGTGACCTCAGCTATAAAGGTGACCATGACCCTGACCCTCCCAGTCCCATATACCTTCGCCAACTCCGTTAGCGGGGACGGTGGGAGGGGCCTGAATGTATGTGAGCAGCCCATCTCGAAGAAGGACAGTTACCAGTAAGTAACCCACCTTTCTCCTTTGAGTGCTGCTCACATCATTCAGTTATAGGTGACTGCTAGCTGTACCCTTGGATGGTGGGAGGAGTTACAGTCTACCCACACTGAGTACAGCTCTGCCAAGAGCGGCATCATCTCTAGCCTGTTGAGCGATAGCCTAGTGCATCATGAAGGTATGAACCGATGACCACATAGCAGCCCTGCAGATCTCTTGGATCAAGACTTTAGCACGGAAGGCCATAGAAGACGCTTGGGCCCTCGTAGAGTGGGCTCTAACAGTTTCCAGAAGGGGCATGTTCGACCTTCCACTGCAGTCTTTAATGCAGCTTACAATACAATTCGAAATACACTGTGATGATACCGGTAAACCTCGCTTACGTTCGGCGACCACCACAAACAGCTGGGGGGTCTTGCGGAACGGCCGGGTGCACTTGATGTAAGTTAGGAGCACTCTCCTCATGTCCAGTGTATGCCACTTCCTCTGGTTCTGCGTAACCTGGGGATCTGGGTAAAAAACTGGCAAGCAAATTTCCTGGTTAAGGTGGAAAGGGGTGGCCACCTTAGGGAGGATGGATGGGTGGTGATGCAAAACCACTTTATCCCAGTATAACCTCATGTGGGGGGGTTCCAAGGAGAGGGTTTTCAACTCCGAAACCCTTCTAGCAGAAGTGATTGCTACTAAGAAGGCCACCTTCCAGGATAGGACCAGCAAGGTGTCTGAGTCCAGAGTTTCATAAGGTGGCTCTGTCATTGCCCAGAGGATGACGTTCAGGTCCCACGGCAGAGTGGGCTTATGTGGTTGGGGAAAAAGTCTTTCCACCCCTTTTAGAAATCTCACGGAAGTGGGATGGGAGAAGACTGATTGCCCATCCACTGTCTCGTGGAGGGCTGAGATATCCGCTGAGTGGACTCTCAGTGAAGAGGGAGAGCGGCCTTTTTCTTTGAGGTCTAGCAGATAGTCGAGGATCAAGTGTACTGGAGCTGATCTGGGGTCTACACCCTTGTCTCTGGCCCAAATAGAGAATCGCTTCCACTTGGCTGTGTATGTGGACCTGGTGGATGGTCTTCTGCTACCAACCAGGACCTTCTTAACCCTGTCTGAGCAGAGCCTCTCTTGCTCGCTGAGCCAGAAAGCATCCAGGCTGTTAGGTGTAGGCGGCCTGGGTCTGGGTGCCTGAGGTGCCCCAAGTCCTGAATCAAAAGGTCCGCCTGGGAGGCAGAGTGGGTTTTCTATGGACATGTCCTGCCGAAGCGGGAACCAGTGCTGTCTGGGCCAGTCCAGAGCTATTAGTATTATGTTCGATCCACTCTTGACGATCTTCAAGAGGACCCTCTGTATCATAGGAACCGGTGGGAAGGCACATATCAGGCATACACCAACCAGTCAATGAGGAGGGTGTCAGTGAGAGACCCTTCCTCCCAGCCCCTGAGGGAGCAGAACTTGGGGCACTTGTGATTCTGCAGTGTCACGAACAGATCTAGCTGCGGGGAGACCCATTTGTTTATCAGGAGGGAGAACACCCTGTCGTGAAGGGACCACTTGTGGTTCAGTAGGGGCATTCTGCTCAGAGAGTCTGCTAGCCTGTTGTCCATCCCCAGTAGGTGGGAGGCCACTGGGATGAAATTGTATGGTTAATTCCCAAGTTTGCACGCCTCCTCGCAAAGTGGTGGGGAGCACACCCCCCCCCGCCAGTTTGTGTAGAACATGGCTGTGGTGTTGTTCGTGAGGATTTGGACTGACCTGCCCCATTTCTTGTCTAGGAAGGTCATGAAAGCTAGTCTGATGGCCCTTAGTTCCTTCACGTTTATATGGAGAGGCGTATCCGTCCGGGACCAGCACCCTTGGGTGAAGAGTCCCTCCAAGATGTGGGCCCCCCACCCTGCATTCAAAGCGTCCATTATCAGGGTCACTGAGGGCCTGAGGGCCTTGGAGAGAATGCCCCCCATGGCAAAATAGGGATCCCTCCAAACCTGAAATGTCCCCAGCGTGTCATGGGGTACGGAGAGTAGCTTGTTTAGGGAGTCCCTTCACATGCAAAACACTGTGGAGAGCCAGCTCTGGAAGGGCCTCATCCTCAGGCATGCCATCTGGATTAGTGAGGTGGAGGCTGCCATGTGGCCGAGGAGCTGCAGGCACCGGCGGGCTGTGGTCATGGAGGACATTTGCAACTCCGTAATGATGGTGCAAATGGACTGAAATCTGGAGAGGGGTAGGAATGCTGACCCCTTGCAGGCATCTAGGTGCGCCCCTATGAACTCTCTGTTTTGGGATGGACAGAGTTTTGACTTTTCTTGGTTGATGTGAAGGCCCAGACAGTCACAGAGCCTCACCACCACCCTGATGTGGAGCTCTACCTGGTGACTCGATTTTCTGACTATTAACCAGTCGTCTAAGTAGGGGTAAATTCTTATGCCCCGCCTGAGCAGGAACGCAGCGACCGGCGCCATGCACTTCGTGAACACCCTGGGGGCCAAGGAGAGCCCGAAGGGGAGAGAGGTGAACTGGAAGTGGTTGTTTGCTACCCTGAATCTTAGGAACCGCCTGTGGTGTGGCCGTATGGCTATGTGAAAGTAAGCATCTTTTAGATCAAGGGACATGAACCAATCCCTGGGAGACAGAGATGGAAGGATCTGTGAGAGGGAAACCAAGCAGAACTTTATTTTCCTTATATACTTGTTTAAAGCTCTGAGATCTAGGATGGGTCAAAGGTCCCCACTGGATTTCAGGACCAGGAAGTATCGGGAGTAAAACCTTTTTCCTCATTCCTGCCTGGGAACCTTTTCTATGGCTCCAATGGAGAGGAGTTTCCTGCATTCGCGCTCAAGAAGATAGGACAGTTCCTGGTTTCCGGGGGTTGGATAAGGGGATGGTGTTCTGTCCCGAGGAATTGAGAGAAACTGGATATGATACCCCTTCACGACCATCTGAAGAACCCACTGATTGGTCGTGATGTTGGCCCAGTGATGTGTGAAATGGTGTAGGTGGTTGGGGACCGGTCGAGCCATAGGTTCACTGCCCATGTGGTAATCGTCAAAAATGCTGTTTCTTTCCCGATGGGCGTTCGGGTCCCTGCCCGTGCCTGCCCAATTGTGGAGTGTGGGGTTTCTCACTATTCCCTGAATGGGACTTGTCCTTGTCCATGTCCCCAAGATGTCATTGGGGAAAGGTGAGGGACCTCAGAAATGAGTTCTGCAGTTGGATTTGTTGTTTCAACTGCTGAAGCTGTTGTTGAAGGAGCTGATGAGGCTTTAGGGAGCATCTGCTAGGTTGCGGGGTGCATATCCCCAGTGAACGGAGCGTAGCTCTCGAGTCCTTCATGCCATGGAGCTTCACGTCCGTTGACTCGTCAAAGAGGTTAGGGCCTTCAAACGGGAGGTCCTGGATGGTAAGTTGCAGCTGCATTGGTAGGCCCAAGCCTTGTAGCCAGGCTGAGCATCGCATCACTACAGCCGATGGCCATCATATGGGCGGCTGTGTCTACGGCGTCCCAGGTGGCCATGAGAGCGTCAGTGGAGGCCATTTCCCCTTCTTCGAGCATCGTGTCGAAATCCCTAAAGTGATCCTTTGGGATAATGCTACAAAAGCCTTGCATTGCATTCCAAAGGTTAAAAATATACCTTGTCGTAAGGGCCGAGTGGTTAGCAATGTAAAGTTGAAGGGCTGCTGTAGAGTAGGCCTTCCTGCCAAGGAGGTCAAGTTTCCTTGCCTCCTTGTTTCTAGGGGTAGAACCCGGCTGTCCTTTTCTTTCCTTCTCATTCACAGCATTGACCACCAGCGAACCCGGAGTGGGGAGCTGGAAGAGAAAGGAGAACTTATCCTGGGGAACATGGTACTTCCAGTTCACAACCCTTGAAACCGGCGGGATCGAGGACAGGGTTTGCCAGCATGCCTTGACAATACTGTATACCCCTTCATGGAGAGGGACCAACACCTTAGCAGGTGGGGCCCTTCAGCCAACGTCAAAGAGGGTATTAGTTTCCTCCTGGATGACCCCGAGCTCCAGGTTCAGGTTTGCTGCTATACGGCACAGCAACGCTTGGTGGGCACACGAGTCTTCATTATGGGCAATCGGTCTCTCAAAGGTATACTCGTCGGGTGAGAAGGAGGAGCGGGCCTGGAAACCGTTATAGCATGTAGAATCTGGATTGGGCTCATCGTCCAAGAAATCCGAGTCCATAAAGTGCACAGGAGACTGGTCAGGGTGGTGCCAGGGGATCAGGGTATCCTCGGCCACCATGTCCAGCCAATTGTGTGACCAGTCATTAAAAGAGGCCTGGCGTTGCGGAGACGTGGAAGTGAACAGCCTTGACTAGTTGTGCTGAGGGGTAGGGCCCCCCCGATGCCGATGGTGCCAGGGATCTCTTCCTTCGCTGAGGTGTGGGCAAGGGGGAGCGGTTGCGGGGCTGTTTCCCCAAACGGTCTCCAATCTTTATCATCATCTTGAGTGGAGAGGATCAGCCTGAGGCTGGGGGCAAATTCGACATGGAGGCATGGGAAGATGTCCCCGAAGCCTGGGAGCACGGTACAGACATGTCCCAAAAGGAGCGCAGAGAAGAGGCTGGGGAGCAGTCCTCAAAAGGATTGCGCTACTGGTGCCAGGCTCAGAGGTACCATATCTGTCAACAGGCGGTCCCCAGTGCCAGATTGTGGTGCTGGGGGCGGGTTGCTGGTCGGTACCAGGTTAGCGGATGGTACCGTCACTTGTGCCGACCTGGCTCCTGGTGCCGTGGTTGGCATCAACTTGGGTTTCTTCCGCAGTACTGTTGATGGTGCCACCTTTGGTCTGGCATCGGGGCAGTTTGGCAACTGATGAGTACAGAGCCCCGACAGTACCAACAGGGGGCATTGACCGAGTCTTCGGACTCAGTACCGACGAGTGGTCCCAGGGTTGAGGTGCCCGGGCCAGTCGGGGAGCTGGTGGAGCACTCACAGCTCGGGCGGCATTAGAGGCTCGCGTGGTACTCCCGGCGAGGGAGCGCAGACTCAGCTCTCTGTCCTTGAGAGTCCTCTTTTTGAAGGACTGGCAAAGGGGGCAGCTCTTGGCGAGATGGGACTCACCCAGGCATGCGAGACATTTGCCATGTGGATCCATCAACCGGGAAGGCTTTGAAGCATCCTAAGCACGGCTTGAAACCAGTCATCTTTAATTTTGTGGTAAAGACAGGCACTTGCTTACACAAGTTTGTTGACTGATCTAAAACTGACGCTGAGGGCAGAAAAAGGAACTGGGAGGGTCAGGGTCACAGTCACCTTTATAGCCGAGGTCGCGGCATAGAGGGGGTGTTGGCCGCGTGCCCTGATCTGACAGGCTAAGGCTGAAAACTTTCTGAGCTACTGTGCGCTGCAGCACGTAAACACCTATAACTGAATAATGTGAGCAGTGCTCGAAGGAGAAGCATTGTTTCTTCCCTACAAAAATCCCTACCCAAGTTCCGCATGAGAGTGAGTTAGTTAGTTAGTTCTGAATCTGTTCTGATGCCTGATCTGTTGCCTGGACCTACAAGCTGCATCAGGTCCATTGGGACTTCACCTTCTCCTTGCTGATCGTGGTGGAGGTTCTGCCTGTCTCTAGCACTCCAGACCCTCACCCCCCCCCCCGGGGGGTCTCTTTTTGTCCCTCTTAGTCTAACTGTAACTCTCTAAACCTGATCTTTTGTAATCCACTGGGACTAGCTCTCCCCAGTACAATAATTGAAATTGGGTAATATTGTAACTGTTTGATCATTTTCCTCTTTTTGTATGGTTATTAATATTGTAACTGTTCAGGCATATTTCTTTCCTTTTATAATTATTCATAAGTTTTATGTACCTGGCAATAAAGAACTTTCCCAATCAAGCTGGTTACCAGCTTTCCTCTGTGTGCTTGGCTTCCCTATATTGCTCTGCAGCAACGCTCCTTTTACCTAGCCAAAGATCTCTGTGCTGCCCAATTCCTTATAAGGTTTGCTCATTAAGGGGTTATCAGCGTGCTGAATCTGTGGCATATAAGGGTGACAGCTGAAAGTGCTGCTTTGACCCAGCCTGACTGAGTCCAGGGGCATATAAAATTGACAGCTGATAGTGTTGTTTTAACCCAGCCTGCTTAGTTGC
This sequence comes from Podocnemis expansa, assembly GCA_007922195.1. NCBI lineage: Eukaryota > Metazoa > Chordata > Testudines > Podocnemididae > Podocnemis > Podocnemis expansa. The sequence goes on from ML682310.1 coordinate 5,165,199, forward strand.
ATACTCCAGTCTAGTTCAGTGTGGTACAGGGGCACATAAGGGTAGCAGCAGACCAGTGCTGTATAACCCGGCCTGCTGAGTTCAGGGACATATGAGGGGTCAGCTGAGAGTGCTGATAGACCCAGGCCACTCAATCACACTTAGAAACCCAGTCTTGGGAAATTTAGATCCTGTAAGGGTGGCTCCATTGGGAGGGATTTGCAGAAGGGAGGAGTAAACTACACATAGAAACACAAGTGACACAAGCAGTACACTAATAGAATTACAACCTCTGCCCCACCCCAAGGAAGTAACCCTAATAAATGAGCATACCCCACGCTGATGGGCAAAGCTGGTGACAGTAAGGATACATACAAATTCTACAAACTTTTGATTCATAGACAGATTCAGAGATTTCAAGGCCAGAAGGGACCACTGTGATCATCTAGTCTGACCTCCTATATTGTTTGACATAGGCCAGAGAACTTCCCTATGTTAATTCTGGAGCATATTTCTTAGGAAAATATCCCATCTTGATTTGAAAATTACCAGTGATGGGGACTCCACCATGAGCCCTTGGTAAACTGTTCTACTGGTTAATATCCTACACTGTTAAAAACGTATGCTTAAATTCCAGCCTGAAGTTGTCCGCTCTCAGATTCTAATCATTCAATCCTGTTAGACCTTTCTGTGATATCAAGAAGAGATGATTCAGACACATTTATTCCTGCTGGACAGGATGGACTATGCAGGATGGACTGCATGGCTCCCCTTCCCACACAGTCTCCAACCCGAGGTCTGCAGTGGTCTGTTCTGTGATCTCCCCTCTATTCAATGCGTATATGAAGTCATTATGGGAGACGATAAATAACTGTGGACTACATAATCATCAAGATGCTCACAGCCAGCTCAGCTTTATATGTTTTTTTCAGCAAACCAGACTGTCACCACTCACTCACACACTGTCTGGTCAAGATAAGGATCCAGACGAAAATGAACTCAACTGGTTCAACCCAGATGGTTTAAGGAGCACTATTTGTTGGCAGGGGATGAGTTTAAAGGGCCAAGGCTGCAACTGCACTATCTATTGTGGGCATACATGTCCCCTTCTATCAGAGTGGTTTACAGTTTTCATCCGATTTTGAACCCACAGATGCCCCTGGATTCTCACCACTTACGGTAAAGCCTCAGCAAAGGTTTCCTGTTCATTTCTGGCCACCATTCAAGATGCTGGTGAAGCCCTGAATGTGCTGGGAACCAGTTATCTCATGTACATTTTAGACACCATATGCTGCCACCCAATGCTCCATTAGCACAGTTAAGATTCGCTGAGAAGCTTTTAATGACTTTGCCACGTGCTGAATTTGTTAGGACTCATGATAGGACTACATAAGGGCACCTGCTGTTCCACCAGACAACATCCAAACACAGCAAAGTAGAAGGCCTCTAATGCTTGATATCTAGGGACCAAAGGTCAAAAAATGATCAAATGCTCAAGGAGTCACTCTAAGTCCGAAGAGATCCAGGTTCAATTTCCTGCTCTGTTACATGCTTTCTCTGGGACCAATCGAAAATAACTTAGGGTGGCATCCATGAAGGTACTTAAGGCCCAATTTTAGGCAGCACTGCAATCCACAGAACTCCTCTCTGCCACCGCCTAACCCTGGAGGTGCCCACACTCACTCAGCACCTATGTTTTTTCCCCTTGGCACACATACTGCAGTTTCCTCTTGGCGCCCAGACACCCATGTCCCAACTAAGTCCCACAGCAGTTCACAGACTGAGAAAGACATCAGCTGTCTCACTGTGCACAGGCCCAGTCCAGCCTCTGAGCACCCTTTCCAAGTCAGTCCCTCAGGCGCTTACACGTAAAAAAGCCAGGGAGGGGGGCCCTCCCTTATGACTTTTGGCTTAGAGCACAGGGTACTTTCCCAGGCTGAGAGATCCCTAGTTCAACTCTACCCTACATCTGAAGCGAAGAAGAAAATTAACCAGGGATCTGGTCCCACAGGTGAATGCCGCTGCCACCAGGTCATAGGACAATTCTGGTGTGGGGCTCCCTCAATCTTGTCTACTGAACTTGTTCCACTTTAACTACACCAATGGCATGCTTCAAAATTACCTTTAAATATTACAGCATAACAGGCTTGGTTTAAATATCAGGAAAAACTTCCTAACTTAAGCTCCAAAGGGGTAGCCATGTTAGTCTAGTCCAGTAAAACAAACAAGGAGTCCTGTGGCACTTACAGACTAACAAAGCTCACGCAATAAACATATGTGTTAGTCTGTAAGTGCCACAGGACTCCTTGTTTGTTTTCCTAACTTACGAGTTGGACAATGGAATAAATGGCTTGAGAGGCTGTGGAAGCTCCTTCGTTGGGGGGTTTCAGAAGGAGGCTACGTAGCCATTTGGCTTTGGATGCTTTAGACCCTGACACCAGATGACTTCCACAGTCCTTCCACCACTATGATTCTATCTGGGCCAGAGAAAGAGTGGGAATGGCTCTATACACGGCCTTGTCTAAGGCACTTACCAGAGAAATGGCAGGTCCCTATTCAAATTTCTTCTCCCGAGGCCTAGGGGAGGACTCGAACGGGGTCTCTCACATCCTGGGTGAGTACCCTGCCCAGTAGGCTGAAGGCCATAAGGCAGATCTTCCCCTCCTGCAGCCCCATTTCTTTAAGGTCCTGCATAGCACTTAGGCAGCTGGACACCCTTCTTCCTCCATTTCTCCACCAGTTCAGGAATTGCAAGCAGACAGATAGGCGTTTTCCTGTAGCCCAGATTTAGGCACCTATCTCCAGAGATGGGCCCCTCTTGTCAGCATTTCCTATTGGCTGGCTCGGGCTGTGTCCTGCCCAACAGGCTGGCTTTTGTGGATCTCATTCTTAGGTGCCCACCTCTTCCTGGTCACTGTATGGGGAGCTAAAGCACCTAACTCAGCTTAGTGGATTGCAGTGCTATTCCTATGGTTTTCTAGATGCCTACAAATCCCTTCATGGATTCCACTGTTAGCAGTAGTTAATGTATAATTTGGTGGGCCCCTGAACCTTCCTAATCTCTGGGCCCCCTTTCTGTATTGTCTGGGCCATCATCATGCATGTTTGGGCCCGATTTTTCTAGATTCTCGAATCTGGGCCCTGGAACCCTGGCCTGTCAGATCTCTGGGCCCCGGAACTGTGTTCCAGGGTGCTCCCACTTACTTCAACCCCTGACTGTGAGCGTCTCTGTGCTTCTGTTCTCCACGTGCAAAATGGGAATAACAGCATGTTCCCATTTCACAGAGGCATTTTGAGGATAACATGCATTAAAGATTGGGAGGCACTCAGACAGATTAATAATGGGGCAGACAAGTGCACCAAAGAGATTCATCTGGTTTCACTTTAACCTGCATCTGCAGAGTTTGATTCGTGACAAAAAGCAACAGAAGCCAATGTTTCTACAGATGGCCACAGCAACTAGAACCCTCCCAAGGTCTTCAACGTAGCAGTGCTTTGGGGCAAGCAAGGAGTAAACTTTGGAAAGACACATTCAGCTGATGTAATGAAAAGCAGTCTGTAAATCAAAGAACCAGACAGGCAAGAAGAAAGGTACAACATGCAGATTTTTCTACCAAGTGCATTCTCACTTTCACCATAAAGAATGTGCATTTCATCCCCATCAAGTGTCAACTTTTTTGGTAGGCATTTCATGGACAAAGCATATTAGATTATCGACAGATCGTGTCACTACCAAAGCATGAGTAAATTCCAAATTACATATGACTTTAGGGTTCTGGATTGACAATCCTAGTTGACAAAGTCCCCAGGCAGTACAGACTTATCTCCCCATCAGCCGCATCACAGATGTCATGCCATGGGTGAAATCCTAGCTCCACTGAACTCAATGGCAAAACTCCCACAGACTTCAGTGGGACCAGAATTGCACCCCACCAATAGATGTAAACCAACAGAGCTCAATGGAGTTACACCGACGTCTTACAGCTATGGAGCAGTCAGCCCAGCACTCTAGAAGAGAAAAGCAGTCCAGTCTTTGACTCATTCCTCTACTGAGACTACCAGTAGGATCACAAGCAGAGTCTGAACCAAAAACAGAGGCTCAATATACTCCAACCCTCTGTCACCCAGTTTCTCAAGGGCAGCTATTTAGGGATCAATGGGTAGCACGCTTCCTTTTTAATCGTTTTAAGCAGCTATCAGAGCTATTCAGACTACAACCCTGACCTCACAGAATAGCTTACATTTGCTTCTTGGTGGGAAAGTTTAGAGACAGGTGGGTGGGGCTGCACCAAAAGTTAGCAAAACGTGACCACACTACCATTTTAGTTATTTCAGAGTAAAACCACTAGTATAAGACAGATAGGTGCAATCGCATTAGAATTCTACTAATTACGCTCAGTAGCCACTGGGGTTTGTTCTAGGGTTTCTAGTCCCTTCTGAAGTGGGACAGAATGGATGCCTCGCCGAAAGACCAAACTGAAAGTTAGAGAGAAAGATTTCTGCTTGCAGGTGAGCTACTGAGCTGGATGTGTCAGAAGAAAAGTGTATCCTACTCCCAGCCCAGGCTGGGGCCTGGCTCTGCTCTGCTCTCAGTTACACTTGGGTAACCCCTGGCTTTAACTGCAATGGGATTTTACTTCCATGGTATAACCCTGGGCTTGCACCAAACACCCAAGAACAGCCCTGAGCCCTGGTGCCCTGCATAGCCACAGGGCATGGCTGACACAAGAGATGCTGTCAGCAGTACAGGTCGTTCCAGAATGAGCACCCCATGTAGCAGAGCTGGATAGTGGGGCTGGCATCTCATGGTAAGGTTTCTTACCTGCAGAGCTGCTCAGAGGGACTGCGGACCTTCCCTTTGGTCTACAGACAGTATAGTTTCATTTTGAAGGAAAAAATTGGAAGAGACCAAGAGAGGCTGGAGTCCTAACAGTGCTAAGGAGGGAATGTGGCTAGAGCCCCTCCATTTCTGGTGAGAGGAGCTGGCGATGCAGGACCTTTCTCTCTCCCAGAGGGCCCCCCACTATACAACCCTGTCCAGCCTGAGCTCATCCTCCTTGCGCAGAGATCCAAATGCCAGCCGCAACTGAGAGCGACACTCCACCCTCCCCAAAACAACAGACAGAGCCAGGGGTCGAAGAGGAAAATACCATGAGAAAGGGGCTCTCTCCTCTCAAATGAGACACCAGCCCTTTGTGGGCTCGATGCTTCTCACTGGCAGGCCAGCACTCAGATGTCCAGGCACTGGGAACTGCTGGGGTAACCAGTATTGAACTTACGGGGAATTGGCATGTGACAGAACCACACGGTGGGACTAGCAGATGCAAGGGGAAGCGGTGCTGCCCAGGAAACCCCTGTGCTCACAACATGTTAAGCCAGCTGTGCCCTGGGTAGACATCAGTCCTGGCAGGGACGTTCCTCAAGGCCAGGTTCTCCCTCTCGGGGGATGAGAGTGTGAGCATGATGGGAGGAGAGGAGGCAAATCAAGCAGTGAACTTATGAGGAAGAAATTTAACAGAAGCAGAGAGGGGAGTTGTCTATGGTCTGTGCATTCCCCCACCCCCACCCCGCACCAGTTTCCCACTCTAGACTTCTGCTTTTTCAGTATACTCGCTCACGCACATCAGCTCTTCAAGCCCTTTCCACCATTCACAGCTAACACCCCAGATGCAGAGCTGTTCCAGCTTTAAAGTTTTTATTGAGCAAATGTTTGAAACAGGTACAAACGATCAGTCATGTATAAAACAAGAGTATTCAGGAAGCCAGGATTAGAGTACAGATCATTTGCTGGGGAAGAGGTATTTGAGTGAGCAGTAATCACAACACGAACATGATCTACAATACCCTGGAAGTACAGAATAGGTTGTACACTTGGGTATAAAGAGTCTGGTAATTTCAGGAGAGCATCTTAACGTAGGGGGAATACAAGTAACAGTGGTAAACAAGGCACATATGATGTTAAGAGTAGGTTATCCCGAAATACATATGAGGTAGTGTGATTTATATGGGCTGTAGGGATTATGTAGTGTCATAAGAGAGGAGTCCGTGGAGCTTTACACCCAACCTCACCAGCCCCCTGCCGGCCCAACCCAATCACCTTTTTATACTGTTCAGTTCAGCTTTACTCTCCTTTGATCTCCACCCACTCTCCAACTTGGCACTTTACTACAGATACAGAAATCACAATAGGTGGGGCTTACCAACAGTCAATTGACAGAACAGGCTGTGAAACACAGGAATTTAAGTGATTTTATCAGGACTATCTATAGAGTGTGGCATAACTCTCAATAATTACTGAACGGATAAGGTTTGTGTTGGAATTTAAAAGCAGCAAAATGGGAATAAAAAAGGTAAGCACACCCAGATCTTTTTATATTTAAAAAAAAATCACTTTCAGAACACCTAGCAATGCATATTAGCTCTAGAGGTCAGAGAGTCCTTGGCTACTGTCGCAATTTCTCCCCACGACACTCTGTCAAAGGCATATTTTTCCCTATGATTGTAATTTACATTTCAGTTCTTAGGATTTGCTCTGTATTACTCCTCCATCTTTTCCTTGGTTGGCCATGAGGTCAGACATCATAAGAACGTCCTTCCACGAGAGGGGTCCCCAACCTTTTCCTGTATAATCACCCCTTTTTAACATCAAAAAATTTCACGGACCCCCAAATGGTAATAGTTGTTATTGAAGACTCAGGGCTGTCCCTCAGTGGCGGGATGGGGCCTGGGGCCAATGGGCCTGTGCGGGTCCCTCTCCCTTGCACGCTGGGGGCAGAGTGGGCTGGTCTGGGGGCTGGGTTCTGCTCTTCCACCCCACCACTGGGCCAGTCCACCCCGCCCCTAGGGTGGAACAGCCGGCCCAGAGGAGCAGCGTTCCCTGTTAGGTGCGTGGCCGCCCCTGCCGCTGTCTGGCACAGGGAACGCTGCCAGCCTATGTGCGTGCGCACACAGGTCATGAAATCCACGCACACAACAAAATAAAGCGTGCACAAAATAATTCAACGGTGCTAATATTTTTATGCTACTTTAAGAAGGTGGTTTCAAGTAGCATGTTTCATATAAGGTTTGGTAATTTATAAAATCATTTACATCACCATATCAAAATAAAATTTCGATATTATTTGCATCATACTCCCTTGCTTCATTGCACTCACAAGTTGGACCACACTCACTGGAATGCACACAAATTTGGACACTGCTTCCAAAAATTTGCACAAAAGAAATTGTTTGCGCACACAGCCTATGAAACATTAGAGGGAACATTGCTGCCGGCCGCACACAGCCGGCAGCCAGACTCTGTCTTCTGGCTGGCTGAGCGCTCCTCTGGTGCTGGGATTTTTTAAAACTCCCGCCGAGAGAAGTTCTGAGTAGTTCTGAGCATGCTCCATCAGCGCTTCCTCCAGCTGGGAGAGCCCTGGCTTGGCCGTGCTGCTCCGGTGGCTGGGTAAAGCTGCAGAGGGTTGGGCCGGCTGGGGGAGTTACCAGGGGAGTGGGTTAGGGTGGGAGGAGGGTGTTTGGGCTGGCTGGGGGTGGCTGAGCAGGGGGGCAGGATCAGGCCAGGTGGGGGACTGACTGGGAGAGCAGTATCAGGTTGGCGGAAGGGGGCAGGATCAGGCCCACTTGGGGGTGGTCCGCGCGGTGAGCAACGTAAGTTGGGCTGGCTGTTCCTCCCTGCGGGTGGGGTGGATCAGCCAAGAGGAGAGGCTGGTCATGCTCCCAGCCACCCTCTGCCCCCCACCCTGCTTCCTTCGGCTTCACGCTGGAAGCAGTGGGGAGCGGGCGGGGGACGGTACAGGCACGGGCAGGCAGCGGTTTGGGCCCCTCACTGACCTGCTAAGGGCAGGACAGCGCAGGGCCATGGAACTGTGGGGCCAGGGGAGATTGCCCCTCCTGCCCCCCCTTAAGGACATCCCTGCAGGGACTGACTTCAAGCAGCGGTGCTGCGTAGGGGCAATGGAGGACCTGGCCCCCATCTGCTCCCAAGGGCTGGGGATGTATTAGAGCAGAGGTGTCAAACTCATTCAATGTGGGGGCCACACTGGAAAGCACAACACCTGTTGCAGGCCACACAGGCTCCCCAGCCCTTCCTCCTTCATGTTCAGAGCAGCATGGGCTCTCCTTTCCCCTCCCCAACCCCATAGGCTTTCCCACACCTTCCCTTTTCCCTGCCCTCTGGGGCCCCTTCCCCACACTGGCTCCCAGACCCCCTTCCCCTTTCCTGAGCTCCTGGCGGCAGGCAAAAACTCAGTTTCAGTCCCAGAGATCTGGGCTGGGCTCCTGCCTCACCTCCTCCCAGCCCACTCACTGTCAGGCAAGGTCCTGGGTTCAAGCCCCAGGGGCCTGGACGTGATGATCTCATGAGGTCCCTTCCAACCCTATACTTCTATTCTATTCTCTTCCATTCAGACTGCCGGGCAACCTAGATCTGGCCTTTGCGGGCCGTAAGCTTCACAGCCCTGAGTTAGAGCCCTCTCCAACATGGATCACTAGCCAGCAGTGGCTGGGGCCAGATGTATTCACGGACTCCTTGCAATAATTCCACGAACCCCAGGGATTCCCGGACCACAGGCTGGGAACCGCTTAGCTGATTTTCATCATCTGAACATTACAGTTGTTGGATTTCACTATGTTTACTGTACTTGGTTCTTCACAGAATTCCCATAAGTCCCCAATAGATCTTCTTCTATACTATACATCATTCTCCCTTACTGGCCCAAATACTTTCTCTAATTCCTAAGAAAGCTTGATATTTCTCTGGAGCAGAGAAAAGTAACAGGCATTCCTGCTCCCCTATCATGCTTTCATTTCCACCTCCATCTAACTGTTATTTGTAATTAATATTTCCAGGTATTTAAAATGGTCTAACTTGTTGATATCTAGGATTGTTGACAGCTAGGTACCCTTGTCCAAGATCTGTTCATCACCTCAAAACCATATATTATCTTTCTATTTCTATTGACTTCAGTCCCATTTTTCTTGCTGCTTCCATTATGTCTCCAATCAGCCTTTGGACCACATCATTTCTCTCTGCTGCAAAGCCAGCTCATCACCACATCCAAAAGGAGATGCAGGCCATTTAAATTCGCCCCATCCTGAGAATTTTGCCATACCTGTACCACTTTGCACAGCCACATTAAAGTGTACTGGGGATTGTGCCTCTCCCTTCCTGAGAGAGTCCAGGACAGAAGTCAAATAAGGCAGAGATCTCAAAGTTTAAGTCCAGAAGGGACCATAAATCATCTTGTCTGACCACCTGGGGAACAAAGGCCATTCCATTTCACCAAGTTACTCCTGTACTGAGGCAAATAACTTGTCTTTGTCTAAAGCACGTTCTCCACTCACACCCTGCTTTTCGAACCCTCACCAATATATACCAATCAAATCAATTATATATGGCAACTGGGGAAGACAAGACTTCAGTGTCACCTAGCAGTTTGGGCAACATCCAGTCACTCAAAGGAACCAGGAACTTACCTCTAGATGGGCCATTCAAATCCAGCCCAGCTTTGCAAAAAAGCAAGGGATTAAAACATGGAGATAACTGGATAACAGATCCACTACATGAGAACTGCCCTCACAATTGGCAGTCCCATGAAAGTACAGGAGAGCAACTCACAGAACTGTGAAATCAATAGGAAAGAAAGAGGCCACAGCAAAAGAAAGATAAAGAGAGTTGTTTAGGCATTCATCTCATTCTTAACATGCAACTGATGCCAAATTATTAGTTTCAACATCAGCCTGTGTCAGAGACAAGTCATCAATGGGTCATTACTCTGGTGACGCTGATGCAATCTATACAATGGGTGAGAAATTCAACACATTTTGCCACCGTATGGGCACAACGCCCCATTCCTGACCAGGAAACGTACCTTCACCTGTGAGAAGGAATGTCTCTCTTAAAAGGCCATTGAGTATTTGCCGTCTGTGTGTCAAACCGTCTGATGAAGTGGGGTTTTCTCCCACAAAAGCTCATTGAATAAATAAATCTGTTAGTCTTTAAGTGCCACAGGACTCCTTGTTTGTTATGCTGCGACTGTCAACTTTGGACACCTCATCAGAAGTTACCAGTGAGAATGGATGTCCAAGTTCAAACACCTCAAAAGGGCCAGAAAGTGCTGAGCATCCTCCTGTGAAAAACAGGCCCTTGTAAGGTGTTTCACATTGGGCACCCAAAATCAGAATCGGGTAATTACTTCTGAGAATCATGGCCCAAGGTACATGATAAGAACCCTTGTCAACTAAAAGCAAGAATGAGCCCAAAACCACGTCAACGTAGAAAAAAAAATTATATTGATTTCAGCCGTATTCAGATTACTGCTTTGGCTGCTAGAACTACCTACTTCCATGTTAGAGACCTCAGTTCAGCTAGAACTGCAAATTTTCTTGTCCACTGTACTAGCAAAATCCAGATGCAACATTAATTTGCAGACTTCCCAGAATGAAAGACTTCAGTCAGGGGACACCTCCTCTCTAGCTGACAATCTCCCCGTGATCAATTAAGCAAAGGGAATAGGTCTAGCTTTAGACACCAACAGCAAGACTTGGGGGAAACTGAAACCATTTACAATTCAGCACAATGTCGTATTGACCAGGATAGAACTCTCTGCTGGTGAATGGTTAGTAGGAAGATGTGAAAACTATGACTTCCTCTAGGGTTATTTTTAAAACATCTTTCTTAGTATTAGCACTGTTGCAGACAGGATCTATATTTGTTTTTGATGTATACAAGATAGGGGGAATTCCACGCCTGCCCCATCTATGTCAATCATGCTGATAAATAGTGTTGCTAATTTTGCCCCATCAAGTCATCTACAGCACAGACTAACACATTTTTACCTTGCCCACCAGACCAAAAAAGCTATCTTCTCTGTAAGCCATCCCACGACAAATTATGGAAACGTAGGGCTGTAAAGGATCTCAAAGGGTCATCTACTGCATCCACCTGTTTTGAAGCAAGACTAGACCATCCCTGACAGGTATTTGTCCAACTTGTTCCTAACAACTTCCAAATACTGCACAGGGATTTCACAACCTCCTTTGGAAGCCCGTTCCAGAGCTTTGTTACTCTTACAGTGAGAAAGCTCTTCCTAATATCTAACCTAAATCACTCTTGATGCATATTAAGCCCATTGTTTCTCCTACTTTCTGTGGGCATGGAGAACAATTGGTTATCATCTGCTCTATAACAGCCTATAACATATTTGAAGACCTACTGAGTCCCCACCTCACCCTTCTTCTCTGAAGACTAAATATGCCCAGCTTCATTAAGCTTTCCCCATCCGTCAGTTTTTTTAAACTTTTTATCACTTTTGTTGCTCTTCTCTGGATTCCCTCCAATTTATCCATATCTTTCCTAATGAGTGCCCAACACTGGGCCCCAGCGAAGGCCTCACTAGTGCCTAGTGGAGCGAGACAATAATCTCCCAGGTCTTACATATGACACTCTTGTTAATACACCCCAAAATGCTATATGCTTTTTTGCAACTAGATCATATCATAATAGATTTATGATCCACTATAACCTCCAGACCCTTTTCACCAGTACTACCCCATCTAGCCAGTTATTCCTATGTTGTAATTGGAGGCTTTGGTTTTTAACTTCCTAAAAGTAGTACTTTACACTTGTCTTAACTGAATTTCACCTTGTTCATTTCAATATAGACAGCTTCTTTTGATTTCTAATCTTGCTCTCCAGCAAGATTGCAACCCGTCCTAGAGCAGCAGCATCCATGTATTTGATAAGTAGAAATTAAAATATTGAATAATGCCAGCTTAAGACTGACCCCTGTGCAACCTCACAAGATACACCCTCCTGGTCTGACATCAAGCCACTGAGAACTACTGCTTGAATAGATTTTTTCAACAAGTTTTGCATCTATATTACAGTAATTCACACAGACCACATTTACCTTGTTTGCTTATGAGACTCATGTGGAACTGTGTCAAAAGCTTTCTAAAAATCTAGATACATCACATGCCTATCTCTCAGACGTGCAAACCAGAGCAGTCTTCAACTAGAGATGCATGGCTGTTACTTTTTAAATAAACAGTGAGGGCATCATGAACACAGATATAACATCCAAATATCAGAGAGCAGCTAAATGCAAAACGGACCTATGCTCTTCTCCCCAGCTTACAGATCCAGTTATTGTTTCTAGGAAGAGGAATTCGTATGCAGATTTGACACCGTGAACTCAGGGCTGAATAGAGACTATAGGTTGTTTTCCCATTACAACAGGTAATTTTGCTTTCTTTTCCCCACCTCCCTGCTAATTTCTGTACTCCACTGTTTAAATCTAAACAACTACTTTGATTGCTGTAACAGTCTGACCTGATCCTATGACTTACACCCCCAGACAGATTTATTTTACTTCCATTCTGTAAGTTCCCCATCTTCAAGCATCTGATGAAGTGGGGTTTTCTGCCACGAAAGCGCATGTGATAAACAAATGTGTTTGTCTTTAAAAATGCCACCAGACTTGTTGTTAGTTTTGCTGAACAAGACTAACACGGCTACCCCTTTGGAACTATTCCCTCTCATGTTACTTTATTTGAAGAGACCTTTCATCTGTGAAAAATTTAGGGCAGTCAGAAACAGAAACATCAGCTCTTCAGCTATTATTGTAACATCTTAAGGAGAAGATCTACTAGTCTCTGAAATATTCTCCCAAGGGAAACGATGAAAGTTTATTGTTCAAGACATTTATAAACTAGATCGGAAAAGGTGCTGTAGGATAAAAGACAAATATGCGCTGGTTCCCACAAGGTAGAAAATGGACTGACTGTGGGAGACAGAAAAGACCAAATAGGTCTCTCCACAGTTACTTAGAACCTACCACTGTATGCCTGGATTTCTGCTTTCTGAAGTGCAGTTCCTACTCTGAAAAGTAACTTTATAAAAACAACATTATGGTGCTTCCTGTTTCTCTTTCACAGTAATTCTAGAGCAGGGGTCTCAAACTCAAATCACCACTAGGGCCGCATGAGAACTAGAACGTTAGCCCAAGGGTCACACCACTGAAACCTTTTCATACAACCATATTGCAAATACAGGTAACAATAGCGTCATTGCGGGCTGCAGGAAGTAGCTTTAGGGGCTGCACGCGGCCCACAGGCTGCGTGTTTGAGACCCCTGTTCTAGAGTCTGTTGTGCTCAATTTACAAATCAAAACGTGTTTTTTTCTCTTTATAACTCCCAAGCCTGAAAATTTGGCCTGGAACCTGAAGAGTCAGGCTCATTTCTTCCTTTGTCATGCATCTTCAAACAGTAATAAAAGGTCCCACATTAGTATAGTATAGTATAGTATAGTATAGTATAGTATAGTATAGTATAGTATAGTATAAATTGGGGCCTCAGCAACATCTGTCTTCAAAGATTGCTCTCAGCAATACCTGTGTAGTCACACTGCAATTAACTTAGTTGTACAGGTGTAACTGAGGTCAGCACTGAGTCGGCTGAGCACAACCCAGTTCGCCACTCCGCGGCTGTGTGTAATGTGCAAGTCTTGGGTGAGAGAATGGGGGAGCTTGTTTCCCCTCAGTGAAATCAGCAACAATGACTCCAAATACAAACATATTTGATGATCAAGTAAAAGCCAGTTCTACATATTCACTTTTCAGTCAGAAAATGCACTTGTTCCTGGAATCATTTACCAAAAAAGCCCACCTTGGCCATATGATGGAAGAGTTAACACACATCAGTCTTTATCACAGCACTGAAGATTAAAGTTACAGTCAGCATGATATTGCCCATGACAACTTCGGTATCAAGCCTGAGGAAGATTTCATTTCAGATAGCAGAAAGGTTTGACAGTATCACTTGTACGACTGAACACTCAGTCACTGGCATGCAATGGAAACTCCACCAGAGCTACTCAAAGAGCTTAGGGAAGGGAGGGGCTGTGAATTACATACTCGCTGTGACACCAGTGGTCAGGACCCTGGTCTTAAACTTGCAGCCACTGGGTTCTCAGAAAGCAACCTTAACTATTGCACCATGCTGACGCTTAGGAAGTTAGAAAGCAACCGGACACATCAAATACATAGTTTTTTATTCCGGTAAAGCAACACCCCTTAAACTGGAGAGCACAGACCAATGGAGCTGGGGAAAGCTGAAGGACCCTGAGCCTACCCCAGATGCACTGGAAAAATGTTTAAAGGTGACCCTAATCCACCCCTAGAGTCTAAGGGCAGGCTCACAACCCTAGAATCTAAGACACAACTGTAATCATCTAGACCAAAGGTTTTGGATTGAGGGCTACAGGTATCATCAGTCTTACAACCCTGAAGGGCTACCAGTCTGCCAGCAGCACCACCCCCTTGCCACCTAGATAAAAGGAATTCAACAAGGAGGCTGATCTCCCACCCCCCTGGCTGCACTCGGGAAATCACGCAGCATCCTGTAGACTAGAGTGCTTCACTTGGGTCCCTGTGCAGTGGCCTGCTCCTGCATTCAGTCAGTGCCCCCTACCCTCTCGCTCCAGCAAGGACCTCAGAGCTTACAGACCCAGGCAGCATACTCCTTGCTACAGCCAGAGGGAGGGGAGCACTGATCTCCCATTTGCTTGGGTACAGCAAGGAGCCTGCATCCATCTTGTAGCCCTCAAGCAACACACTTCATCTGGGTCCTTAGGCAGCATCTTCCTTCTCTATCTAGTGGGAGGGGAGCAGAAAGTCACTTTGAAAGACCAAAGGCCTGTGTGCCACAGGTTGAGAACCATTGATTTATCCTGTTCTCCTATTTAAACACAAGCCATAGAATGTCTTTCAAATAATTTGTGTTTGAACAAGAGCCTATCCTGAAGGTACAGGACAATCAGCAGCCTTTGAAAGGCTTGTCTGGGATTTTAACCAAGGACCTCTTACAGCCTTGGTAAGAATCATGCACCTACACTAGCAACTTCAAGTGCTTTCTGGGGCCCATGATGGCCTCCATGCACCCAGCCACAGAATTAGCTCCCATAGGATACAGGCTCAAAAATGCAAGCTGCTCCTGGGTCAAACTTTGCCTCTCTGCTCTTGTGGCACAATGCCCAGCCACATGCCCAAGTTCCACCCAACCTCAAGGAGTCACCAACAGACACCCATAGCAGCAACAAAGGCAAGGCAAAAGGAGAGGGCAGAAGAAAGGACATGTGGCAACAGCTCTACCAGGACATAGCATTAAGAGTAAACCAGAGTTTTAACATGGAAAAGGTACATGAGAGGGGGAGGGTTCCCCACCACACAGGTTTGTACCATGAATGAGTGGGAACAGCAATACTACAATACCATGTCATCAGTCCCCTCCCATCATTTTCCTGATCCACTTTATTTCTCACTCCAAAGTATTCGTGACTATAATAAACATCCTCAGAGACTTTGGACATAAAAGAGAATGCGGGATGTCAGCTCCCTTCTGCCAATTGTTTGTACTATTTGCATTATGGCAACACCTAGAGGCCCTAGCCAAGATGAGAGCCCTGTTGTGCTGGGTACTGTACATACATGTAAGAAGAGACAGTCCCTGTCCTAATAAACCTCCAGTCTGAAAACATAAGCCTGGAAAACAGGCACAGGGAGGTGAAAGGACTTGCTGAGAGCCACAGGGGGAACCAAACGCATAGCTGCCAGTCCAGTGCTCTAACCACTACTCCACGTTGCCTCCCTTTGGGCAATTTCACAGCATGACTATAGCACAATGAAATGCAGATTTGCTTGTAACTTAACAGAAAAATGAAAGTAAACAAAAAACCAAATCAAATCTGTACTCTAAGACTCTGTTCCTAAAACTCCTTTTGTGTAGACACTTCCCACTAGAGGCAGCCCTACGTGACAAAACAGACGCTATTTTGGCTGCTGCTGCCATTTTTATTAATTGTTTAGATTTTCTCTTGGCAAAGTTAAACTGAGTGAGTGGTGCTGAGAACTGTGTCAAAAGCCCTAAACTCATCCATGCTGGCCTTGACATCACAGCTGGCCTTCTGCTAAGCCCGTGACAGCAACAGTGAGAATTTTCTCGACAGTTCCCTTGGCATGGACAGAGCCTGAGAGTCAACTGTGATTTGGATCCCCATTTGTTTCCATGGCTGACAAACCCAGTTCTACCCAACAAACCAAATGCAACTCTAACTGTGGATCTGCTAGTAAATACCTCCACAGGCTACAGCTGAAGATGAAATCTCTCCACCTTCTGCTCTGGAGACAGGCTGAGATTAGCATGGTCTTCTTAATTTTTATGGATGGAGTGGGTTTTAATGTCCAACATCCATCCAACTACACACCCACACAAACCAGGGTCAACAAGGGCTCCACAGTACCAAAAGAATTGAGGATTTCTCTGTGTCACCTTCAGCATTCTCTGCAACAAGAGGAGTCTATACAAGCCCAGGTCAGCTTTCTTGGATAGTACATTAACATAATACGAGGAGCAACTACAGATGAAGCATACATATACACCAAACTTCCCGTCCTGCAACGTCTCCTAGCTGTATAGATATCGGCTCCCATCTGGAGAGAGGAAGGATGTCCTGGTGGTTAAGGTGGTAGGACCTGCCAGACGTGGCTTCAGTCCTCCAACCTATTATAGAATTTCCGAGTCACTAGGCAGGTCACTTTGAGCACTTGGAGACCCATGCTAGCTTTCCTCTAGCCAACTTCAGTAACAAGAACAGTGAAACTGCAGCAACATAAACTAGCTCAAGTGCTCACCCAGAGTCCTGGATGTGCTTCAACAGCCAGCAGTGCCACCCATGCGGCTGCAGCTTCACCACCATTGTCAATGGAGCTAGCTGGAGTGAAGCATCTGCAGTCACACCTCTCACTGAATCAGAGATTCCCTTAGTCCAGTGGTTTTCAACCTTTCTGGCTTGAGGGCCACAGATACTAGTTTTATAAGCCTGAGGGGCCACCAGTCTCTGCCAGCAGCCACACAGAAGGAGTTCAGTGAAGATCCATCCCCCTAGCCACAGCAAGGAGCCCACTCTGATCTTGTAGCCTCAAAGCAAGATGCTTCGCCCGGGTCCTTAGGCAGCAGCAGCTCTTTTCTGCAGCCAGCAAGTGGGGAACAATGGCCACTTTGAAAGACTCCAAGGGCTACTTCTCACCTAGGGTCCATGAGTTGTGCTGTAGACTCTCACTGCAAAGTCCTGCACCTGTGCAATGGGGATAACAGCACTTCTTTATCTCATGGGTATTATAAGGTAAATACTTTATAACAGGGTTGGAATTTTAGGGCTTGACAGGATACAATAACTCTCAGGATGCCTATTTCTCCAAAAACCTAGGAGCAGTGGTAATCACCACCAGCCCTCCTGAAACTTATATAAAGTCACTTTATTCCTATCAGCTTGGGCAGGGGGACACAGTGCAGAAGAATAGGCTAATAACCCTATAACTACTTAATGAACACAGTATGTTCTATGTTTAGGGAAAAAACCCAGCCAGAGCAGCAGTGTGTCTGAGTAATTAGGCCCTACATGTTGTGTTCAGCCAGTTTTTATTTGGACCCCACCGTGCCCCTGTGGCTTCTTCATATGACTGTGTCTTTTGCCCTTTACACAGCAAACAGTCAGGACCCAGACTGGATTCACCTTCAAATGAATCCAGCCTACTGGAGAATCTCCTCTGGACTGTCAAGTCTCAGCAGAAATTTAGGACTCAATCCTCCTGCTCAACATCAGTGTGGCCAGACCCAAACAGAGTCCCACATATACCTAGAGGGCTCAAAGGGGATCCAGTTGCAGGAAGTGCCCTCATTGTATTAAAAGGGCACGATCCATGGTGCTGTAGTATTTTCAGTTAGGACTGCAGTCCTGTCCTAACACAAAAACTGTCTTCATTACATGAGCTGACCAGGTTCTTTCTCATACAAAGGAGCTCACCCTTCCTTAGTTCACACTGAGCCATTATTTGCCAAGGTTAGCAACACAAAAGCACTGCTAATGAAGAAACATGTGTGCAGCTTCATATATACAGATCATTAGAAACAATGAAAGAAAGGAAATGCCACCTGAAGGATGAGAACTTGTTTATGGAGTAGCTTCTGACTCAAGGATATGGTTTTAATAGATGCACCATCAGTGACTGAAGAAATAGGTTAAGAGACATACATCGTCATCACAAGCTAATATCAGTTAGAAAGAAGAAACTTTGGGAGAAGCATGTTTGATTAAAAAAAGTAAAGATACAGAAAAGTAGAAAAGTTACATCCTTCCTAAGACAAGGACAACTGAGAACTGTGTAATACAGACAGTAGCATTTCAACAGCACTTCCATTCATGGATCTGAAAGCTCGTCATGAACTTTAAACAATTTAGCTTCAAAGCCCCCTTCGTATGGGAGGCACTCTGAATAGTCTCAGTCCACAGAGGAGGAAGCTGAAGCACAGAGAGGCTGTGATTTTCCTGGAGGCTGGAAGGAAAGTCTAGCTGTTTAAGAATTGGACCATGTCTCAGACACACAGATTCAATCCCAAGTCTTTTGCGTGTGACCTTGAGTAAATCCAGTGTTTCAGAAGAGCTCAAGCTTTCTAGAGCTCCTTTGGTTTTCAGGACCTGAGCCCTTAAATGAGGTGACTAGAGTTGACTGCACTGAGAATCTCACTAAAAACTAAGCTCTTGAAAACCAGCTGTGGATACTGCATCCTTGAAAAGCTAGGCTCTTCTGTACCTGTTTCTCATCTGCAATCTGCACTGAAGATACCTCTCAGGGGTATTGTGAGAATAAAGGCATTAACATTTGTAAGGCGTTCCAATACTAGAGTAATGATGGCCATATAAGTACTTAGCCAAGTGACATTTGCTGTTTTCCTAATTAACTCTAAAACATGACAACTGACAGCCATCACATCTGCTCACATTAGTGACAAAAAGTCACGTGTCCTGGTTTTTACCCTTCTTGCCCTGCAGAACCACAGTTGAGACACACACCATACTGGAGTCTGTTCCTTTTTGTGCATCACCTGATCATCCCTGTCACTGGAGCTCAACTAACCAGATAGTTACAGGTGTGCATTCAGCACATACAGTGAGGTTGCGCAGCTCTTACAGATAAGAATTTGAATTTTTTATTACAGGCATGAGAGGCAGATCCCAGCTTAATTCTCAGATCCTCGGAGAGTTTTCAGACTACCTTACTTGGAAATAGAGCACAGTGGGCACATGAAACAACTCAGACACAAACATGACAACCCATTTTGTCCAAAAGCACTTTTCACAGGGAACTACACCAGTTTCGTACCCCAGAGCTCCAGCTACTATTCTTATAAATATATTTCCAAAGTGAGACGTGTGTTTGCTCATAGCAGGCATGGCCAAACTGTGGCTCGGGAGTCACATGCGGCTCTTGAATGAAAGAGTGTGCCTCCTGGAAGAAAGTCAACAAATCAGTTTAGGAAAGCAGTCCCAGCCTAGGAGTTCAGGAGGTTGTCGGGATGGTGGGGAGAAGCGCAGTATGATTGGGGATGGCAGGGAGAAGCGCGGAATGGTCGGGATTTTAAAAAACTCGCCACTAACCTGCAGTCTTCTGCCTTGAGCAGCAGCTAGGTTTTTACTGTACAGCCTAATTTTCATAGTAACCTTAAGTAATTATTAGAATCTGACATTAGTAGAATCAATATTTGCCCTCTTTTTATGATAAAATTAAAGTGTGCAATGAATTTTAAACCTAGTAATTTTGGAGTAAGTAAAAGTATATGGCTAGATGCCTCAGTGCGGCTCTCGAAGGTTTAATAATCAACTTGTGTGGCTCTTGAGTTCCATAAGTTTGGTGACCCCTGGCCCATAGCCTCTCTCTGTGGAGATCACCGACAGCCTCCGTTATCACAGATGAGAACAAAGATCGTCTTACTGAAGACATAAGCTGCCTTTTAAACGCCATAGCTTGAAATCAAAGACTACCAACCTAGGAGGAGTTCATGTAGTCCAAATACATGTGTTATAATCACTATTTGTCAAACAGGACACAATTAGTAGAAAAAAACAAAGCATTTATCTTCAAGCTCCAGAGAGGACATTAGAAACAATGAAGAGGAAATACAAAATTAACACTATAGAGGAGCAATTGGCAGCCCCCTACCATAGCCTTTCTTCATCATAAGGCTGCCTATTCAGTAGCTTCATTAGGAAAATTGCATCCCCAAAGCATCCCCTTCCAGGCAGTGTCCTTCTTTTCTAATGAAGGCTCGCCAAAGAGCTGTGTCTTTTTGTTACTGCACACCAAAAGTTCCAAGTTCATGCTCAAACCTTTTTGCAATTAAAACTCCCAAGGAGTCCCATTAGGGAAATAAGTTCTCTCGCTGGGATTCTGGGCAGTCAAAGACAAGCTCATAAAACCAGACCTGTCCCTTTTGGTTTCTGTAGCAGGAATTACATTTGCTCTCTTCCCTCCTCCCTAGAAGTACAATGAAAATGGATTTTTACCCCATGGATGCAATTTCAGGTGGAGGAGAGTTGCCCACCCAAACTGTGAGTCTGGGACAGTCATGGAAGTACCATTCCATTGCCGCCCCCCCCAACCTAAACTTAGAAGTCAAACAATGCCTATGTTTTTTCCCCCAGAAACAACCATGCACTTGACCAGCAGAAGGAACGTCACACCCACCCAGCTGGAACCCCTCACATGTGGACAATGCCAACATCAAGTTTCCCATGCAACAGTCCTCGTGCATCTATTAAACATTTCACAACGGCATGACATTCGCTAAACACATGCCAGGGATGCAACTGCTAACTCCCTCCCATTCACCTAAGCAGCAGTTCAGCAAGCGCAGCAAAAGCATGCTGACCAAAACCATAGACACATCCTTGCAGCAGTGAGGAGGTGCCTGTCCTGTGTGGTTTCAGCAGGTAACTAATAGAGCAGCCTGTGATCCTAGACATCACTCACCACACATGAATCTGAAACTCAGGCTCAGCCCCGCCACCCTTGGGCTGGCAAAGGATGGGACAGAGAACTTGCTCAGTACCTGGATGGGGAAGGAGTGCCACACATCAGGCTAAGAGTCCCATCTTAACAACTGCTTTGATTTTGCTGTTACAGGGTGACCTATTCGCATGACTTACACCTCCCGGCATTTATTTTCCTCCCATTCTATAAGTTCCTCCATCTGCAAAGCATCTGACAAGGTCACATTTTCTCCCATGAAAGCTCACGCAATAAATAAATTTGTTAGTCTTTAAGTTCCCAGGACTCCTTGTTTGGATCAATGACCAGTGTTTCATCCTGATTGTACTGGGAAGTAACTTCCAGCCCTGAAATCGCCACAGCTAAACACCCCTGTAAACCACACCACTGTGCAGCGAAGTTTCAGCGAGCGATAAAAAACACACACTAACCTGTGAAGTGAAGCCAGTGGGGAACCCCCCTGTTTCCATAGGAAGCTGAACCAATCTCTCAACTGTTCCAGATAATGGAAATACAGAACTCTGAAGCATTGAGAAAGCAGAGCTTAAAAGTCAACAGAATCTATATTGTTCCAGGCACGCACCTGAAAATGTTCATGCAGGGCTCAGCCAGCTGTCTCCTTGCCACAGTACGGTTTGCACACTGTCCTAGTTGCCTGAAAGTTTACAAGGAAAACCCCAAGGCATAAATTATTCACCCCACATATTAGAGGCAGGTAAGTGTCCACTTTAAATAAATAAACAAACATTGCCTTTGAAACCTAGCCTCAGCTGATCAGGAGCTGTACAGAGTAGAAAAGATGCAAATACCCTCATTACTGAGCTGACAGGGTGACAAAGATGCCCTAGGCTTGTCTACGCCAACGTCGACAATGTTTCTTCTACTAATAGAGCTACACCACTGGTGCAATTGCAGAGTTTGCTAGTTTAGTCCAGGACACTAGGTCTGCAGTTCTTAAAGCAAGGGTCTTCTGAAAGCAGCGTGTGGTAATTTTCATCTGATGCTTTCATCTAGATTCAGTTCTTCTTTTTGATCACAGAACATGAATTTTTATTTTTAAAGTCAAGTGGAAGCCACAACATAGTTTCACTTTGCTCCTCTCCTGTAGCCTCTCTTTAGTAGCTTGCTCAGAACTTCAGGGCCCCCCTTCGACATGTTTGCTATCCCCTCCCATCACATCAGGGATGTCCAAACTCTGCTCAACTAACAGATTGTGTTGGCATCTCACCAGCAGCCCAAAGACTAGTTTGCATGAAGTGACGGAGACAGCAGCTGCCATCATCTTTAATTCACAGGTGCAATCCATAAAGACAGCGTAGCCAGCTGTGGCTCAGGATCAACCACAGCGTGCCGGGACTTCTTGTCCTTCCCTGCCATTTTAACTCCATCATGAAGAGCAGGCTACCTGTGGATTGCATAGCACAGCTCCAAGAGACACACTTGTCCTGCTAGCTGTAATCTGAGCCCTCTTGTTTTATATCACTCACTTAGTGTTATAATTACATGACATCACAACATGCCAAATATAAATGGCTTATATGTTTAGCTTTTTATCCTCCTTCCTTCCAAATTTTTCATTACAAATACTGATCCGAAATTCATACAGCTGCCTCATGCTCTGGAATTGTTTGCATCCAAATTTCAGCATCAGTTTTTAGAGCCACCTCAGCATTATTATAAGAAAGTGAAATGGCTGAAATAGCATCTTTTTAAAAAATATGTTATCTGTCATTTTCCTCAATGGAAGTTTGCAGAATATACAGCCAACCAACCATATCCATGAAATGCACTGCTAAATAACAAAGTGGTCCTCCTCCAGAGATGCCATTACACAGCCCCTTCACCTGGGACAAATCTGTCAACCCTCAAACTCGTCACTGGGAATTCTTACGCAATCAACATATAACCTAGAGATCAGGCGGTACAGCCACAGTTGCACCATAACTCCTTGTAGTGACGGTGGACACGCTCCTGCAGACGGCCAATCAGGGAAGCTGAACCAGAGCTAGTGCAACAGTGCACAATTTTCCCTTCTATGACACCTGCATTAAGCCTTTCAAGGACGGGGTTGGGACAAGCAAGAGCAATCCGGACACCAGGTTTGATCCAAACTCCAGCCAGTAGCAGCTTTTGTGGTAAAGTTTAACCAGGCATGGGAGACTGAGGCCCTAAAGGAGAGTAGCTCCATGGAGGCAGGAGGAGGGGATTTCTGCCATGGAGAACGGTGAAGGGAAGTGGTGTCCATATTTATGTCTAAACTAGGTGAAGCTCCACAGGGAACAATCCTCCACTGATTGGAACACGGATATAAAAGACCTGTTTGGGTCTCATGTGTTTCGCAGTACGATTTACTCCTGCGTCCATCTCGGGGCAGAGTCTGGAACCGCACTCCAGTCCCTGTGTGCAATTTTTGGAGGTATTCTGCCTGCCTTTTAGTGCTCACCCCCATTTCCTCCTGATCGCTACTGCTTAGGAGGGGAAGGCCACTTCCCCCTCAGACATCGCCCATGGATTAGGGACAGAACTTGGCCTGGATTGATCGAAAGCAGCTGTGGCCAAACTGCGGCTCGGGAGCCGCATGTGGCTCTTGAATGAAAAAAATGTGGCTTGTGGAAGAATGTCAGCAAACCAGTTTTGTAGGTAAAAGCATATGGCTATATGCCTCAGTATGGCTCTTGAAGGTTTAATAATCAATTTGTGTGGATCTGCCCCAGATCCTCTTCAGGTATTTCTGGAGCACAGGGCCTGGGGGAACCAGTGCATTCAAGCCTGCTGGAACAGGCCCCTGCTTAAAATCCCTCTGCACAGCCTGGGAAGCAGGTCACTGCTGGCTCTCCCAGCTGAGGCAGAGACAGGGTATGTCCACACCCAGCTTTTAGACCGAAATAACGCTGGTTATTTTGATCTAAAAGAGTTTGTGTCCGCCTGATGTTTTCCTTGAATTGAAATAAGGAGCTCCTTTATTTCGATTCAGGGAAAGTTCGAGCGATTCCTTAAAACCTGGTTTTAAATCGAAACGTTGCTTAAATCGAAACAGTTTGTTTTGAAATAATACCATTCGGACGTGTTATTCTGAAATCACTTTAAATCGGTTCCAGCACCAGTTCGCTTCCTCCTCCCGGAATGAACCTGGGTCCGGACATGCGAGTTTCATCTGGGGGTTTTTGTGGCGTGGACCCGTTAAATCGATGTAATGATTCATGTCGATCTAGCTCATCTCGCTGTAACTTCGATCCATGTAACCAGCCGGCCCCCGCAACTTCCCCGGCCCAGGCTGAGCCGGCCCCTAACCAGCCGCAACTTTCCCCCCGCTGGGGCCGCTCCCGGCTCCCCGCCCGGCCGCTGGAGGAGCGGGGCGCGGAGGATGCCCGGCCCCGGCTGCGGGGCGCCGCTCACCCACCTGCAGGGCCGCTCCCGCCGGGGCTCCCTGGCCATCCCGGGTCCCGCCGCAGCGCTACGGCCCGCGGGGCGGGGCTGCGACCGGGGCTCCGCTGCGACACCCGTCCATGGCCGGGACCCACCCGGCCAGCCGCTCGGCAGACAGGGACCGGCCGGCCGGCGCTGCGGGGCTGGGCGGGGACGGGGCGGGGCCGGGCGGCTGCCTGTGCGCTGGAGGGAAGGAGAGAGCCGCGGTGTCCGTCCGTCCGTCCGCGCCTCCCGCCCTGTCTGTCTGTCTGTCCTTGCGCCTTCAGCCACTTCTCCGCACACGCGCTGCTCCGGGGGCATCAGTCTGCCGGCACCTCCCGCTACCCGCACACCCCGCTGTCCTCATGGCCGGATCTCCGGCTGCCCCCGGGGTTACAGCCCAACTTGGGGGGCCTCATTTCACCGACCCCCTCCCCAGCTCCTGCCCCCCATCCTTCCCCAGGTTCTCCTCAGCCCCAGTCCCCATTCCCTGAGCTCCCCGCCCGCACGTCCCTATGCCAGCCCTCCTAACCTTCCACCCCCTTGTCCCTCTCCACACCTCCCCACACTTTCCACGCCAGCTACCTACCTGTCCCCAAACCACTCTCCTGGCCCCTTTACCTGCGTCGCTGATGTGGCCAAGGGGCCAGGCCAGAGCGACAGAGGCCGCGGAGCCGGCCGTCGAGAGAGGACGTGGGCCCAAGACTGAGTCCGGGCCGTGCCCGCACCACCTGGGCCCAGCAGGAAGGAGTGGGGCTGCTGCAGGCTCCAGGGCAAGGGAGGAGGGCTGGCTAGGCTCACTCCAGCCCACAGCCCCTTAAGCCGGCCCTGGGGCAACGCACGGGAATGCTGCGTTCCGGTGCATTCCCCTATTTTTAGGGGGCCCTGGCATGCAATTCGCTAAAAATAGGGGGCATCAGAACAGTGTTCTAGGGTATTCTGCCGTACTTTAACCCCCGGCTGTCCCTATACTCGTCTATTTACCTAACAGCCATCTGTCCCCATACTGTGTGCCTTCATGCTCAGCCCTTTCTCTGTCTGTCCCTGTACAACCCCCTTTGCTTCCATCGAACTCCACACACACACGTATCTGTTTTTCCCTCCCTGGTCAAAACTGTATTTAACCTCCGTAGAGCCTAGAATGCTGGTCTTGCTAATATTTTTCTCAAGGACTCTGCAACACTTTGCCCGTTAATAGAAAAGAACCACAAATCCAAAATACTCCAGACATCTGGTTCTTCCAGTGACCGTATTTCATAGCTCTTTCCTTCTATGGACACATCTAATAATAAAAACTTGTTAATATTTCAATTCATCATTAAGTGTAGGTCCACAGTGAACCTTGCCTCTGGCCACAGTTTCTGGCATTCTGTACAACCTAAGAGAAACTAGTGCTGGAATTAGCCCAGTCTGAAATGCCAGGCTCTGACTGCAGGATTGGCTCGGACCAGGGCGGGGACTGAAAGAGAAGTGGGATAAGTGGCCAGTCCATGTGGGTGAACAAACCCAGTGAGTAAAGACGAATTCTGTAGGAATATGGTATATGTGGTATATGCCATCATGTGCCAGCAATTCCCCTCTGCCATGTGTGTTGGCCATACCAGTCTGTCTTTGCGCAAAAGGACAAATGGACACAAATCAGCCATAAAATATGGCAACATCCATAAACCAGTACGACAACACTTCAGTCTCCCTGGACGCTCAGTAGCAACAACAACAACAAATTCAAAAACAGACTTCAGCATGAAACTGCAGAGCTGGAGCTGATTTGCAAACTTGACACAGTCAGACCAGATCTGAATAGGGCCTTGGAATAATTAGCACATTACAAAAAGTAATTGTCCCTTTTCACACATTCTCTCCCTTTACTCAGCTTGTGTGAATGGTCCCCATCTACCCTAACTGAATTGAAACACTTGCCCTCCTCCATCATGGCAAGTGTATATATAGCTCTCAATTGTAGTTTCCACTTCATGCATCTGACAAGGTGGGTTTGAGGCCATGAAATCTTGTGCCTGAAGAAATATGTTAATCTTTAAGGTGCCACAGGACACTTGTTGATTTTGCTGTACAAGGACTATCATGGCTACCCCTCTGGAAATCCTGATAGGAATGCCTCAAATTGTGCACAGACGGGTTTCAGGCATGAAGAATTTTCACACTGGAGGGCTGAGAGATGCATCATCACCTGCTGAAATCAAACATCAGTCAACAGAGACCACACATGCCACAAGGTACAAACCACTGTATATGGCACTGATATGCTCTGCATGACTGAGTGATTCTCATGGGATCACAGACAGGCAGGTGCTGCTCCATTCTGACTCAGATAATGTTCCTATTTGAGGGCCTTGATTTTCAGAACCCACGTCCAACTATCACTTGATATCAGCCTAGGCCTACTCTGCAGATGGCTCTTCCTTCCTCGTCCAAATCCTTGCACACCCAGTTTGCTTTAAACCCTTCCTCTGACAATGTGGCTCATGATCCTTCTACCTCCCTCCTCTTCAATGACCATGGAGACTGGCCAACTGCCCACCTCTCCCCTCTCTGACACTAGCAATTTTTAAAAACAGGTTAGACAATCAGCGCACAAGGATGGTCTTCTAGAAAACACTTAGACTGAATTTGCTGCTGTCAGATCAATATTTCCCAATCAATTTAGCAGTCATTTAAGTCGATCTGGGGATCAACTTAGCAAAAACACACGCTCAAATAGCACAGTGCTGTGTCATCAGGCATGCAATTCATGGTGGCACAGCACAATGAAGACGCTGCACTTAAGTGGAGTTAGGAAATCAACGGGAGTTACACAAACTACTCTGTGTAGCTTGTGTAACTCCTGTCAACTACTGCCAAATTTCACGGTGAATATAGACCAGGCCTTAGTCCTGCCTTGAGTGAAGGGGTCTGAACTAGATAACCTCCCTAGGTCCCTTCCAGTCCTGCACTTCTAGCATTCTATGATCTTCATTCTGCGGTCTATCCTGTTAGCCATAATCAGGGGCATTCAGGGTGGAGAAGGGCATGCGACATACTTCGCCCTCTCCCTGCCACTATGCAAGGAAGTTTCCTGATCCCATTCTTGCACCACTGGGACTGGGTCTTAGAATGCTGTGGCTGGCAAACCATGCATTAACTAGGGATTTTGCAGTGGGTTTCCGGGCGGTTTTGGTTTTTCTGAAGAAAGCGACCGCACGTCGTTCATGTGTCACAATCCGAAAGAAGCTCAGAGGCTGAAATAGACACAGGTTTCAATGTGAGATTACAGTGAATTTCAAAAAAAGCCAGGAGGGAGACAGAGCAAAAATCCCCCCCTTGATTGATTACAATTGAAATAAACATGTTTGACACGTGTCTCAGTCACAGGATCATAGACGATTAGGATTGGAAGGGACCTGGGCAGGTCATCTAAGTCAGTGGTTCCCAACGTTTTCTCTGCCGTGGCACACCTTGCTACCTTTAATTAATTTGAGGCACACCACCATATAGTTTCCAAATGCACTCATGAATAGTCATAAGCCAATGACCCAATCCAAAGAGCTTTGAGTAGTTTTTCAAAATATTTTGTGGCACAGCTGCTCAGGCCTGACGGCACACCAGTGTGCCATGGCGCACTGGTTGGGAAACACTGATCTAATTCATCCCCCTGCTCAAAAACATAGATTCTAAGGCCAGAAGAAACCCCAGTGATCACCTTGTCTAACCTTCTACTTAACACAGGACACCAGATTTCCCTGAGATTATTCCTATTTCATCTAGAACACATATGTTTGAAAAGTGTCCAGCCTGGATGTGCATATGTCCAATGATGGAGACTCCACTTCAGCCACTGATAAATTGTCTCAATGGTTAATTACCATTGCTGTTAAAAATTTGCACCTTCCCAATCTGAATTTGTCTTGCTTCAGCTTCCAGTCAGAGATGTGCAAATGAAATGGGATTCTGGCGCAGCTGGGTTCTGCATCTTCAGTTCAAGCAGACACCAGAACAGTGCAGAGGAAATGCTTGCTACAATGCATGGAGGTAGAGGCAATCTTAGGCTCTCTGAGGCCCTAGGCAAAGGCCCATTGTGGGGCCCCCTAGGATTCCTGCTGTGGGCCCCTCCTCCCATAGCCCCAGCTCCCTGCCAGGGACCCCAAAACCCCCTGCGGCCCTCCATGGCCTCAGTGCTTTGCTGCCAGCCCTAGTCCCCCGCGCCCCCCCCGGCTTCCTCTCCCAGAAGCACTGCTGTTGCTGACCAAGGCAGATGAGCTTTTGGGACAGGCAATTACCTTTGCTGTCCACTGAGATGCGGATGCAGAGACAACCACCTAGGGCCCCCAAGCAGCAAGGGCCCCCTTCGCTTACCCCAAAAGCACAGTCTGCCTCCCACCCTGCACAACACATGGCAGGGGGCCAGGGCTTTGTGGGGAGGTGAGGCCCAGGCCAATTGGGCTGCAGAAGCCCTGGTGCTGGAGCGTGGGGCAGAGCGCACTATCCCAGAGGCAGGGCTCCCACCGCCTCCCTGGGCCAGCCGCTCTGCCCCCAAGGAGCAGGGTGGGTCAGCCCAGAGGCCCAGGTCTGTGCTCCTGTCCTGTCCCTTGCCTTTGGCAGTGGGGGTCTGAGGCCTCCAGCAGGGCATCGGGGCCCTTTTTGGGGCCTCTGGCAGGGCACTGGGGCCATGGAAGAAGCTGGCCACAGGGAGAAGGAGCCATGGGGGGGGTTAGGGTCGCTGGCAGGGTTCTGGGGCTGCAGGGGGATCCAGGATGCAGGGGCCGCAGGGGGGTTTTGCTGCTCCTGGTGGACAGAGGCTGGTTCAGGGAGCCAGAGCCATGAGGGTCATGGCTGCAGGGGGGGGACACAAAGGGTGGGCTGGTGGTCAGTGGTGGGGAGAGGGGGCCTTGGGGGAGGTGCGCGGGGGGGTTGGGGCCAGTGGGAGGGAGCTGGGGTGGCAGACGGGGGAGCTGGGACCATTGGGGGGGCTGGCAATGAGGAGCTGGGGCTGCAGAGGGGGATCGTGAAGACCTATGTGGGCCCCCGCAGCAGTCCTTTGCCTAGGGCCCCCAATTGCCTAAGGCCGCCTCTATGCAGATGAGACCACTTGCTGTTTGGGGCCCTAGGCAGGCATCTGCTTCACTTACCCCCAAAGCCTTCCCTGCATGCAGGGCAAAACATTAGCTCATGTAACAGAGGGAGCGAAACATAGACCGAGCACGCTGAGTCTACACTGGCAATTTGCAAGAAATCTCCACTAGTGAAAATAACAGCGGAAACTGCAGTGTCCGGTGGAGCTATATCCCTGGCATTCATCAGAACTGAATCAACTCAGCATGGCACTGCATGCCAAGGAGCCATTGCTAAGGTGAGGGAGATCACTCTGTCTGTTTTCAGCCAAAACACATCTAACCACCCCGATACACTGTGCTGTCTGTCCATCCACATACCCATAACCCATCTAGCTGCCTATCCTCCAATACACAGCTCAGTCTGTCTGTCCTCTGACACGCTCTTCTGTCTGTCTCTCCCCACGGGCATCTAGCCATTTATTTTCATAAACACTGCTCTGTTGATCTGTCTCCCTGAACATCAATTTGCATACACACCACTCTGTCTGCCTGTCTTCAGGCACATCCAGCTATCCTCATACTCTTCTGTCCTCATCCACCTACCCTCGTGCACGCCACTATCTGGCTGTCCCCATACTCATCCATTTACCAAACTAGTCGACATACACAGCCATCTGTCCCCATATACATCCTTGCCTCTGGCCACAGTGCCTGGCATGCTGTACAACCTAAGAGAAACTAGTACTGGAATTAGCTCAGCCTGAAATGCCAAACTCTGACTGTACGAAGACAGGATGGGCACTAACTAGGGGCAGGGATTGAAAGAGAAGCGGGATAAGTGGCCAGTCCAGGTCAGTGAACAAACTCCAGTGAGTAAAGAAGAGCTTTATAGGAATTCCTCAAATTGTGCACAGGTGGAGTTAAGTGGATTTTGGTGGTGAAAGGTTTTCACACTTCAGGGTTGAGAGATGCACTATCATCTAGTGACATCAAACATCAGCTAGAGCAGTGGTTCCCAACCTAGTCTTTGCTGCAGCATACTTTGATACCTGTAATTGTTATGAGGCACACCACCATATAGTCTCCTAATAAACTTATGCATATTCACAAGTCAGTCCAGAACTCTGAGTAGTTTTCCAAAAAAGTCCATGGCACGCCGGCTCAGACCTGCTGACTGCACACCCATGTCCCATGGCACACTGCTTGGGAAACTGTGCTAGGAGACAAGATGTGCCACACAGTGCAAGGCAACTGTATATGGCACTGATATCTCTGCATGACTGAGTTATTCCATGGGATCAGAGATGGGGAGGTGCTGTCCTGTTCTGACTCAAACAACGTTCGTATTTGAGGGCCTTGATTTTTCAGGACCTACTTCCAAATATCAGCTGGTATCAGCACAGGCCTACTCTGAAGACTTCTCTTCCTCCCCCATCCAAATCCTTCCATACCCAGTTTGCTTCTACTTACCTCCTCTTCAGTATCTGCAGAGAGTGGTCAACGGGCCACCTCTCCCCTCTCTGACACTGGAGATTTTTAAGAACAGGTTAGACAATCACCAGTCAAGGATTGTCTTCTAGATAATACTGAGTCCTGCCTTGAGTGCAGCAGGCCAGACTAGGTAACCTCTCACAGTTCCCTGCAGTCCTACACTTCTAGGAGTCTATGATCTTCAGAGAACGCTGCTATGCTACCTATCATAATCTGGGCACTCAGAGTGGGGGTCGGGCATATGACCTACTCTGCATCCCTCCTCACCATGCAAGAAAGTTTTCTGACCCCATTTCTGCTGCACTGGGACTGTCAGAATGCCACAGCTGGTAAGATGTCCACTAACTAGGGATTTTGCATTGGGTTTCCGGGCGGTTTTGGTTTTTCTTAAGAAAGCGACCGCACCTCGTTCATGTGGCAAAATCTAAAAGCCGCTCAGAGCCTGAAATAGACACAGGTTTCAGTGTGAGATTCCAGTGAATTTCAAAAAAAGTTAGTGGCAGAAAGAGCAAAAATCCCTCCTCGATTGCTTACACTTGAGATAAACACGTGACGCATGTGACTCAACCACAGGATCATAGATGATTGGATTGGAAGGGACCTCTGCAGGTCATTTAATGCACCCTCCTGCTCAAAAGTGTAGATTCTAAGGCCAGAAGGGGTCACTGTGAGCACCTCATCTGACCTTCTGTGTAACACAGGCCATCAGACTTCCCTGTGTTTATTCGTGTTTGAGCTAGAACGCATTTGTTTGAAAAGCATCTAGTCTAGATTTAAAAATGTCTGGTGATGGAGACTCCACCTCAGCCACTGATAAATTGTTCTGATTGTTAATTGACCCTTGCTGTTAAAAATTTGCAACTTCCCAGTCAGAATTAGTTTCCTTCAGCTTCCAGTTAGTGATGTGCAAACGAGATTGGTCTGTGGAGCAGTTGGATTCTGCACCTTTGGCTCATACTGACACCAGAATACTGCAAAGGAAATGATTGCTACAGTGCACGGGACAAACATTTAGCCCATGTAACAGGGGGGAAGCACTGCATTGATAGGGCACGCTAGCCACTAGCCTGAGTATACACTGGCAATTGCCACTGCAGACCCTTGCGGAGTGAAGCGGAGCCGGGCGCTTCACCCCGCCGGGGTCTGCAGGGGACTGCGGAGTGAGCCTGCCTGCTGGCTGTGGCTCACTCCACGGGGATCTGCGGCCTCCCCGAAGCGAAATAGCATGTCCACACTGTGGACATGCTATTTCATTTTCCTTATTTCGAAGACACTTTTTTGTCTTTCAAAATAAGGTGTTTTGAAGTAACAAATTATTTCGAAACAGCTTGTTTCGAAACAGCTTGTTTCGAAACAAGCACTTTGTATGTGAACAAAGCCTTAGAGGTAGGGATTCAAATCTAATCTCCTGAATTCGGAGGAGTCTGGGTCAGAGATTTTGGTTCAGGTCTATCTCTAATCACAACCGATAAGTCAAAGTCTAGGGAACAGTTCTGAATCTGCAAAGCACTGCGAAAACACACCATATTTGAGCATCGCAAAATGATCTCTGAATACATTACAGCCTCCAGTCCTCACCTAGCTTACTGGACCTATTGTAACCTGTGTGCTTTGTTTCCTTCAGTGTTTATAGGGTTGAAGAAATTACTAAACACGGGTGCTGGTTCAGGGGGCTCGACCTGAAGGAATGATGTGGAGAAAGAGCAGGGAAGGTATAGTACAGTAACACATGGCCCACTAGGAACGTTGCTGACATTTGCTGTGACGAGAATGATAATAGTGTAGTGGATAGCACCTCTGCTTAACATGCAGAAGGCCCTGGGTTTAATTCCCAGGGGGTTGGACTCGATGATCTCATGAGGTCCCTTCCAGCCCTATGATTTGATTGACTGATAACCAAAACCCCTGCCATTTGGCATTTACCATCCGGTGTTGCTGTAGCAGAGATCTCAGAATAGGAGACTGCTGGCAGTTCACTCCTTGTCTTCCAGAGAAGGCCAAATAGCCAGGGAGTCACTGGAGCTGGTCAGGTATTTTTCTACCAAGTGTTTTTTCACCAGAAAATGCTGATCTGGTGAAACTGAAACTTTTTACAGGAACATACCAGTTTTGACAAAACTTTTGTTACAAAACCAAGTGGCTGGCCCAGGCAGGGCAAAATTTCCTCTGCTCAGTGTGTGTGTAACACTGCCTTGCCAACAGCCTCATGGTGAGGGTTGTCATGTAGGCTGTGAGAGACGTAGGTTCAAGTCATGCTCTGCCTGATTTGATGCAGCGAGTTAAAGTCAGGCAACTCTCTTCCAAGGTGCATCCCCTAACCACAAGGCTATTGCGGGCTGGATCTCCATCTTTCACTTGGAGCTCTTACACTGTGTATAATGATTAAGTAGTCACTGGACCAGGGATTTCCCCAGCTTAAATGAATGCCCTGTGAACAAGAGCAAAACATCTCAGTATGGAAGGGGATTTTTGTGAAATCTCAAAGATGGCAGTGAGATGCAAAAGCTATTTCCTGCCCAGCTCTGCCAGTGATACAAAAACAGGTTTTGGAGGCAACAGGACTAAGAGGGGAGGAATCACACTGCAGGCCCCTATCTGCTGCTTCTTGTAAACTCCTCCACCAGGGAAATGCACTGAGGACTTTTACTGAACATGGATTAAGATGGAAAACTAGACAGAGAGAAATGAGCTCAGATATGTCCAGTTTGGCTGGTTTCATGTGACCCACCCCAGCTATCAGGGCTGAACACCTGTAGAGGGGTTTTCCCCATAGATGGCAAAGAACCTTACAGTGGACGGTAAAGAGGATTAGCTTCTTTTCCGGAAAGGAAAGCTGAGAGGCAGAGACTTGCTCACAGTCATGTCATCCATCCCCAGGCTGGATCATGGCCAGAGGATTGCGCTGTTTGCCACATAAGTGGGTATTGACAGAACTGTCAACTAGAGAGGTGATAGCTCCTGAACAGCGGGGGGCATGGAAGTAAAACGTCTGAGGCTTGGCAGAAAGTAACTTAGATAAGGGTAAAAGTCTAAATGACTCGGGAAGCCCACCGCCAGTTTTCAGAAGTGACAGGTACTCAGGAGTTTGTCTCAGTGGACTAAGTCTCACTTGACTAAGGCTCCTAAGTGTTTCAGTCATGTTGAAAAAGGGGAGATGAACTCCTCTGTCACTTTGGACCTTTTGAAAATATGGGCCCTCACCTCTGTAACCATGTGTTCTTAGGAATTCTGCCATACAGAATGAGCTGGTTGTTTCAGTACAACTACTGCCCACACAAAGTCCCTCTAAACTCTAAAGCAACCTTTAGTTGCAGAAAGGGATTTGCATAAACAACATTTTCCTTATCTAAGCAAATATTTCTGGAATATGCAAAGGATCCAAGCTGCACAAAGGACAATTAGGCTGTAAACATTTCCCTTAAAGTAACAGTCCGTTTAGCTCAAATAAAAATCTTTTTCTGTTAAAGAAACATTAACAAAAATCCATCTAATCGCCTATCCTAAATTATAAATACGATAGTCCGGTGGCACCTTAAAGACAAACAAATTTCTTTGGGCAAAAGCTTTCATGGGCTGCAACCCACTCAGTTGCATCTGATGAAGTGGGTTGCAGCCCATGAAAGCTTATGCCCAAAGAAATTTGTTCATCTTCAAGGTGCCACAGGACTTTTCTTGTTTTTGTTGTATACAAACTAACATGGCTACTCATTTGCAACTTGTAAATACAGCTTCTCATTCTCCAGGTTAAGAAGGCCCCAATAAAATTGATAAAGTGACTTTTGCAAATGGAAGCTAACCTCCTAAATCCCAGAGTTGCTTTTGAAAATGTTCTTTTGCTGGTTTACAGCCATCTGTAGTCTGCAGATCTCTTAAGCCATGACTATGTGCTTTGTTGATCAGGGATGGAGTCCTGAATCAAGGCCTAAGCAGAGTATTTCCAGTTTTACACAATAAATGGACATTTGGTTCTGCACCTTAGCTTTTGTAACCTAAGTTTTGGCATGGAGCACAGCATTTACAATCAAGGTGTATCTGATCAACCTAATACCCATTGACATTGATGGATGGATGATCATAAGGCACTGGTTCAAGAAACTAGTTTTGGGATCTTTGTTCTTTATGATGGATAAAAAGTGGGTTTTTTACACTAGAATTCAGGTCTTGTCAACCTTGTTTTCCCTAGAGCACTAAGTGGACAACTAGAGAGGTAGTAAGATGGTGACATCATGGACACAAGGGGAGGGGACCTTGATTAACTGTGAAGGGAAGGAGTGTTTATTCAGACTGTGTCTGCTTTGGGGCTTTTTGAACACCCATTTAACTAAAAGACTCTCACCCCAGCCTGGTCACTGAAGAGCCTAGAAGCTCTAGATTCTAGATCCATGTCTCCATGTCCTCCAAGGATACTTGCTGAGAAAACAGCAAAAGAAAGATTCGATTTTCCTGCAGTTGAAAAACAGACAGATAAATACTGCATGGAAATTCCTTTCAGGCCTCCTTTGTACACCCTAATGGAGGCAAAAAGGCCACGTGCCCCATTCCTGCATCTCCGCATTTACGATGGCTGAGTTGGCTGACCCTCTCCTATGGGAACCAGACAGGTGACAGTGGAAGTGAAGGAGGGTAGCCACACAATGACCAGTCTGTCCCTCCACCACTGGCTTGGGATGATGTGACAAACTGTAAGGAGGAAGCTCATTTCACAACCTCCACCCTCTCTGAGGATTTGCATAAGAGCCTGTTGTTGCAGTGCTGATTACTTATGATGCCGTCCATCATGTCAGGGAGAAAACAAAGCAGCAGAGTAGCCACACCTATTCATGGTTCAGTCATTCAGTGGGTTCCTGACTCCCATGTAGCTGCACCTGTTCACCAGACTAAAGACGCAAGTGCATCAGCCAGCACCCACTGCTCCCAGTTTAGCTCTGCACTTTCTGTGTTGTAACAGAGATTGAACTCACCCATCCTGCAATCAGGAAAACACTGTGCAAAGGCAAATGGGAAGTGGGCAGCTTGCATCACGGCACACAGCCCAGAGACTCAAGGTAACAAATGCCACAAGGTTGCGCCTTGCACTGGTAAACATCCCAGGAGCTGGACATGACTGTAGTAATTCACAAGTGTCCTTTTACCCCCTGGCTTTCCGTGTGTGTTAGAACCCACTCCATTGGCCCAAACCCACTGGGAAGTAAAATGGACCACACACCAAGCCCCGTTTTCTGCACAGGAAATCTGCGTCCTATTCCTAGTTCTGCCACTGATCTCCCAGGCATGCAGCCTTGAGCAAGTCATTTCAGCCCTGTGCTGCAGTAAATGGAGACCCTGCCTCCTTTCTAAGCTACCGTGGGGGTGTCCCTGGTGTCAGCCTCCTGAGAGCCTAGCCACAGTTACTTCACAAAGTCTGGAACAGGAGAGGACAATGTAAAAGAGCATATCAAGGCCTCATTCCTGTACCAGTGTGGAGAAGCAATGGCAGGCAGGCACTTGGTGGGCAAAAGCACTGTCCAGGTCAGACCTGGAACAGGTTTGCAGACCAGCCCTGGGTGCTAGCCGTCGCATAAGTCGACTTGCCAGCAACCATCCTGGCTGTGTGGGTGTGCAGGATGCCAGGGCAGGGCAGATGGGTCTGCAACAGAGCTGAGTTGTGCTGGGTGTATTGTGTATGGGGGAGTTTTACGCGAAGCTGATCTTTCATTTTGACACTTGTTTGCTCTTCACAGGAACACCAGGGGAAGGCCCCTTTTCCCCAGGCAGCACCTGACTTCAGGCAGCCAGGACCCCTCAAAATACTCCTTTACATAGACTGTGAACGCCCTCTTCCTAGGTAGGGCCACACCCTGGCTCTGAACCCCACACCCAGCTCACACCACATGTTGGGAACTCCCTAAGGCTGAGAAACACCTCGGACTCTGTGCCAGACCTCAGAACTACCCTTGTTTGCTGATGGGCCTGATGAGGCAGGGGAAGGGGGGCTTCCAATGCATGCCTTTGGGGGGGTAAGGGTCAATATGGATTAGCCTGGCTGTAGCCCTTGCTCTGAGTCTGCTCACCGCAGCTGCAGCTCCTCTTCCAGGGACCTCTGAACAACCTTGCATGGCCCCTGTGTGGCAGAGGGTGGTACTACACTCTGCAGCACATGGGTCACACACTACTAGAGACTGTAACAGGGGCAGCGTGTGGGCTAAAGACAGACAAGTTTCCTGGACAATAATTCAGGGCACATTAAGGACCAAGGAATGTAACTGCATCTCTTAAAGGAGTGCAAGACGCATGGTGGGAGCAGCAGTAGAAGCAGCAGGACTGCTGCACTGGTGGGGAGAGGATGAAATGGAGCCCAGCCCTCTCCCTGACTCAGCGTCCAGAGCTGCAGTGGAGGACGCACCCTGCCTCTTGGGAAATTGCACCCCAGCAGTGCCTCCTCTCCCCCAGCTCTTCACCACAGAGCTGCTTCACCCCTATCATCTCCTCCGCACCCACATTCCCCTGCCCTTTTATTCCATTAGCTGATCCCCTCTGAACTAAAGCACCTGAACAAAAAAACAACTGTGGCACTAACATGTTGCCATTACGTTGTTCTTTCTGGCTTTGCTGGTCAGTTTGACACTTTCCCAGGTCTATGTAGCTTGTAAGCTGTTCTGGGCAGGGATTGTTGTGCAGCTCTGAGCACAGGGGGCCCGAATCCTTGGGTGCTACCATAATAAACAGAATTAATAAATACTAATGTATCTGACAGATAGGGTATTATGGTGACTCTTGGGCCCATCAGCCCCTACTAACTATCTCACTGGAAGCTGTCCTACTGTAATAATGTCGGTCACAAAACTATTACAGACCAGTCTTACTTGGGGAAATTTTGTAAAATCATGAGTGTTGGCAACACTAACTACCACTTTAAATTCCTGGGTGCAGCCTGCTTTATTTCTCCCTGTCTTTGTGTTCTTGTCTGTTGTTCTGAATTCTCAGAAATAAAGGTTGTGTTATGTTGCAACTTTCCAGCTGGAGCATTTGATGTTTTTAGCTAATTTCTCTGCGTGAACTCTCTAGCTTGCCAAAACCCAAAGAGGCTTGAAAATAACTGTCCTTTTCCTTGTGGCAGAGTTTTTGCGTATTTGTTGATCCTGCTGTAGCTGCAAAAGAGCTGTTAACCCTGCTCTTTTTAAATATATTTGTTACTTTCTTGTTTGTGCACTTGCATAATGATTAATCATTCCAGACCTGGGAGGGTTTGTTTGGTAACCTATGTGCTCTGCGAGATGCCTAGTTCCAGTGGCTGTTCTTTCTCACTGGGGATTTTCCATTGAATTTTTAATTTCTCAGTGGATTTTAAAAGGTAAAATGCATAATTGGACCCTGGGACAAAATCTTGGCCCCATTGAAATGCATAAGAATTTTGCAACAGATTTCAGAGGGATCAAGTTTCACCCCAGGGCGTATTCCACACTTCATTATAAAGACTAAAATATGAATTTAACAGAGTTGTGCCTTTAAGGACGCAGCCTGCAAAGTGCTTGTGGGTTTCTGGGTGGCCTCTATGCCTGCTTTCTTCAGTGGGAGTGGACGGCGCTCAGAATCTCACAAGACCAAGCCTGAAGAGTTAATTCTCTCAGCAAGGCATTCTGCTGACTTGGCCAAGAGACTGGCACATCTGACTTATTGGCAAGAGTATGTGACCCATGACGGTCATGGCTAGAGTCACATTCAGCAAGTTCAGCTGTGACTTCGGGGAAACTGTTAATTGCCCTGGTCTGCTTTAAGTCTCGACTCAAGAGAGGAAGGATGGTCTAGTAGTGGTTGGGGAGCTAGAATTGGAAGACCTGAGTTAAGTCTTAGCTCCATCACAGACTTCCTGCGTGACTCTGGGCAAGTCATTTTGCCTCCCTGTTGTTCAATTGCTCATCTGTACAATGGAGAATACAGCATTTACTCTGAGGGCTGTGAGGCTGTAGATGTGGAGGTGTGGCCAAACTGAGGCTCCGGAGCTGCATGTGGCTCTTGAATGAAAAAGTGCAGCTTGCAGAGAACCTCAGCAAACTGATTTCTTGAACTGATTTAAATTGATTTCCCAAGCGCAAACTTCTAAACGTCTGCTGCCCGATCAGTGAGAAGTGGCAGCAAGAAGCAGCAGCACGTTTGGACTTTCTCGTAGGCCCTCATGCAGTTTATTCATTAAAACAAAATTGTGTTTTACAAATCCTTCTAAATATGACGTTGAATAATAAGAAACAAAAATACAAAGAAGAAAATAGTTTAAAACTTGAAAGGCAAGAGGATTCTGGTTTAAAGATGATGCACAAAAGCTCCCACTCTGCAAATGAATTCTGAAAACTAAATATCCTCAACTGAAAAAAGTCAGCTATAGATTACTTCCAATTTTTGGCACAACTTACTGCTGTGAAGCATTGTATTCCACAATGCAATTTGTGAATTTGAAACATAGTGCAGTACTTACAGATCAGCACCTGAGAGAGCTTTTATGTACTATGTTGACAAGTTACTGCCCAGATTTTAAAATTTTGGTGTATATAATCCATTTTAATTGTTTTGTGCATTCATACTTTTTAGTTATTTTCCTACAGAAAGATGATTCTCACTGATTGGTATCAATTAGACCATATTGATTTGCAACTCAATACAGCCTTCGCAGTAAAATTGGTGCTTCTTTTTGTTAGAAGCTAGATACACTATTCTAAGAACTTATAGTTAAGCAGCTATATAGTTTAGTTTAAATTTATTCAAATTTTAAATTATTATGATAGAAAATAGTGACTGATACATTTTGCATTTACTGAATGCTGATTAATATTTTCCTTGTGACTTGTCTATTTGAATGGAAGTTCAAGTCCAATCAAAAATTAAAGGTGCTGGATGGACAAAGAAAAAGTTTATCAAAATGTTTTATA
The DNA here is from genome assembly GCA_007922195.1 of Podocnemis expansa. NCBI lineage: Eukaryota > Metazoa > Chordata > Testudines > Podocnemididae > Podocnemis > Podocnemis expansa. Next base: position 5,204,905 of record ML682310.1, read on the forward strand.
TTTAAAACTAATTATTTATTAAACAAAAGAGATATTATCTGTAGTTGGTGAATTTAACAGATTATTTCTGGTATCCTTGAGGGTTTAAAACCAGTTCCTTTCACACCTAGTTTTTATTAAAACATTAGAAGAGGATAACAAGCTTTCCTGCCTTTTCAACATCCACTCGGTTTCTCAACTTCCAATGAACTAGTCATTGAACTGACCTAGCTGAATAAACTGGAAAAAAAAATCCCTATGCAGTTGCAGAAGAGGCTACTGTGGTCCAACGTTGGTTTAGCATCCCCAAAAACTCTGTTTCTAGGTGCTTAGCCAGTGATTGCCACCAGTTCAGTAACGTGACTTTCTTTAAAACTTGTCAGTAAATATACACTACTTAATATTATTTTTTGTATTTAAGTGATTTTAATTGACTATAATATATTTAGGAATTAACACAGGTTATCAATTTCAGTTTTAAATAAGTTTACTTTTCAAAAAGAAACCTGAATGTAATTTAAGTAAAAAATCCAATTTGAGGAAGAAGATTCAAGTTTAATGAACAATGCTTGTATTCACTGCGTATTTTAAATTGTTGATTGCTATCCACCCTGCTCACCACACTCAAAACAAGATGACAGCGGTTGACAACACATTGGTAGCACGGAATGTGCAGCGACACTCTCGTTGCATGTTCCTGTGATGTGTTGCTATGCAGCACGTACAATGGTCATGCTGGTTGCAAAACAGTTGCTAACCCAACCCTCATTTTCACATTGTCTTCGCTTCCTGAAGCCCTGGCTGAAATTTTCCATGCTTCGATTCTGGCACAAAGAAAGGATATTTGTGGGGGAGCTGAGGGGTTAAAAATGTGAGTAAAACTTTTGATTCAGCACAAGGTCAAAAATATATTTTCCCATTACAAAATTTGAATAACAACAAAACTTCTGGCCACTTCTATTTTCTCAGAGGGTTAAGTCAGAAACTGCTGAGTTTGGAAAGCCAAGACTAGGTTGGGTCAGCTTCATAGGAAGAGAGGATGAATATGGCCACAGCAGAATGTAAGAGCTCCATTTGTGGGCTGGGGCCCTACTGCACAAGTGCATATCAGAAAGGCACCAGCAAGTGCCGCCATTGAAGGAGCAGCCTATGTAAAGAATATTGCAGTCATCGAGCCTGGATCTGACCCAGCCATTGGAAACGAACGACCCAGAGAAGAAAGGCTGCAGCCAAAGGTCACAGCTAACCAGTCAGTGGTTTGGGGGAAAGCTCCTGGAAGCCTTAGCAGCTGCTTGGAAAGACAGGACAATGATGGGTCCTCTAAGACCCCCTAAAACTACAAATCAGAATAGCAAAGTCAGGCCACAATTGCCAGGCTCTGCAGCGGCACCTACTCAGCCTCCTCCTGGCTAACGAGTCTGCGAGGCTGCCTGAAGGGCTGCCCCACTTGACTGGCCAAGGAAGCCAGCAGGCCGCTTTCTTAGCGCAGGAGCAGCAGTAGCTCACTGGTCACTCAGTGCACACACTTGGGGCTTCTTTGCCTCCCTGTGCTTGCCCCGCTTGAAGACCCTGCCTTGTAACCACCCATGTGCCAGGTCTGCCCCAGCCTAACTCCTGCCTTCGCTGTCTCCAGAGAATGCGGGTCTAACCTCAGCTCCTACTCTTCTCTCTTGCCCCTGACTCCAGCGTTCAGACTCAGAGAACAGTTCCGACTTTTGGTGCTGATTCCTGGTGATGGCTATCTCAACTCTTGGCTTTGGCATTCAGATGCTGATGTCTGTTTTCATCAGTGGGTGTGACTTCTGTTACACCTTTCTTCCCTTCACATACAATGTTCCCACCTGCCTCTGCAGATGTTCCCTCCCACCAACCAGCATTACTTCATCCTGAGCCAGCTTTCTTTCAGCCAGGTCCTGGCCTTGTGGAAGCTCTGGGGACCACATAGAGGCAAATCCACCCCCAGTGAAATGCTGGGTAACTGTGTTAACTTTCATGAGCTGCATCAGCTGATGTGGTACCAGATGAGGTTCTGGCCTAGAGATGCTCGAATCTGGGCTCAATGAAAAGCCAACAGAGAGCTGAGTACCATTATCATACTAGAAGCAATGAGCCCTCCATCACCTTGCGAATGACCGTAGTGGCCTCATATATCCATTGGGTGAGAAGAACGAAATAGCCCCTTAAAGGAAAGGAATCGCTTAACACTCCTTCAGCAAACTTCCAAGTGGGAAGGGGCGAATCAGTGCCACGCAGTGCTTAGTGTGCCATTTGCAGAGTAACGACGGTAGGGAGCTCCTTGCTTGTGAAATTAAACTGTCTGTTCAGTAAGGAAAGGAGTCACAGCAGTGCAGCCATGGCTGCTAGCATTCCAGCCACACGCACACAGACTGACTGACTTCCTAGTGCATCCTCCAATTCCTGCTACAACCTGCAATCCTCACTCCAACTTCCATGCAGCTTGCTCCAGGCAGCCTCTTCTGTCACTGCAAGGTCCTTCACACAAGCCAGGGGGTGAATCCAGTGCTGTTCTGTGCATTATCTTCACACTCTGTGCCTGCCTGGTACAACATGGGATTCGGGCACTGAGCGGCTAGCCCTAACCATGCTTCCTGTTCTGCCTGTGTCTAGCAGTCACACATTTCAGGGGCAGGCATGCTAGCTGCTGGCGGTGCTGTTTGTACCATGCACAAAGCAACAGCTAGGCCATGAACTTTGATTTGTACTGCAGGCATAAAGCATCCATTTGCTAATCAGAATGTAGGTCTCGACTGGTTCCAAGTTACAGACAAGTTGCAGCAGAAGCTAGCACTGCCTGCTAAGTAGGATAGGCAGAAACCGAGCAAGCTTTATTGCAGGAAGTGGGCTGGTGGGTCAGGTCAAGCTCAGAGCCTGGGTGAAGTTGTTCTCTGCTGGAATTGCTTGGAAGCAAACAGTGCTGCAACAGTAGCTGGAGTGAGGTGGTTGGGCCACGGGCGCTGTCCAAAGTGCTAGAGAGAAGAAAAGTGTTCTCAAAATAAGCAAAGTCCTGTGGCACTTAAAGACTAACAAACAAATAAATGTGTTAGTCTTTAAGTGCCACAGGGCTCCTTGCTTGTTTTTCTGCACTAGACTAACACAGTTGCCCCTTTGGAACTTGGCAAAGTGTTCTCAGTTACCTCTGAGAATCTAGCCACAGTGCTGAGTGCCAGAGTCCTTTTTAGACGTCAGGAAGAAGGGACATAATGGAGCATTAATTCATGTGTACAGATTTCTAATAAAATACCTAGCTACCTCTTGAAGAACTTCAGTGAGACCCCACAGCAGGCACAATGGTCTGGGGGGTCAGAAACCCAAAAGATAAGAAGCCATTTTTTGATATTCCTTCAATAACTAAGTGTTTTGAGAGCTGCAATGGGTGTAGCTGCCTGGTGGGGGGAGCTGGGATCTAGGCCACGGCACCTGCTGCAGGGTCCCCTGGTGGAGGGGGACCCCTGAAACCAGGAGCAGGCTGCCTGCAGGGTCCCTCAGTGGTGGGGGGGAACCTGGAGCTTAGCGCAGGTGGCCCACAGGGTCCGCTGCTGGGGGGGGGGGCAGAGTCAGAATCGGGCAGCCTGCAGGGTCCCCCGATGGCGGGAGTCCCAGAGCCAAAAGGGGACATACCAAGAGCTGCATGTCGCTCTGAAACTGTAGGTTGCAGACCCCACCGTCTGGCCATGTGAATCCTGTTGCAGGATTGTGACTTAAGGCAGCAGCTAGATTTGCCCAGGATAGGAATGGGGCCAGGTGAGTAGGCTGAGGAAGGGCCTTTTCCACATGGAAGAAGGCTTAGAAATTGGATTTGATGTGAAGTGGGAGAGGAAGTTCTAGGCTGGCATTGTTGCACATGGGTGGGAATGACAGGACAGGCCACCAGAAATAAGGGTCCACCACGGTGAGCTGAGAAGAGATAAAAAGTAAAATGGCTCAAGAGAAGAATGGGAACAGCCCATCCACAGCCAGGTTCATGGTCAGGCAGTCAGGGAGGACCCCCAGCTCTGATGGCAGTCATGTCGTCCAAGATTTGCCTACAATTTGTCACCTTTGAGCTCTTGAGCCAGCTGGCCCCTGGTGCCTTGTCAGTCTATTGAGATAACTGGTCACCAAACTAACATAAATGAGTGGGGGTGGTTGGCATGGAGAGATGGATGAAACATGGGGTGACCAGGTCAGACTGGCTGGGGTGGTGCCCACAGCAGTGAAGATGGGTTTCTGGAGCTTAAGTGAACCAGGGCTGAGAGTGAAATAAATGAATAGCTGTGAATTCCCTGCCAGGCTAGGGCAGAAGTGGAGTAAAACTGGAGTTTGTCTGAGCTACAGACAAAAATGGTTTCTATGGAATCAGGTCCCAAATACAGCTAATGTTTGCAGCACAGCACGTGGAAATGCAGGGCAGAGACACTTTCCCATAAGACTTAGCATCAGAACTCCCAACTTGCGGTGCCTCCATGTTTTGTATAGTAGTCCTGTCTCATCCTTCATGGCTTCTTTCTCCTGTCAGGTCTTCTTTCTCCCTGTTTACTGAGTGAGCTGCTTTAGATGGTCATTTGTGCTCAGTAACATACACCCAGATCCTTGAAGAGAAACTCCACACAGCTCCTCTGGCAAAAGTCAATGAGGCTGCACAGATATCAGGATGAAAAGGATTTGGCTCCTTGCCTTCACTTTAGTATTCATGTTGATGAGTTCTCCACGGTTATGTCCACATGTTGCTTTTAAACTGAAACAATGACAATTGTTTCGATTTAAAAGTTGTCAAGTCTGAACGATGTTTTGTTATTTTGAAATAACGAGCCCCGTCATTTCAAAATAAAGAACCTTATTTTGAAATAGTAAAACCTAGGCTGAAACCAAAATAGCCATTATTTCGAGACAATGCCATTTGGACATGTTATTTTGAAATGACTGTTATTTTGATTTAACAATTTCACCCTTCTCCTTCCCAGGGTGCCTTCCTTTTTCTATATATTAGTTGGCGACATAGCCCTGCCGTGGGGCCAGGTTGCCATACCTCCCATGCTGCCCCTCTCCTGATTCAAAATAGCAAGTCCTGTGTTTGGACTTGCTATTTCGATTTGAGATTTTTGCTTATTTTGATTTAAGTTAATTCAAAATAATGATTTTATTTCAAATTAAATTATTTCAAATTAACTTATTTTGAAATAAGTGTCTACGTGTGGACATAGCCCTTGTATACAATTCTGAAAAGGTATCCTCATTTCAGAGGTAAGGGAGGGAGCAAGTGATTGAGGCCTTGGCTCCCTGGCTCTTATTAGCATGATGAAACCAGCTCCTTGCAATCTGCACCAAGACTCATTCTAATGGTCCTTTCCTTCTTGTCTTGCACAGAGGAGAACCAACTCAGCCTCTTTCAGTCAAAATGAAGACAAGGATGCCAGAACTGGGAACAAGGGTATCATATCAGAGACCCACAATGTACTGCAGATGTCTTGGGGTCACAGTGGTGTTTGAAGCTTTCATTGCAAAGGATAAAAAGATGCCACTAAGCAGCTGTTTTGCAGCTCGATGAATATTGTGATTATTAGGATACAGGTGCCAGCAGGCGTCATGTGTATTTATGTGCCACACAGTACACGGGATAAGCAGTGGCATTTAGCACCCTGGATTTAGGAATTCTGTCAGGAACCGGTATCATGGAGCCAACACATCTGCTGTGTTGTGTGACAGCCTGAAGTAATTCCGATCCAAAATGGCACTCCCACAAGCCAGGCCTACCCCCGAACTCTACATATGTGGCCAGAACTCACTGCTGTGTGTTGATATATACAGATGGGATAGCATTAAATCACAAGAGAGAGACAGGAAACTGTGGGTCCAGATTATTTAAATTGCCAATTCCCATCCATTGAGAAAAATAACACCTACCTCTCATCTAGTGTTTTTTATCAGTAGACCTCAAGGTGCTTCACAAAGGAGGTAAGCACCATTATCCCCATTTTATAGGTGGGCCACTGAGGCACAGGACGCTGAAATGATTTGCCCAAGGTCACCAAGCAGGCCAACAGCCAGGCCTGGAATCAAATGCCAGTCTGGTCCTCTGTCCACTAGGTAACACTGCCCCTCTGGTTTACCTTGCTAGAATAAATGCATGCTTGACACTGACGCACAGGCTGGGGCAAAGCAACAGTTCCCCAAACTCAGCTGCGATAAAACGAAGAGACACAAGCATTCCCGGTCCATAACTACTTCCTGGGTGCTGTCCTTGGGAATTACAGGCAGTGTCTCCTGAGGATGCATGGCCCCACAGACTGAACTGTGTGGGGTGCAGGCTGAGCTGCATGGGGTGCAATGCCAAAAGGTGCAGAGTCTGCTGTCCTGCCAGCAGCAGCTGGGCTGGGTGGGAGGGAAATAGCGACAATGTCTGCCAAATGTTAACATTTTTATTGGCCTACCATAGCACACATGGGCTGAAAATGTCAGCACAGAGAGGGAGGTCTCTGTGTCCAAGCAGATTTCACAGGGCGTACACTTCAGGAGAGCTGGTTTTGCAGTTGATATCCTGAGTGTCTTCTTTCACTGCTGCATTCAGGCCCATTTCTTCCACTGGGACTGAGGGTTTCCCAGCCCCAGGAAGTGTATTGCCACAATCATCTCTCCACCTGGCCTTTGTACCATCATCATTTCCTGAGTGTGTGGCAGGCAGCACACAATCTCCTTGTCCTTGCTACTCCCAGTATGTTTTGGAACTGCCCCCCCACCCCACGCCTTAGGAAGCCCACAAAGAAATCACTGGAAAGGGAAGATGTCCTGCTCTGCAAGTAGGTCTTGTAAAAGTACTTCACCTACCTTGTCCGTGTTCTGGAAAACGCCAGTGGCCTGTTTCTGGTTGCTAAAGGCTGGCACCCAGTGGTCTAGACCCTGAATTGCACTAGTGTGGAAAACTGCTTTTACCAGTAATTAAATTCCTTGAGCAAAACTTTCAGTTGCAGACAAGCTCTGCTTAGTACTGCCACTAAAGCAGGGGTTGTTTAAATCCCTCTTCCCACCTTCCAGCCCCCAAAAGTGGCATAACACAGGCTTAGGGCTGCTTTAAATTTTGGGAACTGAAATGATCCTCTTATGATCACTCTGGCGGTCAGGGATCATTTGCCCCACCAAAAACCTGCCCCGCCCCCCCAGCCTCCAACCCCCTACCCCATGGAATAAGGAAGGTTGGGGAGCTATGGTGGCTTTCCGTATCAGAAGAAATCCCAGCTGCCTCTTTGGGGTGGTTTTCAGGCTGGTTTGTGCTTCCTCAGCAGTATGAGGGGCTGGCCCAGGGGGCAGGAAAGGCTCCCCATGGGCCCATCACATGGTCTAGGCCAATGTTCCCTCTAAGCTGCACCTGCGGTGAGAGAGACTCTGAGCGGGAGTTTTAAAAACTCCCAGCTCAGAGTCAGCTCTCACTGAGCCGGTGCAGCCTCTGCACCGGCTCAGCGAGAGCTCCTTCGGCTGGAGGAGCGGCCAGGGAAGGGGGCCCTAACTGCCCCCCTTCCAGCTCCCAGGGAGGGTGGAATGGGGGCCGGAGGCTGCTCCACCCACCTGCCCGCCTGGCCTCACTGTAGCAGGGCAGAGCAGCCAACTCAGCCTACCCCCAGCCAGCCACGCCTCCCCGGGGCAGAGGGGGCTGGCGCTGAGCTCTGGCATGCGGAGTTGTGGTGCTGGAACAGCCCGCTCCCAAAGAGTTTCGGCCGCTTCGCCCCTGCCCTCCCACCCCAGCCTGAATGGGCCTGCTCCATGGCCTTGGAGGGGGCTGGTGGCGAAGTGGCCGAAACTCTTTGAGAGCGGGGCGAGCCACTCCAGCGCCCCGACCCTGCACCCTGGACCTCATTGCTGGCCCCCGCGCCACCCCCAGGAGGCGTGGCTGGCTGGGGGTAGGCTGGGCTGGCTGTCCACCAGAGGCGTCGCTGACGCTGGGCACCTGGGGCATGTGCCCCAAATCCCAGCACCAGTGCCCCGGATCTGGCAGCCCAGGTCTCCAGGCCGTTCGGGCCGGAGATCCGGGGCCCAGCCACCGGCAGCCGCAGTGGCCCCGTCCCTGGACGGGGATCCGGGGCCCGGCCGCCTGCGGCCGTAGCCACAGCAGGGAATCCAGGGCCCAGCTGCCCATGGCGGTGGCAGCCCCGTCCCCAGGTGAGAATGCGAGGCCCAGCCTCTCGTGGCGGCTTCTGGCCCTGTCCCCCGGGTCCCTCTCCAGGCCAGAGATGCCTGTGCTGTCCACCCCGCTGCAGTGAGGCTAGGCAGGCAGCGGAGCTTCAGCGGCAGGGGAGGGTAGGTTTGGACCTGCGCGAGGGGCAGAATTGGGCCCGCGTGGCGGGGGGGCTGCGCAGTGAGCAGCATATGTTTCTCAGCTGTGTTGGCCCCTTAGAGGGAATGCTGGTCCAAGCATATTCAAGGAGTCATTAATAAAAAGATACAGCAATGTGCTTAGACAAGGGCTGCACCTTTAGAGCATCAGAAAGAACCAGGCCTCCCCTGGCTTTCAGTGAGCTCCCTAGGGGCCTCCCTTAACCATCTCAGCCCACCAGCCTCTCTTGTCACTCAGCCTCCCTCCCCAGGGAATGCTCTGGGAGAAAACTGGTTGCCCTAATGGCAACCCAAGCCAAAGTCTGAGACAGCATATTCCAAAGCCCAGAAGCCCTGAAGAAAAGGCTTTGTCCTATGGAGTCTCCACTTGGTTGCCCCAGTGGAGGCCATCATCAAAGGCACCTCAGATGATAGCCTTAGATAGCTTGCATGACTGGAGCACTGCCATGGATGGGTATAAACTGCTCAGGAAGGACAGGTAGGGAAGAAGAGGTGGAGAAGTAGCGCCATATGTAAAAGAGCTTTATGACTGCTTGGAGCTCCACTATGAAAGTGGAGACAAGCCTGTTGAAAGTCTCTGGGTTAAGTTTAGAGGAGAGGGCAACAAGGCTGATGTCGTGCCGGGTGCCTGCTATAGACCACCAGACCAGAAGGAGGAGGTGGATGAGGCTTTCTATAGACAACTAGGACAAGTTTCCAGAACAAAGGCCCTGGTTCTCATGGGGGACATCAATTACCCTCACATCTGCTGGGAAGGCAATACAGCAGTGCATAGGCAATCGGAGAAGTTTTTGGAGAGCTTTGAGAACAACCTCCTGGTACAAATGCTGGAGGAACCAACTAGGGGCCTTGCACTTCTTGACCTGCTACTCACAAACAGATCAGAAATTGATTGGGGAAGTAGAAGTGAATGCCATCCTGGGTAGCAGTGACCATGAGATGGTAGAGTTCAGGATTCTGATCAAAAGAAGAAAGAAAAGAAGCAGAACACAGACCCTGGACTTCAGAAAAGCAGATTATGGCTCCCTCAGGGAACTGATGGGCAGGACCCCTTGAGAGGCTAATCTGAAAGGGAAAGCTGTCCAAGAGAGCTTGCTGTATTTTAAAGAAACCCTACTAAGGGCACAGGAAGATACCATTCCGATGTGCAGAAAGAATAGCAAATATTGAAGGTGCCCAGCGTGGCTTAGAAGAGAACTCTATGGTGAGCCAAAACATAAAAGGGGAGCTTATAAGAAGAAAAAGCTTGGACAGATGGCTAGGGAGGCATATAAAGATATTGCTTGCGCCTGCAGGGAGAAAATCAGAAAGGACAAAGGGCAATTACATTTGTAGCTAGCAAGGGATGTGAAGGATAACAGGAAGGGGTTCTACAAGTACGTCAGTAACAAGAAGAGGTTAAGGATGGTGTAGGTCCCTTACTGAATGGGGCAGGTGTCCTCATGGTGGATGATGCAGGAAAGGCTGAAGTACTTAATGCTTTCTTTACCTCGGTCTTCACAGGCAGGGTCAGCACCCAGGCTACTATACTGGGTAGCACAGAATGGGAAGAAAGAGAGCAGCCCTTGGTGATGAAAGGTCAGGTTAGAGAGTACTTCGTGAAGTTGGATGTGCACAGGTCTAAAGGGCCAGATGAACTGCATCCAAGGGTGCTGAGGGAGTTGGCCGATGTGACTACAGAACCGCTACCCATTATCTTTGAAAACTCATGGCAAATGAGGGAGGTCCTGGATGATTGGAAAAAGGTAAATATAATACCTATCTTCAAGAAAGGGAGAAAGAAGGACCTGGGAAACTACAGATCAATCAGCCTCACCTCAGTCCCTAGAAAAATCATGCAGCAGGTCCTCAAATAATCCATTCAGGAACCCCTGGAGAAAAATAGAGTGATCAGAAATAGTCAGCATGGAGTCACCAAGAGCAAATCTTGCTTGACCAACCTGATTGCCTTCTATGATGAGATCATGGGATACATGGATACGGGAATAGCCATCGATGTGATATGCCTTGACTTTAGCAAAGCTTCTGATACAGTTTCCCACAGCATTCTTGTCAGCAAGTTAAGGAAGTATGGTTTGGGTGAATGAACTATAGGGTGGCTTGAAAGCTGTCTAGATCACTGGGCTCAGCAGGTAGAGATCAATGGCTCAGTGTCTAGCTTGAAACAAGTAACTAGTGGAGCGCCTCAGGGGCTGGTCCTGGAGCTGGTTCTGTTCGAGATTTTCATTAATGATTTGGATTGCATGCTCAGTAAACTTGCAGATGAAACCAAGCTGGGGGGAATGCTAGACACGCTGGAGGGCAGGGATAGGATCCAGGGAGACGTAGACAAATTGGAGCATTGGGCCAAACAAAATCTCATGAGGTTCAAAAAGGAAAAGTCCTGCCCTTGATCAAAAAACTCCATGTACTGCTACAGGCTGGGAACTGATTGGCTAAGAAGCAGTATTCTAGAAAAGGACCTGGGCATTACAGTGGATGGGAAGCTGGATATGAGTCAATAATGTGCTCTTGTTGCCAAAAAGTCTAATGGCACATATTGGCTGCATCAGTAGGAGCGTTGCTAGCAGATCAAGGGATGTGATTATTCCCCTCTATTTGGCACTGGTGAGGCCACAACTAGAATACTGTGTCCAGTTTTGGGCTCCACACTACCAGAAGGATGTTGACAAATTAGGAAGAGTCCAGTGGAGAGCAATGAAAATGATTAGGGGATTGAGGCATGTGACTTATGAGGAGAGACAGAAGGAACTAGGCTTATTTAGTCTGCAGAAGAGAAGACTAAGGGGGGATTTGATAGCAACTTTCAACTACTTGAAGGTGTGCTCCAAAGAGGCTGTTCTCAGTAGTAACAGAGGACAGAACAAGGAGCAGTGGTTTCAAGATGCAACTGGGATGGTCGAGGTTGTGTGGAGAAGTGGGAACCCTCCACTAGGTTAATAAGGGAAGACACGGGTGCTGACCCTCTTTCTTTTCTATTCGGGTGATGGGACACAGGTGGGTGATATGAGGTAGAGCCACTAGGGGGCAGGGGGGATAGTGTTTAGGGAGCCAGTACCTGGGACCCCCCCGCTGGTCACACTGGATTCAGCTGGTTGGACCAGGGGGTGGAGAGGTGGGCAGAGCAAGCAGGGGAACAAAGGACCAAGGGGACGGAGGGTAGGAGGGAAATGGGGGGTCCAAGAGACAGGACCCTGCCCTGGGGCGTAGCCCTAATCCCCTGGGGGTTTCACTTCTGGTTGTTCTGAAGATGCTGATACCAACTGTCCTGGCTGCTGTATGAACTGGTTTGCTAATAAACCCTCTGATTGCCACACTGGCTGAGAGTCGCTGCTGACTGGGATGGCTGGGACCCTCCTGGAGGGAGGAAACCCCCTCCACAGGAGACCAGACAGAGCAAGGATCAGACCCTCTGAGCCTGGAGTTGGGAGCTGGCTGCACAGAGCGTGGAGACCCGGGTGCTGGACAGGAGAAGACTCCACCGTAGCAGAGTCCTGACTGGCTGTGGACAGAGGGGATCCAAGAGGCTTGTCTGGGGTTTCCGTCACAGGTTGGATATTAGGGAAAACTTTCTCACTAGAAGGCTGGTGAAGCACTGGAATAGATTACCTTGGGGGAGGGAGGGTTGGAATCTGCATCCTTGGAGACATTTAAGGCTCGGGTAGATAAAACCCTGGCTGAGATGATTTAGTGGGAATGGTCCTGCTTTTAGGAGGGGGTTGGACTAAATGACCTCATGAGGTCCCTTCCGGCCCTATGATTCTATGAGCTCAGCTGCCATGTTAACATCCCGGGACAGAGCTGATCTCTGAGAATGAACTAAATGCTGTGGTTTGTCTGAGCTGTGAGAAATACTCACAACCAGGCAACCTGTGGATTTCTGTTCAGCTCCATGTGACCCTGACTGAGCCAGTTTCTTAGCAGCCCTATTAAATACTGCATTGTGTCACTGACACAGAGGACAGTTTTCATCCAGGGCTGGGAGAGTTTATGAGAAAGAAGGTCAACAAGTGCTGACATTTCTAAATTCCATGCACTGATTCCTGCAGCCAAACCTGTGTAGTTTCACAAGGTGACTGTCTTGGTGTCAAACCAGTTGCTGCACAAATGTGTTTTAAAACTGCAAAATTTTGGGTCTTCACAAGAGGTCAAGGTGAAACTGCAAACACACTTCTGTGGAATCTGAAGGTTTGTTTGCTGGCTGGTTGGCTTTTGCAGTCTTAGTCAAAGTTGACAAAGGAAGGATAAAAAAGATTTCTCTTTGGACAAGATGTCCACCAGAGTTCATGTGCCAAAATATTGAGCCCTGGTGCCTAAGATACATACTTAGCCACTTCACAAGAAACAGACATTTCCAGAGACACTGAGCATCTCTAGCTCCCCGAGAAGTTCATGGAAGTTCCAGATGTTCAATGGTTTTCTCTTTAGGGGCCTAAATATGGATTTAGGACTTTAATTTTAGGTAGATAAGTTTGGAAGTGTTAGTTGTAACCAGAATGCTCATGCTCCATGCTGCACCTGCGTTACATCACTGACTGGTACTAGATCTGGTTTGGCTGTTTGTTGGTGACACATCTGATTGGTGCTGTGCAGTGTTGCTCATGAAGTTTGAGCTAACAGACATACAGAGGCCTTGACAGCCACCAAGGCTGTCAAGCTGGGACATGTCACTTGTGCTCAAACCTGCGTTGGTTTAAATAGTATGTTGGAATTAACATTAGAAAGTCGGGGGGGAATAGCCAGGCCCTGAGTGTCTAGGCTATGTCTACGTTTAAAAGCTTAGTTCAGAATTGCTTTGTCTGAACTAAGCAGTGCCCAGTTACTTTGAACTAACTGTGACTTTTTAGTTTGAAGTTTTTAGTTTGAATTAGTTGCACATTTTTTAATTTGAACGAACTTTTTAGTTCGAACTAAAAAAGTGCTGCTAGTTTGAACTAAAAGTTAATTTGAATTTAAAAATGTGGATAGTTTGAACTAACCACTTAGTTCAAACTTATCTAGTTTGAAATAGCATGTCTATGTCATGCTAGTTCGAACTGAAGTTACTGTTTGAACTAACTAGTTGCGAACTAAGCTTCGCTTAGGTTGAACTAAAATTTTTTTAGTTTTGCCAGTGTAGGTATAGCCCTAGCAACCTAGGTTCTAGTTCTAAGCACATCTGCCATTGATCGAATGTGTGACCACCTCCTGCCTCTGTTTCCATTCCACTGTCTTGTCTATTTAGACCAGTGGTTCCCAACCAGTGAGCCGGGGCACACTGGTGTGCCGTGGGAACATCCAAAGTGCGCCGCAAGCATGCCCGAGAGCTGGAGTTAAAGTTCCCTCCCTGCTCAGCCCACCTGGGCTGCTTAGAGCTGAGAAAAGGCAGGGGTTAAGTAAGGGGGAAGGCCCTGGAACACAGTGCTGGGGCCCCCTATTTTTAGGCAGGCAGCATTCTGGCCCCCCTAAAAATAGAGGAAGGCACTAGAATGGGGAGATCCAGGGGTCCCCCTAAAAATAGCAGGAGCAGCCCAAACACACCATTCAGGTGGCTCCATCTTAAACCTGGCTCCAACTTAAGCCCAGCCAGCAGAGAGCTGGGGGAGGCTGGGAGTGTGCGAATCTCCCCCTGCAGAGCAGAGCAGCTTGTGTCAGCAGCCTGCAAACAGCCCAGGCAAGGGCTTTGGAGGGGATGGGGCACTGCTGGGGGTTGTGTGGGGCAGGGGTGTGTGTGTGTAGCAGAGGGTGTGTAGCTGGGGTTGTGGGGTGGCTGTGTGGGGGGTGTAGCTGAGGGCTTGGAGGGTCCTTCACAGGCAGAAGGGGGATGGGGAAGGGGAGGACGGGACCCACTGGAGTGGGAGGGAGCAGCAGTGGGGTGAGGATTTGCCCCGGGTGGCAGGGAGCCACTGTGGAGAAGGGGGAAGTGGGTGCTGGGCCATGCTTCCCACTCCCCATCTCCCCGCCTGCCCCCAGCAAAGCCACTCTTGTTCTCCCTTCCTCGCTCCTCTCTTGCCACCCTTGTGCTGTTCCCCACATGGCTGCCCTTCTCTTTTGCCACCCCTGCTCTGGTCTGCTCTCTAGACTCACTCCTGCCACTGCACATGACTCCTGACCACCCCTATTTTGCCACCCCTGCTGTGCCACATTTACTACCCCACATAGCAGCATTTCTGAAACGCTGTGCCATGATTCATGACTATTCATAAGTAATTTAAGTTAATTTGAATATTCGTGAGTTTTTTAAATAGTGGTGTGCCCCGAAAAATTTGAAGGTCTGAAGGTGTGCCATGGCAGAGAAAAGGTTGGGAACCACTGATTTAGACTGTGAGCTCCTTAAGGCAGAATCTCTCTCTTTCTCCTTAAGTGTTTGTACAGCACCCAGCACAACCAGGCCCTGATCTCAGCGTAGGTTTCTAGGGTCACTATAATGTCGGTAGCAATAAGATAAACATGTCCTTTGAATACAAATCACATGGCAAATGAGCACTCTACTGGAAATAATCTCACAAGACATTGTCAAAGAAAAAGCCAAGAGATGGACATGGGGGCTGCGAAGGATTCGGGAGCCAATGGTCATTGCCCTGTAGCAATTTCTGTGTCTCCTGATGCAGATAACATTTCTCACCTGGGCCTTAGTCCTGCCTGCACCCCACAGCAACATTCATAGACCAGGGATTGATACTGAGTGAATAGTCTAGCTGAGAAATGGACTTGGCCGTAGACTGATGGGTTCCGCATTGCCTTCCCCAGTACTCTGCAATTACTGCAGGCATCTGTCTAGACTGGAACATTTTCACACACCATCCACAACACAGCCTATTGATACCAATATCCTGATCATAAACTCATCTCCTGCCCTCAGGCTATACTGGCAAGGGGCATAGTCAGCATCCACTCTGCAGCATCCCACTAGATGGCAGTGCAAGCTCAGGAGGAGAACAGCAATTTGCTTTTATGGAATTGTCCCCAAAGGTCCATCAAGCAACATCAAAGCCCTGAATGAATTTAACTGGCTACAGCAAAGCCTGTTCTGCAGCCTGGCCGAGAAACAGTCTGGTCTAACGGCTGGAGTGCAGGCCTGGCAGCCAGAAGGTCTCTTCCCAGCTCTATTGCTCACTTAGGGTGTTGTTCGGGGTCAGGTTTTCAGCACCTACAATTGCACTCGATTTTCAAAAGTCCACCCAGTTGCCCGAGCATTCTCAAAAAAGAAAAAAACCTAGCCCATCATTTCTCTGTCATTCCACTCCACCTTCAATAAAACAGGAATAATGTGGCCTACCAGACAGGTGGTGTGAATAACTTACAGACTGCTTTCCAGACACAGTGAATGCCTGCAGCTTCCATTGATTCCCCTGTAATTTAGGGCACTCAGCACCTCAGAAGTTCAAGCTACTAACATTTGAGACACGATCCTGGAGATGCTACGTAGTAATGGCATAACTGTATCCTGCCTTCTGCCTGTTCTGCGCACAGGTTTTGTCCCAGTATAACTATGTCAGTGGGGATGACTTTTTTTTAACAAAAAGACTTATTACAGCAGTTCAACCCCTACAGTGGACATGATTATATCCTGATTATATCCCTGTGGTGCTGATATAAGCACCTTTGTATGACTATAAATGCATCCACACCAGGAGGTTGTAGAGTTATAGTGATACAACTTAAATTTTGATGTTGCATTAGCCCAGGAGAGGTACTCCATTATAAAGAGGGGCACTTTGGCAAAAACAAAGAAATTAGTTGAGACGAAAAGTAATTGTTGCTGTTGTTAAAATCCAATACCATTTCGTACAGGCACTATGGGATTCAACAAAGGATCTCATCTGAGGGTCTCCCTTAATAAACCTCATATTTGACACTTTTGTAGCCTCTTCCGACAAGTTCCAAAGGGTAGCCATGCCACAGGACACTTTGTTTGTTTTCCCTTCCGTCTGAGAATCTGAAAGCACCTCAGATTGGAAACCTTGCCCATGGCAGTCTCTTGTGAGAGTCTCAGCTAGCTGAGAAGAGGACGCTCGGTGTTTCAGACCCTGAGAAATCCAAGAGGACATTTAAAGCCAAGAAAAATAAAGGTTTAAAACATTAGCAGTCTTTGCCTCTCGTTGAATGGTTTGCTTGACTTTTGTTTTGGGAGAAAGGTCTGTCCTGAGTTTATCAAGTTTGCATGGTTGACATAAGATGTAGATAACTTAGGTGAGGCTCTTTTTATATCTGTGACATATAATCAAAGTACCAAGTTACTAACTTCACAACAGCCATACTGGGTCAGACCAATGAGCCATCTAGTCCAGTATCCTGTCTTCTGATAGCGGCTGGTGACAGATGCTATAAAGGAATGAACAGACCAGGCATTTATCAAGTGAAACATTTCATGTCATCCAGTCCCGTATTCAGTCAGTCAGAGGTTAGGAAGACCCAGAGACAATTCATGAGATTGCATCCCTGACTGTCCTGACTAACTACCATTGATAGACCTGTCCTTCAAGTACTGAGCTAATTCCTTTTTGAATCCAATTATACATGTAGCCTTCACAGTATCCCCTAGCAATGAGTTGCACAGGTTTGCTATGCGTTGTTTGAAGAAGTATTTCCTTTTGTTTTTTAAACACCTGTTGCCTATTAATTTCGTGTCACGACCCCAGTTCATGTGTTCTATGAAGGGATAAATTACAACTCACGATTCACTTTCTTCACATCATTCATGGTTTTATAGACCTCTCTCCTATTCTCCCTTTAGTTGTCTCTTTTCTAAACTGAACAGTTGCAGCATTTTTAATCTCTTTTTGGCTATGTCCACACATACATCATTATTTCGAAATAACCCATTTTGAAATGAGTTATTTCGAAATATAGTCCTTATTTCAAAATAAGTTCATTCGAATTAACAGTTTGTTAATTCGAATTAAGGGAAAATCTGTTTTTGAAATAGCCGTTGTTTCAAAATGGTTATTTCGACACAAGGCCGTTCGGACATGTTGTTTCAAAACAGTTGGTGGTGTTTCGAAACAACATGTCCGAACGCTGTTGTTTCAAAACAACCGTTTCAAAACAACGGCTATTTCGATTAGATGCAAGGTTTAACAGTTTCGAAATAACAGCCGTTATTTCGAGACAACGGGTCCCGTTGTCTCGAAATCACGGTGCGTTGTGCGGACATGCCGCTTCTTACTTCAAAACAACCTCTGTTGTTTCGAAATAAGAAGCCTGTGTGGACATACCCTTCATCTGTAAGCTGTTTTATTTATCCCTTCTTAATTGTTCCTAACATTCTCTTAAGTTTTTTGACTGCTGCTGCTCATTGAGTGGGTATTTTCAGAGAACGCTTGTTGATGATTCCAAGATCTTTTTCTCAAATTGTAACAGCTAATTTAGACCAACACTATTTTGTATATACATAGTTGGGATTATGTTTTCCAATGTGCATTACTTTACATTTATCAGCATTGAATTTCATCTGCTATTTTGTTACCCAGTCATTCAGTTTAGAGAGATTCATCTGTAACTCTTTGCACTCCGCTTTGGACTTAACTATCAGGAGTAATTTTGCATTATCTGCAAACTTTGCCATCTCACTGTTTACCCAGTTTTCCAGATAATTTATGAGTATGTTAAACAGCTCTAGTTCTTGTACAGATCCTTGGAGGACTCTTATTTACCTCTCTGCACTGTCAAACTGACCATTTACTCCCACCGTCTGTTCTCTTCACCAGTTAGTGACTCCTGAAAGGACCGTCTTTCTTATCCCATGACTGCTTACTTTGCTTCAGAGCCTTTGGTGAGGAACCTCGTCACAGACATTCTGAAAGTCCAAGTATGCTATATCCACTGGATCATCCTTGTACACATGCTTGATGACACCCTTAAATAATTCTACCAGCTTAATAAGGTATGATTTCCCTTTACAAAAGCCATGTTGACTCTTCCCCAACATATTGTGTTGTGTGTGACAATTCTGTTCTTTACTATGGCTGTGTTCACACACAGGCATTATTTCGATACAAGTTGTGTCGAAACAACTTGTATCGAAATAATGCCTTATTTTGAAATAACTTAATTTGAATTAACAGTTTGTTAATTCGAATTAAGGAAAACCGCTCAAAGCGAAATAGCAGTTTCAGGCAACAGTTATTTCGAAACAAGTCACTGTTGTTTCGAAACAACATGTTTGGACGGCATTGTTTCGAAACAATTGTTTCGAAACAACGTTGTTTCACCCCCAAAAGGGGTTTAAGTTGTTTCGAAACAACGGGTGCCGTTGTTTCGAAACAGCCTTGCGTCGTGTGAACAGGGTATTTCTTATTTCGAAACAACCGCTGTTGTTGCGAAATAAGAGTGCTGTGTGAACACAGCCTATAGTTTCAACTAATTTGCCTGATATTCAAGTTAGGTTTATCAGTTTGCAATTGTCAGGATCACATCTACAGCCTTTTAAAAAAATGGACCTGGTATCAGCTATCCTCCAGTCACCTGGTACAGAACCTGATTTTAGCAATAGGTTACATACTAGTTAGTGGTTCTGCAGTTTAATATTTGAGTTTCTTCAGAAGTCTTGGCCTGATGACTTCCCTGTTTTTCATTGATCAATTTGTTCCAACTTCCTCTATTGACACCTCAGTCTTCGATGTTCCTCAGATCCCTCACCTGAAGAAAATGGCCCAGCTGTGGGAATTTCTTTCACAGCCCCTGCTGTGACGACTGACTTATGCAAAGAATTCTTTGTTCAGTTTCTCCACAACAGCCTTGAATGTTCCTTTAACAGTCTGATCCTGCACTTCTTGCTTCTCTGGTATTTCAATACAAAAGTGTTGGCGTTTGTCTCTTTAGATAGCTTCTCTTCAAATTCTTTTTGGCTTGCCTAATTATATTTCTGTACTTGTCTTGCTAGTGTTCATGGACCTTTCCACTTTGCTCATTAGGGTTTGACTATGGATTTTTAAGGGATGTCTTTTTGCTCTAACTGCTTCTTTCACTCTGTTGTTTAGCCAAGATGGCATTTTCCATTGGGGGGAGAGGAAGACGGCTCTTCCTGTTTTATTTTTAGATTTAAGCGGGTCGGGCCCATGGTTTTTTGGCTCCTTAGCTGCCTGTGATTTTGTCCCCCCTCCCCTCTTCCCCAGTTGGTGGCCTGGGTCATGCAGAATGGATGGTGCTCCCTCCCTTCCACTCCTCCTAGCCCTCCCAAACCTTACCAAGATGCGGGCCAGCTGAAGGGTGCAGGCTGAGCAGTGGCCCACGGCCTGCTCAGGGTGAGCTGCAGGCCTGCCCCAAGCCAGGGAGCCACAGGCTGGCCCAGGGGCCTCTGCCCCCCTTCCTTGCTTCCCCTGCCAGGCCCACCAAGCCTGTTCCTAGACCCCCCTCCCCCCAATCCCATTCCTGGTCCCCCAATCCCCAACTTACCTTTTCTGGGAGCAGAGCCAGATGAAACAGCTTCCTGCTATGCTTCACCCTGGGTTGCATGCCTGTGCCCCAGGCTCACTGGTCCCAGCCCAGTGGCTCTCGGCGCCCCCCCACTGTTTGTTGCCCGAGGCGACTACCTACGTTGCCACTATGGTGGGACCAGCCCTGGATTTAAGACATACATATAGTTTGAGCCTCTATTATGGTATTTTTAAAGAAATTTCCATGCGGCTTGCAGGCATTTCACTCTTGTGACAGTCGCTTTTACATTTTTGTTTAACTAGCTTCCTCATTTTTGCGTCGTTCTCCTTTTTGAAGTTGAATGTTACTGTGGTGGTTTCCTTGGTATTGCATGGGCATGCCCCTCCCCCAGGGGTTAAATTTAATGACATCATGCTCACTTTTACTGAGCAGTTCAGTTATATTCAGCTTTTGGATCAGATCCTGTGCTGCACTTGGTACTAAATTAAGAATTGCCCTTGTGAGTTCTAGGACTAGCTGTTCCAAAAGCAGTGAAGTGAATGCCCCAGGAAAATTGCAGGAGTCAAATGGTGAGAAAATAGGTTCCAGCCACTGGAACAGAGCTGATACCTGAGCTCTTTGGATATGTAATTGCTGTGGGGTGAACCAAGCATTTCCCATCACAGCTTTATTCAGCGGAACACTTGAGTCCCATTGACCTCAAAAGGTCTCAAGCAGGTTTCTAGCATTAAACACAGTTAAGATCTTGGCTGAATACAGATGGACTTAACACAAGTGCTTAAGTGCTTTGCAGAACTGGAGTTGTGATGACAAAGCATCAGTGTGAATAATCATTAACTATCCTTCACTGGCACAGCTCATTGGCTCAGCTTGTGGCCAGATGCTAGAGCTGGTGTCACTCAAGTAGCTGAGTCTCTAACCTTTAATCACCAGGGCTGTGTTCTCACACAGGGGGTTATTTCGATATGGTTGTTCCGAAACAACTTGTATCGAAAGAATGCCTTATTTCGAAGTGACTTATTTCGAATTAGCAAAAAAAGTCACTTTGAAATAAGGAGAAAAGCCGGCATTGAAATAGCAATTCCGGACAACAGTTATTTCGAAACGACTCACCATCGTTTCGAAACAACATGTTCAGACGAGGGTTGTTTCGAAACAAGTCGTTTCGAAACCACCATTGTTTCGAAACAACACGTTCGCACGACATTGTTTCGAAACAACCATTGCGAAACAACGTTGTTTCGCCCACAGACTAGGTCTAACTTGTTTCGAAACAGCGCGGTTGTTTCGGAACAACGGGAACCATTGTTCCGAAACAACTGTGCATCGTGGGAACAGCCGAAACCTGATTTTGAAACAACCTCCGTTGTTTCGGAATAAGGAGGCTGTGTGAACACACCCCAGGTGCCCTCCCCAGACTCAAAGGGGGGGAATCAAGGGGAGATCCAAAGGCAGTTGCAAATGAGCCAAAAGTGAAACTTCCTTCTGCTGAACCCATCAAAGCCGTATTCCCTGCAGCTTTCACTCATCTGCAGGACCGAATTAAGGCCACAACTGGGGCTGCCAGATCTTGCGCACCATCCCCCCCATGGTGGCACAGAGCAGTGCTTGTTGCTGGGGGTAGGGGCGGTGGGGCCCACAGCCACAGGGTCAGTGTTCAGTGCTGGGGAAGGAGGCTGGCTGGCACTGGGAAGGCCAGGACCCTGTGGCCAGAGGCCATGGTTTGCAGTGCTTTCACCTGCTCCTGGGCTGGCTGGTCTGCCCCAGCAGATCCAGGGAACTCCAGGGCCAGGGCAGCTGGTGCTCAGTGTGGCCACTGGTGATGGTGTTCCAGGGCCAGAAGCGCTGTCTGGCTGCTACACCACGGTCCCCAGGAAGAAGACAGACCAGCCTAAGTCATGGGGCCCCAGCACAGTGACCTTACAGTGCTCCTGGCCCTGGAGAGCTGCTGCCAAACGGTGCATGGATGCCACACCATGCACCAGCTGTCCTGCCCCTTGGGGGCAGATCAGCCAGCCTAGAGGTGGGGTAGGAGTACTTTGGACTGCAACCTCTGGCCCCAACCCCCCAGACCTCCCCAACACCAGCCAGGCCTTTCTCAGCATCCCCTGGGCTAGCATGGTGCTGGCCAAGTCTGTAGCCCCTAAAGCCCCAGCATGAGCCAGCCTCGCTCATGTGACAGCTAGAACTGGAGGTGTTCACAGCACGGAAGAAGGCGAAGTCACATGGTCTGGATTTTAACTGGGCTGCAGTTTCATTAATCAAATTACAGTCAAGGTTGGCATTAAGGGACAGCCCAATTCTTTGCCAGTTCCTGGTGTTCCTATGCCTTCAGAGCTAGAGCCTTAATCAGCCAGTTCCTGCAAAACTGCCAAATGCCATGACAACAGAATGACTCTCACGTGGGTCTGAGGCTCCAAACTGTGTTGCCCAAAACCCAGCCCCTGGGCTTCACATCCAGGAAGCAAAAACACACAACCAACCTATGTCAGTCTGGTGATATGGAGAAAAATCCCTTCCTAGTCCCAGAGCAGTGGCTAGCAGGCCTTGCTGTGACCCATCCCAGGGTCAGGGAGGACAAATTGGGTAGTTGATGGAAAGCAGCAAATAGGAAATGGTCTAAGCACATGGCTCCAAAACTTCTGCCAAATTCCACAAGACCTCAAGTTTCCTTACAGGATCAGGACCATCCTGTCCTCCTCCCTAGTCGCCATTGTGGGAGCCACGAGAACATCTCTAGACTAGGTCTGGTCTCCCAACTCTCTCCAATGGAACAGTGAATGTGTAAGGTGTGGGAGAGAGAAAGTTGCAGAAAGGAGATTCCCAGCATTTGGAAAATGTGCAGTTATGGATACCCCAGAGGTAATAATCCTATAGCAAGGGAGAGAAATCAGGTGGGAATGGATTGGACGGGGCATTAACCAGATGCTTTCCTCAGGTAAGCAATTCACTAGGATATTAAAACTTTTTCTTTTGACTCGCTGTGAACAGGTGCAAAGCATTAAGCAAAAGCGTGGAAGAATCTAAGCAGCCCTTTGTCCTTGATCTTGCAGTATGGAGAAATTACACCCTCACAACTTGAAAAGGGAAGGCTGCTGTGTGATCCTAGTGTTGAGAAGCTGCAGTCAAGAGCAGACATGGAGAATTAATAGGCCTAATGAAGCGCCTCTTCTGCAGTTCATTGATGCAAATGTGAAAAGGCTCCGCAGGAATGCAATTACTGTCCAACTTTTATCTCATGCTGCTAATTCTTTTTGTCTAGAGCTATCATTCCACAGCTAGCTGGCACAATTACTTCCTCGCCAATATTGATACCAAATGATCTACTACTGTAACCAGTGCGCTTCTCTGCAGGATTGCTCTTGGAGTGTAGGATGGTGACAGTTAACTGTGTCCTTTTACTCCTGTGTCAGGGAGTTGTTCTGACCACATGGATTTTTGCCAAGGAAACTCACTTTCTAGAAGATTTTCTGATGGGATCAGGAAAGTCATTTCACAACTCTAGGTAAAAATTAAAGTGACGCCCCCCCCCCAAAAAAAAAAGACATAGTGAGGCATATACATTCAGGGACACTGAATGAACATTGGCTGGCCCGTTTACTCCATCTGGTCCACTTAGCAAGGCACCGCACAAGCTATACTGTACTTAACCTAACTGCAAATCTGTAAGGTGGGGTGCTGTTATTATTCACATTGTAGAGGCTGGAGGAAACTCAGGCTTGGAGAGGTTATATAACTCACTCAGTGTCCCCCATAAGTTGTATTGACATCTAGTACACTGTACGAAATCTGCAGCAAAACAGGGTGCGCTATGTGAAGACTTGCAAGTCAGCTGAGGAGCCCCTGGACCATCTTGCTAGTCAAAGGGAGTCTGGTGACAACACTAGGGATCATTTTGTTTTGAGAGACAATGGCTAGCAGTGAAACTCACCACTGTGCTGCAGGACGAGTGCAAGGGCTTAAATCCCTCTTGTACCGACGTAAGAAATTCATTGTGTTAGTGGCTGCAGCCTCCCTGCACAGAAGCAAATTTCTCCTTCAGGATCTGATTTCCAGATTTTCGAGGCTATTTAGATAGCTAAAGATGCAGATCAGGGTTTGAAGGGGAATGAAGCCCCTAAGTGCTGTTGAAAATCCCTCTCAGTAGCAGCCCTGGTGTTTAAACAAGCTAAGGGTTAGGATAAAGTTAAGCCTGCTGCTTTAATTGAGGTTGACTTACAATTAGAAAGGTGTTTCGTTTAGGGAATAAAAGTGAAGAAGGGTCATTTTACAGAGGGAGCAGGGAAATGTGCTTCCTCTTGGTGGGGTGGAACCTAACACACTGACCTGCCAGTCACAGAGGCTGTTATGTGGAATTTAGTCTATTAAGGGGGCCTTAGTGAATTGTGTTCAGAGTTCGGAGCCATGCCCTGCCCTGTGGCAAGGATGGGATTTAGAATGACCATGCTGTTGTCATTATCTACTTCTCAACCTTTTTCTGGTTGCAACACACTTGGTGGCGTATCACACCCCTACAGCACACACCAACCACCCCCTCCAGGCTGAATCCAGCTGTCTCTCTGGCTCTCACACACTTACCACTATGTGGTGGCACAGTAATGTATCCTGACACAGTGGTTGAGAATTGCTGGTCTATCTGGATTGAAAATGGAGGGTGGGCTGGCTGTATATTACCAGGGGAGTATTTTTTAGCTCACTTTAGTTTCAGCATGAAACGAACATTTTAAAAAACCCATGGATTTCTTTATAATTCTCCATCCTTCCCCATGCCCTTTGGTGGCAGCCATTGCAATACTGTGCCTGTGGCACAGGGGAGGGTGGGGTTTTTTTCTCGTGAGTCCTCAGACCATGGCTGATGTGAATGATGCTCCTACCCCCTTGTATCTAAGGAGCCCTGTACAGTAACGCCATGGAGCCTGGTTCTCACTCCCTGTAACAAACAGATGAGGAAGTTGAGGCAGAAAGATAAAGTGATCTGGACAAGGTACCTAGCTGGAAGGCCTTTGCTCTCCTCACAACAATAAGAATATGAGGAAAACACACAGACGCTACTGGCTTTCAGACAAATGTGAATTCTAACTCTAGACAAGCATGCCCAGTCAACTTACATATGTAGACTGTTGCTATCACAGGCTCAGGTGGCTTTTTCTAGAGAGCACAGGAACATCCACTACCATCCAATTCAGCACAGTGCACTAGTAGAGGTGGAAACAGATCCCAAGTCCCATGAATCCCAGGCAGTAGATTCAGCTCTCCATAACTCACTTTCTGCTAGCTCAGTTGGAATGACCTTAAGCAAAAACCATTTCTACCAACATGAACTGTGTGTAGCAGGGAGATGAAAGGGTGGGAAGGCAGATGTGTGACTTAGCCACAGCAAGAAACTTGGAATTTGGATTGACAAACAAACATTCTCACAATGACTTAGCTGTTGCAAAGAAGATAGATCAAACTGGGTGGTACCCAGCATAACATGCTGGGCATTGACAACCTGTTGTGTTTGGGCAAGGGGGAGCTCATGCAGGGTTATCAGAGGTAGCTAAGAGTGGTGCAGGCCATTATTGCACTGCACTGAGTACACCACCAGGGCAAATACAGTGCTTTGTTCACTCTGCTTGCTCAGAGCAGATGCATCCATCCTAGATTGCTTACCCTATTGATGGGCACTGATTAGCCAGCCTTGGACAACAATAAGAATTAATGAAACTGATAAAGAGAGGAAGTTATGAGACAGCCCTTAGATAAGGCTTTGTTCATATCGTGCAATTTCCAGGACCAGCTCTTTGCAGCCGATACAGCCTAGGAACTTTTCACACCCAGCTTGATTAGTCTGCCTCCTCAAAACGGGAAATACAGCGGTCTCTCCAGCTGGGGATTGTTCTCTTCCTTCCACAAGCACAAAACAGCCATAACTCACAAGCAGCCCAGCTGGCGTGAGTGAGGATGGATTGTGAATTCCCCTTTCATACAGTTATATCCACTCCAAGGCCACTTCATCGCTGCTTAATTATAATGAGGCTGGGTCTACTGCCAAAGAGCTGCACAGAACTCTGGGTAAGGCTAATAAAAGAACAGATTTTCACTGGTCTGTCCCTTGTAACAAACCTTCTCTTGGACTTATCCGACTGCAGTAGACTGAAGGTCTAGCACCTGCTCCCACCAAGTCAATAGGAGTCTGGGCATGATGTCCGAAGAAGCTGGAGAAGGCCTTGAGTCTAGAAAGCCATGCTTCCTAAAGGCATAAAGAAGACCAGGAAAGCTGAAGGACTGGAGAGTTGCAGTCTGCTTAACGGAGTCATTCCAGTGCCTTATCAGGGATAACTGGGCCTGCTTCCAAAGAAAAAGGGTCACGGGTCATGGAACCACACAGTGTGGAGCCGGCACAGAAACAGGAAGGGAAGTCAGGAGACCCCTTTCCTCAGCCCAGGCCTCCGGGCTTGAAAAAGAGGGTGAGTGTGTTGCTAATGAGAGTGTGCAGGTTACAGGGAGATCAACAAGAACCAAAGCACTTCCTGCCACTGCCAATGGTGTTGGGTGTTAGGGGCCTTTAGATCTGCAGGTGACTGGTTCTGAAGAGTCTGCAAAAACTCTGCAGCTTCCGGTGTCCGGCAACAAAGACAACTTCATCTGCTACATTGTAGCTCTGGCTAATGCAGGGGTAGTAATGTCAGCAAAGTTTGTACAGTTTTAGTCCACTTGAACTTATTGTTATTTTCCACATATCCCCTGCATATGTACCACCCTGACATGTGACACTATTAGACTTCATAAAGCCTAACCAACAGCTGGAAGGCCTGCTAGGAATCTGCGGAGAGAAGTACTGATGACTCAACAGATGATGCTTCAGGTCAACAATGCTCTAACGTGGAAGTCAGCAGATGACATGCTGATGGAATCTATTAAATCAAATCCAATCACTTGTGGCGGGTAATGATCATGCCATATGCCTTGCAAGAGCACAGCTGCTAGTCTCCATGCTCTGTTCTAATAGCTGTGAGTCGGGCATGAATCAATGTCCCCTGAGCCCAGCAAAGTCACCATTAGCTTGAGATTCTCCATAGTGAAACAAAGCAAGCCCCAAAATGCTCACCTCAATAATGTGGACATGGCAGATTTGTTTACTCAATGCCAAAGGAACAACCCAGGTTACAAGTTCTGTGATGTTTCTGAGGCACAACCAACCCTTGTCAGGCAAGTGATAAAAAGTTAGCTATTTACCAAGGGGCATTTCCATGCCCTGCAGCTATCCGCTCAACCCAGCTACTCAGATTATTTGTGAAGTCTTAGCACAGGAGCAGGTCAGAAATTAAACACATGGGGGAAGGGAAGGAGTTGGGAAAGAGCTTCCCAGCTTTTTTAAAGTCTGAAATTAATATTTTTTAAATTAAAAAAAATTGATTGACTCTGAAACTGGTTGGGAAATGGAGACAAAGTCAAAAATTTCCAAAGGTTTTTTTTTTTTCATTTTAAATGTTTCAGATTTTGAAATTTCATCTAAGATTCAAAATTCTGAAAATGTCCCCTAACTCTGCAAAACTCTGGCCATAATCAGCTATATCGTGCACCAGGCCTATCAGGGTTGCCATTATATTTTTAATTGCCCCTAAAACGCCTCCTCTCCTCTCAAGACTTTGCATCCTAGAGCGACATCTGTTTGACGCTAGGCTCAAACACATCAGAGGACTGAGTCCTATTGTATCTACAGTTTAGGTTCAATCTGGCAAGTAGCATGACAGGTGTGCTTCACACCGCCCTCCACCCCTAATGTCCTGCAATTCAGATCCAGCAGGGCCACCTCTCAGGCTGAGAGGCTATTCCATGGTACCCTCAATCCTCAAACTCCTTGAGCAGATGCCTGAACATATTTAAAAAAAAAATAAGGAAGAACAAATATCAATAGCACATAATACGCTTATTTGTAGGAGTAGATGGGTATTCTATTCTGCAATACTGTACAAGGCTTGTGTTTGCACAAACTGCTTGCAGAGAGTGAATAACAATGAGCAGGAATATGATCAAATCAAACAGCCCGTCAGAATTCAGACATCCATTTGCAAACACTGCTTGTATAGCAACTGAACTATTAGGGGGCAGGGAGACAAAGCAGATATTTCCTGTGATGTTCTGAGTTGCTTTCCAAGCAGTCTATAACCAAGCTCCCTGGAGATCCAGTTTTCAATGCCACTGCTCTTGGGACGTATAAAGCCTTCCTACATCCTGCCACCAGCCCCATACTATTTCTGGTCCTGTCAAGCCAAGTCCCAAAAGGGCGTAGCCTCCTCATAGTACATTTACAAAGGAATATCACTACATGGTTAGTGATCATACAGTCACCAAAAGCTTCAGCGCATTAGAAGATCACCAAGGAGAGACGGCCTGAAGATCCAGCCAAACTGTCTTAAAAGCTACCAGGAGATTGATCTAGGTACCATTTGACCTGCGAGTAGTGCTGAATCTAGCCATATCCCTGTCCTATTGTAACCTTCAGGTGAGCTAGAATTCATTCACTTGCCCCTCTCCACTGCCTAAGAGAGATAAACCCCTGGAGAAAACAGCTGGAAAACCAGGATCCAGTCTGTACAGAACTCCCAGTGACGACTGCTCAGAGTTCCCATGCCACAACAAAATACTACTTAGAATAAACACAACAATAAACTTTCTTAACTAACTCAACAAAGCTTATCCTAAGAAACCAAAATGAATTTAAAGAAAATGGTAGGAAACCCAAGAGTCTCAAAGTTCAGGTGGAGTCGCCATTATCTCAATTGCAGTCTCTCTTCAAGTTCTTAAGGCTTGAGTGGAAAGTCGCAGTCCTCTTCTTCACCGACTGCAGGAATCTTCAGGCAAATTCCATGCAGTCCTTTCTTCCTCCTGTACAACCAGCACCATGCAGTCTGCTTACTGGTTATCCAGCTCGCACTCCCACAAGCGAAAACTCCCCTGCAAAACAGTCCAAAGGAGGGAGAAAACATCCTGCAATCCACTCCTTGCTCAGCTTCGCTCACTCAAGCACTGACCATTGAGACTCTGCAGCTCTCTTTAGTATCCCCTCTCCTGGTTTCTGCTCTCAGGCTTCTCTCAGACATCTCCCTCACACCAATAGCAAACCTTGTGCAGCATGCTCAAAACGCTACCATTCCCTGTTTCCAGAAAGATCTGGTGGCTGGAGAGTCAAATCTGCCCAGCAACATAACCCACCCTTACGAGATCCCTAAAAGAGATTGCTTCTTTTTAGGGACATGGATTACACTATCAGACTCCAATTTTGCTCAGATGGAATCTTTACTTTACTTTGCGCCAGTTTAAGTCGATCAAATCCCTGAGGAGAAATCAAGGCCAGGAGGGGATCAGCGCTTCAGATCTCAGCCTCCAGCAAGATGCAAATAAAAATACACACACCTTAGGGTCCTGCAAATGATTTCCGTTGATAGAAATTCTTACTCCAGGAAACTCAACGATTTACAATGGAGCTGAAGAAGGAAAGCTTAGTGGAAACTAGGTCAGCTTTCCAAGTGAACAAGTGTCAATACCATGACTTAACAGACATAACCAATTCCGTAATAATGGCCAGGAATGAGCCACTGTCCACCTGAAGGGCACATCCAGCCTGCCGGATCATTTGATTTACACTGCCAGCCCAGGTCAGGTCAAGTGATCCACCAGCACCAGGGTCAGGACCAAGAAGGGAGCAGGGAAGGAAGGGTATCATGGGAGGGCCCTACCTATACATGGACACATGCATCATGTCAGGCAGCCCCAGGGGCCAAGCGCCACTGCTGCCTGTGGAAAGCAGGAAGGTCTTACCCCCCACCATCTCTGGGCCCAACACCCAGCACATCCAGGGGGCAGGCCCCAACCCAAACCCCAGTAGCACTTCTCCCACCCACCCAAGGTTCTTACTGGATTTGTGGCCATCTAGTACCTTAAAGTTGTCCATCTCTGATGTACATCACCACTTTGTTTTCTTACACTGACTGTGCAAGGCTGGACTCAGTGCCCCCATGTGGCTGGTCAGGCCTCTGGAACCACCACGGGGTGCTCCATTTCCTCGAGTCTCTTAAACTCAAAAGTGAAACGTGAACCACACAAGCAACCTCTGCCCCCACTTTTGGGCATAAACTCTTAATGCATCCTTGTCCTCCACAGTCCTTAGTTCTTCTGCCAAACACTGCCTCAAGCAGTACCCCCTTGGACTCTTGCCTCTACTCTGCATCCTACACACTGACCTGCCCCCCAGGCTGCCTGCCTTGTCTCAAGCCCACTCCAAGGGCCTTTTTCACCCCTTCTGGCCTCTTCTTACAGGAAGTGGAAGCTTGGTCAGATGACCAAGGAGGCATATAAAGATATTGCTAGGGACTGCAGGGATAAAATCAGAAAGGCCAAAGGACTAATGGAGTTGCGGCTAGCGAGGGATGTAAAGGATACAAGAAGGGGTTCTACAAGTATGTTAATAACAAGAAGAGGATCAGGGATGGTGTAGGTCCCTTGCTGAATGGGGCAGGCATCCTCGTGACGGAGGATGAGGGAAAAGCTGAAGTGCTCAATGCTTGTTTTGCTTCAGTTTTCACAGGCAGGGTCAGCTCCCAGCCCACTCCCATTGGTATGGCAGATTGGAGAGAAGAAGAGAGGCCCTTGGTGATGGAAGGTCAGGTTAGGGACTGCTTAAAGAAGCTGGATGTGCACAAGTCCATGGGGCCGGACGAACTGCATCCAAGGGTGCTAAGGGAATTGGCCGATGAGATAGCAGCACCGCTGGCTGTTATCTTTCAAAACTCATGGAGAACGGGGGAGGTGCCAGAGGATTGGAAAAAAAGCAAATGTAGTGCCTATTTTCAAGAAAGGGAAAAAGGAGGATCCGGGGAATTATAGACCAGTCAGCCTCACCTCAATCCCTGGAAAAATTATGGAGCAGATTCTCAAAGAATCCATCCTCAAACACTTAGAGGAAAATAAAGTGATCAGGAACAGTCAGCATGGATTTACCAAGGGTAAATCATGTCTGACCAATCTCATCTCCTTCTATGATCAGATGACTGGTTTTCTGGATGCAGGAAGAACCGTTGATGTGCTATACCTTGATTTTAGCAAGGCTTTTGATACAGTTTCCCACAGCATTCTCATTGGCAAATTAAGGAAGTATGGGGTTGGATGGGTGGATTATAAGGTGGATAGAAAACTGGCTAGCTCAACGGTTTCAGCATGTAGGAATCAATGGCTCCATGTCTAGCTGGCAACCAGTCACGAGTGGTGTGCCCCAGGGGTCGGTCCTGGGGCCGGTTCTGTTCAACATTTTCATCAGTGATCTGGATGATGGAATAGACTGCATTCTCAGTAAGTTTGCGGATGACACCAAGCTGTGGGGACGAGTAGACACGTTGGAGGGCAAGGACAGGATTCAGGGAGACCTAGATAAATTGGAACAGTGGGCCAATAGAAACCTTATGAGATTCAATAAGGATAAGTGTAAAATCCTGCACTTGGGATGGAAAAACCCCATGCACCACTACAGGCTGGGAAACATTCAGCTAAGTAGCAGCTGTGTAGAAAAGGACCTGGGGGTCATGGTGGATGGGAAGCTAGATATGAGTCAGCAGTGTGCTCTTGCTGCCAAAAAGGCCAATGGCATACTGGGCTGCATCAAAAGAAGTATTACCAGAAAGATCAAGGGAAGTGATCATTCCCCTCTATTCTGCACTGGTAAGGCCACATCTAGAATACTGTGTTACAAAAAGGACAGGGACATGCTAGAGAGAGTTCAGAGGAGGGCAACCAAAATGATTAAAGGGCTGGAGCACAAGCCCTATGAGGAAAGACTGAAAGCATTAGGCTTATTTAGTCTGCAGAAGAGAAGATTGAGGGGGGATTTGATAGCAACCTTCAACTACTTGAAGGGATGCTCTAAGGAAGATGGAGCTTGACTGTTCTCAGTAATAACAGAGGACAGAAGGAGGAGCAATGGTCTCAAGTTGCAGTTAGGGAGGTCGAGGCTGGATATTAGAAAAAAAATTTTGACTAGGCGGGTGGTGAAGCCTTGGAATGAGCTGCCGAGGGAGGTGGTGGAGTCTCCATCTTTGGAGGTGTTTAAGGCCTGGCTGGACTGGGATGGTTGAGTGGGAGTGGTCCTGCCTCTGGCAGGGGGTTGGACTAGATGACCTATGAGGTCCCTTCCAACCCCATGATTCTTCTAAAGAACATTGTGCTTCTGGGTTCACTAACATCCTCCCATCTTAGCTCCACCCCAAGATTTGCCCAGTTTTGAGGTGTGAAACCTGCAGTATTTTGTGTTGGTTGCTAATTCCATCTGTGAATCCCCCTTCACTTCACACTGTCTTCAATACCCAGCAGGAGTCAGCCCAGCAAAGGCAACCAATCAGGTTTCACTTAACATACACAAACCCCCTTGATCTGACCATGGATAGCTGGTATTTTATTAATCGACTGCCCTGCATTAATCAGTGTGAACCAAAGACCTAGTCGGTGTCGTCAGTGGGTGTATTTTCTATGGCACTTTTGGCTTTCAGCATTGTGAATGGCGCCTTGCATGATGAATTTATCCTCTCTGAAACCAATGGGAGTCTGGTGCTGAGGCACTTTTGACGATTCTAGTAGGAACCCCATCTGCATCTTCAGGCACCTAAATACCTTTAAACTGTCACCCTGGTTTCAGGGTTTTTCCATGAGACTCAGCCTCATTAGCGTCTAAGGGTACAGCTACACATCTAGTGGCCCCTCACAGCTGTAGGCCTGCAAGCCTGGGAGGGCAGTCTTGGCCTCAGCAAACTTGTTTTGCTGTACTAAGAATAACTATGTAGATAACACTTTTAAGCTACCACTTCGGCTCTGAAGCCCTCTCCAGCCCTGGCTGCACGAACTGCACAGTATTTTTAGCACAGCATGGCAAGCTTGTGTCTATTGATGCTGGTTCGGCAGCTTGCTGCTATGAACTGTGTGAACGTACCCAAAGCCACTTCTGCAAATGCAATTTAGGCTCTGAAGTCACTTGAAAATTGTATGTGAAGTGAGGCGTCCAAGGTCATACAGGAACTCTACAGATGAGTGGGGCTAGAACCTAGATCTGAGGAGGGTAGTAATCATATGCTTCACTCACAAGAAGAGCCTTCTTCTAAACAGGGAGTTAAAGAATGCGTCATGTGCTGATTTATTTCCTGCTGTATCCTACCGCAAACACCACGGTAGTTTCTGCAACATTATTAACTATCTGCACAAATACACCACTCAATCCATACGGAGATGGTCTAAGTGAATCTAGGGCACAGGGCAAAAGTCAAGGATGAGGTCCCCCCATGTGACCCCTCCAGCCTTCCCAGGGTCCCTGCCAGGCCCTGGCCTCACTGCTGCCCACGCCCGTTCCAGCTCCTCAGACTCACTGCCAGCCCCCTCACCAATTCCTCGCTTGCCTACCAGCCCCCCCGGTCCTGATGCTGGCCAGCTGCCTGCCCCCCCCCCAGCCACACCACCCTGCCTCCACAGGCAGGACCACTCTCAGTATGGAATGCTGGGAAAATGCCCAGGCTTCCCATACCCAAAACAACCCTTCAATCCATAACTGCTTGCATCCATAAGGGACTGATCCAAAGCCCAATGAGGTCAACTGGAGTCTTCCCATTGAATTTTGTGGGTTTGGGATCAGAATAAGTATTATTTTGTTTTCAGGGTTGGACTTTCTACAATATTCTGCTCAAAGCAACTGAAACCAGGTTTTGTCATCCCGCTTCTTCCGGACACTCATCTTTAAACATTCTCCTAACACTGCTGTGTTTGTGGAGCTGGAATAGCATCTCATATGCTCAGGCACTAAGTTAACTTCTCCATTTCAGCTGGGACAGGTGTTTCCACAATGGCTCTCCGTCAGTCAGATTGTGCTTGAATTTCTTCAGCTGTCCTACTGCACTTTGCAAAGGTGAATTGCACATTCGGTTCCCATTTTTCATACTGCACCCCAGTAGCATCTGTAGCACCTTCCTAAAGTTGCATTAAATCATCCTTGAGTTCTTCCACGTCCAAGTACATTGTTCTAAAAGCAGGTTAACCCTTGAATTGCCATGCACAGCTTGTGTAGCATCCACCAGAATGCAGTGTATATATATATATATTTCTGAAATGACAAGGGTTGCTCCACTTTTCAGTTTTATACAATGCCTGAATCTGTCTACAAATCTTAGAGGATGTGAATCATTTTGGGAATCATTCAACAGTGTCATTAGAAAATGCCTTTTCATCAAAATCCAAACTTTTTGCAGGAGTGTATTGGACTAGGAAGGCATGGCCAGAGAAGGCCCAACCCCACAAAAGGCAGTAGCCTGGTGGGTCAGGAATGCCTGTTTGAACGTTTTTCATTGGAGGGGCATAAACCCAGATCACCCACAATGGTGCTGAGTGCACTAAGCAGTGAGCTATTGCTGATCTCCTTGTGGTGTATTCTGGCTCTCTCTCACTCATTCTCTCTCCCATCTCCTAGCCCCAGTTTCTCATGAAAATTTTTGAACTATCTCAGTCTCATCCCAGTGTAGATCCTGAAGTTTCTAATATTTAAGGTTCAACACCAGCCATACCTAGTTTGCACCAAGGGCTTTGACCAGCCACTGAGCTTGCAGAATGTAACCCATCTGGCTATTTGATATCAAGATAATTTTGCTTGCATTTATTATGTGATTTTTTGCAAGATCTGCGCAATTTAGCAATATGCCATTTGGGGCCCAGTCCTGCTTCCTAATGTAATCAACGGGAGTTTTGCCACTGGTTTCATCAGGGGCAGAACTGGGGCCATCATTTGCCATATGCATTTTTTGCAACACAGCTAGAAAGACAGCCAGTTTTTCCCCTTGATGTCACTTTTGTTTGCTGCATTAACAATGACTTTGGGAATCATATGAGAGAGAAGGACTGAATCCTCAGCAGCTGCTTCAGCTCTTTGGACTACCCAACAGTGCCTAATTTGGGGTTAAATCCTTCTCCATTAGCAAGGTGTCTCTAATTTTGGATCCTTTATTTGTCATATCAAACATTTCAGTCCAAAATCATTTTGTTAGCTAGGTGCCAAAGCTGTCTGGGCACCATTATGTGGTTGGCTCTCGCACCTATCCAGGCAGGGGGTCAGGGGCCAGCCCTGTGGCCTGCTCAGCACAGAAAAGCAAATCCCAGCTCCCCACCATGGAGTAATTACCTGATGAAAAAAGCCTTGAAATTTTCTCCCTGGTACTCTCATTTTCCATCCAGCTTTGATGCAGGCACAGTCAGTTACAGGACTTATCTTTTGTTTTGTGTTTGTACAGAGCCTAGCATGAGGGATCCTCATGTCTGGGGTATTTAGATGCTACCACAAGACAAACAGGAAACATTTAAGCAACAGACTCCAGAAATCTTGACTTTAACCACTAAACAGCTCTGCTTCTCTTGCACACCACCCAGGAAAAAGGGACCCTGATCCCTAAGTGGGCTTCTAGCCTCTGCCATAAAAATTATTATCCCCCAGTGGTACAGCCTCGGAGTGTGTGGTGGTTTTTAAACAAACAGCCGGCACAAAGCATATGGGTGGATTTTGTGACTGGCCTGGGGAAGGCAGCTCCAAGTAACCCCCCCAGCCATTTGGCCCAAGCCAGCTCCTGCCACCCTGCTGGGCCCAGAGCCCACTGTTGCTTGTGTCCCTGGACACAGCCAGAACCCACCACCGCCAGCATCCCCAAGTCCCTGTCTCAGACCAGGGCCCGCCACTGCTGCTGGTGTTCCCAGGTCCCCACCAGGCCTAGATCCCACTGCCAGCAGTGTCCCTGCATCCCTGGCTGTGCCCAGAACCCACCACCACTGGCATCTCCGGGTCCCTGGCTGTGCCCAGAACCCACTGCCACTGAAATTCCTGGCTCCCCATCTGGATCTGGAACCCCCCTCTGCTGCTGGCAGCCCCAGGTTCCCATTTGGGGCTGGATCCTGTAAGCGGTAGCATCTGCTTGCTGCCTGCCCACTAAGGCGAAAGCGGTCCCTGGCCAGGCTTCAGGGTTGCTGCTGTGGCACCCCTGGTTCCCAGCCAGGGACCACTCAGTGGGGAGGCAGGGAACGGCCAATCAGAGGAAGGCAAATCCTCCCCCTGCCTCTTATAAACTCTGCCCCTGACAACATGCATGATCTGTAAGCATAAAAATGAGAAAGCTGTTATCTAAGATGTATGCCCATGAGTCATTGATAAACGCTGACCACATACGTTCCGGTAGTCAAGACAATTGTTAAACCTGCTGAAGAATTCCTTTATTTTAAGGGCTCAGATGCACTTATTCTCCTCAGACTTGCCTTAAAATTCACACGGGCCTAACAATACTCTCCTTTGATGATCACTTATCACAATGTCTTGCTTGCCTATGTCACGTGATATATACTGAGGTAGGATATGG
Source organism: Podocnemis expansa (assembly GCA_007922195.1). Taxonomy (NCBI): domain Eukaryota; kingdom Metazoa; phylum Chordata; order Testudines; family Podocnemididae; genus Podocnemis; species Podocnemis expansa. The sequence continues at coordinate 5,240,967 of ML682310.1, forward strand.
GTGACTTTTGTGTTCATTCCTGCCACGTAATTGTGTGGTTTAATGCAAAATGTGCCGTGCAAGGTTCTCTTTTGAATTCTCATAACACGGTCTGCATTATTGTTATGACAGCATGTTTCTTGCAGTATCATATATGTGTACAGATGTGAAGCATGTTCCCAGGTATTTCACATGGCTCCAGGGGCAGGCAGACAATCAGGGCTGTCTCTCAGCAAGGAAGCTGAAGTGGTTCATGACAAAGACGATACAAGCTGGCTCAGCTGACAAAGAAGGTCACCTGCGAGAAGGAGGAAGAGGGAAGAAATATTACAAACAAATATTGACACTTTGAACTGTTAGGGGCTACTCCGTCATGAAACATCTCAAAGAAGGATTGGGCCCTGCCTATGGAGAAGCAGATACCAGCTGCAAACCATCACAGCCAAAGCTGAGTGGTGAGCTAAGCATATTGGTAGTAGTAATTTTAGGTTAGGATGCATCTTATATTTTTATTTGCTTGTGGTACCTCCTGAGTGCTTTATTAAATGATAGGGCATTGATTCGCTATATACTCACTTAAAAGCACATTTTAATCAATAAGTTAGTGTTTGTTTTATCTAAAGTTGTGTAAACTTTGGAGAGGATGAATGAATGGACTGGGGTACTCCCTTTTATTTGATAAATGGGCAAATTGGTGTCTATCAGCCTATGGTCATTGGTGAAGGGTCCTGATCCTGGCAGGATGGAAGTTCCCAGTGTGGTATCTTGGGGCTGGGAATACTCGCTGGGGGACTGTCCCCTGAGTGGCTGGAGAGTGCACATCCACTGCCTGGGACCGATTACACACCGGAGGCTGGTGTGGACTGACCCAGGAGTGGGTGGTCACCTAGAGAAAGCAAGGAAAGTCAGCATTCAGGAGTGGAGATCCAGGGGACAGAGTGGCACCCCAGACTAGACTCTCAGAGGGGAACATCACAGCTTAACATATGCTTGAACTGTTCATTCATACCCTTAGGAACCATTGCAATTGTTCTAGTCGTCACTGGGGTTGCATTTGTTCTTGTTTTCCATAATTATTACGCTCAGTGGCAGAATTTGTCACATTTCACTATCTCTTCTTTTTCCCTTTTTTTCCTTTTGTCTGCTGATATGGCAATATGAATAAAGAGGGTCTAGTTGACTTCTTTTCTACAACAATTATGTCAGGCCTCTTTATCTGCATCTTTTGGTCTGTGACAATTGAGAGATCCCATAAAATCTTAGCCTCTTCATTCTCTAGAGCAGCATGTCTCAAATCAATTTGGCCATGGAACACTTTGGGGCTTGGCATATATTGATGAAACACATAGGCTGTGTTCACACAGCCCTCTTATTTCAAAACAACAGAGGTTGTTTTGAAATAAGATTTAGGCTGTTCACACGATGCATGGTTGTTTCGAAACAAGTTAAACCCCATGCGGGGACAAAACAACGTTGTTTCAAAATGATTGTTTCGAAACAACGCCGTGCGAACATGTTGTTTCAAAACAACGGTGACTTGTTTTGAAATAACTGTTGCCTGAACCTGCTATTTCGCTTTGAGCTTTTCTCCTTAATTTGAATTAACAAACTGTTAATTCGAATTAAGATATTTCGAAATAAGGCGTTATTTCGATACGGTTGTTTCGAAACAACCGTATCGAAATAACCCCCTGTGTGTGAACACAGCCATAGATGCCAGTCTGGAAGGGCAAAGGGTGGTGCGGTTTCATACTGAAAAATTGCTGCAGAATTTTATTTTTAAAAAAACCCTTTATTTAAAAGAGTTAGTTTTTTGGGGGTGTCTGTAAATATTAATATACCTACCATCTAAATACTATTCAAATACCTTAGTATTTTTGATACATACATAATTGCATATTTAATATTTTAGAATGAAAACTATCACTAGCACCAAAATTTTTTCATGGAACACCTATTCACGTTGTGCAGAGCACCAGTGTTCTGCAGAACACAGTCTGGGAAGCATTACACTAGAGCTTTTTAGATTTGGTGGTGTTAATACTGCATGGTTCATTTATATCTGTACTTGCCATAGAGGGTCCAATGCAAACACTCAAGGACCTCCTTGTTTCTGTTTATCTTTTCGCTCCCAGCCAAGCTCCTGCAGGTGCTCAACACATGTGCCACCATCTCTTCCTTTTCAGAACACATTCTGCAGCTCAGGGAGTAGTTTTATTGGTCAGTTTTGTTTCAAACATAATTAAGCCTTAAGCCTAAGGACTGCTCTTGTGTTCTCATAATGAGGTTTGCTGTCCCACCACTGGAATTACCTCCTTCTATCACTGTCCATGCATTTATTTCTGTGTAAATCTTTCAAGTCATTCTCTGGTGATTGCTTTCTCCTTTCTTTTATGCTTTCTTGGTCTCGGATGCTCCCCCAGCCATTGTTTGTTATTGTGGCCAGATGATGTTTTACTCTGGCTGACTCCTTGTATATTTTCATTGTTGATTGTTTCCTCCAAGATAGAAATCTCCATTACATTCTTGATTTGTATTCGTTGCTCTACAAATCCCCAGGACCTTTCTTGTTTGGCTGTTGAATTTTTCTTCTCCTGTTGATCCCACTTGATCATTCTGCAGTGTACCGCTCTGCTGGTTTCACATGTACTTATGATTTGGGGGAAATTTTTTTTGAGTTGAGTTTCTTATTCTTCTGTAACAGTGTTTGCTCACTTCTTCTTTGACTTGCTCACATTGGAACTCTGATAGTTCCCTTATTCTAAGAAATTTGGAGAGCCCATGCTGAAAAATATCTTGGATAGGATCTTCCTTAACATATATGTCATCTAATTGTACCAGTTTATCTCTTTTTACAGACATTGACACATAATTAGGCAAACCAACCCATAGCTTTCTATCTTCAACAAACTTTCCTATGCCTCATCTATCTCTGTATCTCCTTTTGCAACCATTCATATATGTTCAGATCATCCATGGATAGCAGAGGGTTAGCGTGATGGAGCTTCATGGGAATCATGCTCTGGTCCTCTTTTCCCCTTGTGGATTAGGACCCTGCCACAGTGGAGTCTGCCCTAGTCCTCCCAGGTCTCCGTGCTCCTACCCTCTTCTTGGCACAGCCAGAAAGGACAAAAATGCTTTGGGAGGGGTCTGCTACCCCTGCGCTCCCCCCTCCCCAACACACAAAGTTGTCTTCTTCATTGGACCCCAAAGGGTTTATCACTCCAGCTCTGTCAGGGATTCCTCCTGTGGGAGCCCCTCTCTCAGGGCCTCAGGGAATCCCTCCATTCCCCATGGGCCAGGCACCCCACCTCCACAGTCAGAGTGACCACCAGCCAGTGTGGAAGTCAGCAGGGTTCATTGTTTTTCAGGATCACAGCAAGGAAAGGCTTTTCTAGCAGACGGATTACAAGTCACAGCAGTGATCACCTGGGAAGACCCCTTCTCAGGGCATCCTCCCCGTCATGCCCCTCCTGGGGGACTGATCTCTGCCCCCCAGCCACCCTAAGCCCAGAGCTCTAGCCCCTCCCAGTCCTTTGTCTCCTTCCTGGGCTAAGTGCCCTGGTCCCCTGATTTTTACCTGCCCCATCCTGTACAACTGGTCAGGGCAGAGGCAGGGGTTCTGCTGCCTACTGTGGTTGCAGGGAGGCCCCTCCACCCGCAAGTGGTCTCTGCAATAGTAACATACCTGGATCCCATCACCAATATACCTGAGTAATCCATGTGGGAAAACTGAGGCACAAACAGAGCACTCAGAAAATCCCAGAAGTATCCCCATTTCGTCACAGTCAGTGGTTGCTTTTTTCCGACATGATAACTGCAGCTTATCTCAGAAAACACATGTCAGAGGCATCATCACTACCTTTGTGATAAGCAATCTCCTTGAAAGACTTTGCTTTTAATTGGACCCCATGGGTGAGAATCCCTTCCACCTAGAGTCAAGTGTCCAAGTTACCCATAGACAGCTGCAGAAAAGAAATGATCTTTGGATCAACCACATGCATCTTCAGTGTCACGATTCACAAATGCAGGATGCTGTGATATGCATTTTGGTAGTGTAGCCCACACCACCTCAAAGATTTTATTTTTTTGTTTTGCTTCTTGTGTGATCCTTGTGTTCTGCCTGAGGCGGTCTTTTGTCCTTCTCTTGTTTGCTGTACAGACATTTTGCTCAGGAGGCAGCACTCCATTGTGAGCTAGCACTATCTAGATTTTCTTCGGCAGAATTACTAGTAGAAGTTTTCACATAGTTGGTAAACACATGATGGATCTACAATTCACAGAATATCTTTTCTTTTCTTTTCTTTTCTTTCCTTTTCTTTTCTTTTGAGGATAATTCTCCCTGCTGTCACCATCCGTCTTGACGACCTATTCTTCAAACATTTTATGAAGTTGTTCAGGTAAAACAGTCATGGAGGGTTGCTAGGCATTTCAACCACAATTCATGAATGCCATCTGGTCTGAGTACTTTCCAAGTTTACAGTCTTCTCTGAACCTGGCAAGATGGGGTTTCTAAACAGTGCAACAACAACAACAACAACAACAACAACAACTGTGAATTGAAATCACTCTAAAAAACCCAGAAGTCCTGTAGCACCTTAAACACCAACAGATTTCTCCAGGCATAAGGTTTTGTGGTCTCCAATCCACTTCCTCAGATGCATGTACACAGACTAACACAGCTACCCCTCTGGAAAATTTCAAAACTATTATGATCTATATTAATAACAAGACAAAGATGGGTATGAAGACACCAGAGAAAATTTCTGCCAGACGGAATTCCTTTTCTAATTTTCCCCATTACTCTTCTTCAAATTCCGGATAGGGTGTTGAGCTTTTTAGACCCCTAATCTACACCAAATGGAAATGTCGACACATTACTGCAAATTTGCTACTTGTGCTGAAGCTTCTAAGGAGTATAATGTCCCTCCTGCCCTCACCCTCTATTTTTCTGACCTGGTCTCCCCCCGTCCAGTCTGCAGCATGTTCCAGCACTTGCTAAGTTGAAAGCACTCAGCATTCTTGAAGTCTGTGAGGGGAGTTTCAAATCATGCCTTCTATTGTTCCCCCCATTCTCTGTGGTATTTTTGCAACCTTCGGCGCTGGGCAATGCCAACCCTGCCAGGTATGTTTGTGCGCTGAGAAGTTTTTGGAACACCCCCCCCACACGCACAGGCACACACACGCACACTCCCCTTCCCTCCTCTATCTTTTCATTTAAAACAAAACCGGCTCAAGAGAATCAACTGGTTGATCATTTTTGGATGTGCAAGGGTTCCCTGATTTAGCCCTTTGGAGCTCACAGAAGCATGAAATCCCTAACAGTCGCCCTCCCCAATGGCCCAGCTGAAGGCAGACATGGTACAAATTTCAGCTCCCAGCCCCTAGCTCACTATGCCGCCTCTGCAGCGCTCTGCAGGTAGAGCTGCGCTTTGCAAGGAGGCGAAGAGGACTCCAGGAGGAAATTCGGCTAGACACCACGTGGTGGGCTATTTTGGAAAAGCATCTTAAAGGGGACGTGCGCCCCAAACTCTTCATCACTCGTGAGCGTGAGACCTAAATAGCGGGATGCACTAACCCTTCCTCCAGGCCGGGCTGTCTTTCAAGGTAAGGGCCGGCTGCAGCCCTCCGTTTTTGGGGGGACTGGGCCATGCTTCTCGCTCCGCTTTCTCTTGGCTCAAGCGCCCGAAGGCTAAACTTGGCGCGTTTGTGGCCGCTCTAGTTTTACGCGCGGGCTGGAGTCCAGATAATTGTTCATCTAGTTTAGGGAGAAAACTCCAAAGCCCCGTTTCTTTGGGGAGCGGGGGAAGGAGCCCGAATAAACGACGGGTTTGGAAATTCAGACACAAAGCCAAAGTCTGGTGACTGTCTAGGTCGTGAGATTCCGTGGGCCTGAGTTTGAAGTCCGGTGTCTTTACCCCCTTTCTTGCAGCTTTTTTCTCCCTTCTTTCCCTTTGGTGCCAAAACCCACTTGATCAAACTTCTCCGCTGCCGGCCTCGTTCACTTGTGCGGAGGGCGAGCCGATTTCCTTGTCCTCTGAGGGCATTTTCCACCTGAAACCTCGCTGCTTTACGCCAGCGCCTTCATCTCCGAGCCACAGGAACCGGGACTGGGAGCGACCGGGGTTTTGGAGACTTGGGAGAGTTTCCGCGTTTGCGGGCTATTCTCGGGATTTCAAATATCGCCCAGATATTTTCACACCTCAAACTGTTCCCCCACCTCGCCGCCCCTCGTCCCCGTCCCCATCGCCTTGATTCAGCCCTTGGTAATTAATTTGGCATTTCAGAATAGCTACTGGCTTGCATAATGCCGGCATTCAGCTCCCCAGCCTAATCTGAACAGAATCTGGAAGAAAAGCTTTCAGAGAGACACAAACTGCCATTCGGCTACTGTTCAAAAGAGCTGTCACTCCAGGAATAAATCGCCCCCGATTATTTCAAACGGGGCTCTTCTTTGGCTTGCCGTCAAACGTACAATTACGTGGGGGAGGGAAAACGCTTTCAAATCATTTGATTTGGAGGGAAAGATTTTGTCGTGTCCCCCAAAGGAAAACTAGGGGTTTGCTGCCAGGTTTGACGATAATAGTCGAGTGGGAAAATAAAAAGGGAGCGCAAAGCGCGGAGCCGTTTGACCTTTGAAGCGGGCTCCTTTTTGGAGATTGCGGCTTCGGGCACTTGCCCCGGCCCCGGCCCAGGCGGCGGGGAGAGGCCGGGCCCAGCCGGGGTGACACGCGGCGGCTCCCAGGCTGCCCCGGCTTTGCCCTAGGACGGGCGGCCGCTTTCCAGCTCCCCAGCCCGGCAAATCTCTCCGGCCGCTTTCCCGCGAGCGGCCTCGGAGCCCCGGGACTCGTTGTAAGACTTTGCGCGGGGCGCAGCCTGCCCCGGGGCGGCAGCGGGCCCGGCCGAGCTCGGGGATCAGTCGGTCGGGCGCCGGCTGTGCCCGCGGGAAGGGCTGCGAGGCTGGGCTGACACGCAGCTGCGAGGTTTTAATTTGCGCCCCGGAGGGAGAGGCGCGGCGCTGGGCACCAACGAGGAGCCGAGCGCTGCCAACTCGCCGCGGGGCGGAGAAAGTCGCGGGGCTGTGGCGCAGGCGTGTGGCCCCCGGGCGCCGGGGCCGCTCCCCGCCGAAGCCCGCGGACGCGGGCCGCCTTGGGCTCCATCCGGCCCCGCTCCGCATCGGCCCCGGCCGGCAGAGAACCGTCTCCGCTCCCCTGAGCCAGCCCGGCCCGATCCCGCGTCCCCTCGGGGCCGCCTTTCCCGGGACCCGCCGGTCGCTCTGCCGCTGCCTCCCCCGGCTCCGGGCGGGTCCCGCGGGGCCGGGCACGGGGCGCCCGCGGCTCCTTCCCCGCACGCCGCCGCGAGCAGGGACCGGCCGGCCCGGCTCCGGGCTGCGGCTTCCCCACGGCGTGAAATCGGGGGCCGAGCGGGAGAAACGCCGAGCGCCCCCCGGCCCCGGGCGGCTGCTCTGAGCTCCGGCCGCCTCCGCAGCCCCGCACGCCCCCGGCCGGCCCCAGGGGATCGGGGCTCCCGCCGCCGCCTCCGCCGCCCCAGCGCTGCGCCTCGCCTGGGAGCGCCAAGGCCCGGACCCGCAGCCGGCTCCCGTGGGGAGGGCGATGTGGGGCGAAGGGGCTGGGCGCTGCGGGGAGGCCGCCGGTGAAAACAGCCGCCCCAGCAGGGGCCCGCGGAATCGCCTCCGACGCCCCGCTGCACGATCAGCTGGGAAGGAAAAGCAGGTTCGGGTCCCGGCGGGGAAAAGCCTCTTCCCGCAGCGCCCAAAAGCTGCTCTCCGTTGAACCCTTCGGGTCGGGGCGGCGCAGAGGAATCCGCCGGGACATCCAGGAACCCCCCAGTCCTAGCTCGGAGGGCGGTGAAGATATTTCCAGCCCCAGAGTCATCGCGGCCTCTTTCTTTTCCATCAAAGGCGGCCCCGGCTTGAGGAGAGCAGAACAGAGGCCGGTGCCCTTAGGACAGCAGCCCCTCTTCTGTAATTCCCCACTTCCAGGGCCAATGGCACGGCCAGGTAGGACTTCTTTTCCCTCTTGCGGCTTTTCCTTCTAGAAAGCCCACACAAGAACAGGTGAATGTCTAGCTGACTGAGGCCCTCAGAGAACCAGGGTAGGGGCCCATGGAAAGAAAATCGAAAGGAAAAAAAAATAGGGACAGATGGGCAATGTCTGAAAGAGAGGGCATTTAAGGTACAGTGGAAAACTGCACCAGTGTAAAGGGAGAGAGGAAGAAAGAGTCTGCACTGCAGCTAGACGGTGTGGATGGCCCGGACCGGCTGACTCTGGCTAAGGGCTACCCCACAATTAAACAGCCTCTTAGCTGGGCTCCCCTGAGCCTCACAGTCATCCAGAGGGAGCCAGGCACAGGTTTTTTATTGCAGAGTAGACGCCCTCCCTGATAGGCCAATATGGTTTCATCAAGCACTCTTTAAGGACCTGAAAATCAAAAAGAATTTATAGGAAAAGTGAAAAGATGCGTAAACTATTAGGGGGGAGGTCAAAAGAATTGTTCAGTTAGCAGAAAGGCTAAGGTACAGAACCAGTTATGTGTCACAAGGCACAGAAAAGGCACTAGAAAGAGGGTCTGTAAATGGTTACCAGCAAGAGAAAGATGAAGGTCCACTACTTAGTGGGGAAGAAGCACTGATAATGAATGACATAGAAAAGGCCAAGGTTTGATTCCCATTTTGCTTCGGATTTCACTAAAAAGATGAATGGTGAGCAGATACTCACTCAACACACTATTAACAACAAAGAGAAAGAACACCAGCCAGAACAGGCTGAGAGTAGGTTCAAGAATATTTAGATGTACTCAAATCAGCAAGGCCTGATGATATGTACACTCAGATTCTTAAAGCACTAAACAAAGCAATCTGGGAAACTGTGGTCTAGATGAATTTGCTACAAGAGGCTGAAAAATGGTATTCAAAGACTAATTAATTATCAATGGTTCACTGTCAAACAGCGAGGTTGGATCTTGTGGGGTCCTGGAGGGGTCTGTCCTGGGCCTGGTATTATTCAGCATTTTCTTGAATGGCTTGAATAATGGAGCGGCGGGTGTGTTTTATAAAATTTACAGATGAGATCAAGCTGGGAGGGGCTGCAAGCTCTTTGGGGGACAGGCTTAGAATTCAGAAAGATCCTGACATTTCAGAGAATTGGTCTGAAAGCAACAAAGTGAAATACAATAAAAACAAGTGCAAAGTACTAAGGAATGTCAAAGACACAACTACAAAATGGAGCCTGATTGGGTAGGTGGCGTTACTGCTGGAAAGGGTGGAGGCGGTTGGGTACGCTGGATCGCAAATTAAATAGGAGCCGAGAGTGCTGAAAAAGTAATATTCTGGGATGTATTAACAGGTAGGGTGTGTTTAAGATGCACAAGGTAAAGGTCCCTCTCTATTTGGCACGGCTGAGTCCTCATTTGGAGTGCCATGTCCAGTTATGGGAATCACATTTTAAGATGTGGACAAATTCAAGGGAATCCAGAGGAGAGCAAAAGTGGAAAAGGAATTAGAAAAACTGACCTAAGAGGGCAAGTTTAAAAAAATGGGCATGTTGAGTCAGAAAAAAAGAAGACTGAAGGGCGGGAGCTGAGAACAGCCTTGAAAATACCTTAAGGGCTGTTCTAAGGAGGAAGGCAATGCATTGTTCTCTAAGGTCACTAAAAGGAGGACAAAAAGCAAGGGGCTTAATCTGTAGTAAGGAAGATTTAGGTTAGCTGTTAGGAGAAATCTTTTTAATTACAAGGGTAGTTAGGTGTAAGAACAGGCTGTGGAAGGTTGAGGAATCCTTGGCACTTAAGAAGAGACGGGGCAAACACTTGTCAGGGATGTCCTCGGTTTCCCGGGTCCCGTCCTCAGCACATGAGGCTGGCTGGCCTCTCAGGGTTCCTTCCTGCCCCACATTCTGAGGGTCTAATTTAAGATTAGGAAGTGACACTGCAGTGCAGCGTATTTCAATCATTCACTGGATTTGTAGTCTTTTTATGCCTGGAGACTGCAGCTTTGTTTTCACCACTGAAATTCATTACTTTGGATGCTGATTTGGGATTATTTACCCCTAAATTACAAAACCAGAAGGCACCACTGTGATCATCATTAGATCTTAAAAAACAGGCAAGTGTGCACTTCATGTCCAAGCAACAAGTATAAATACAGCTCCATGAGTGAGTTCAGAGAGTGTGTGTGTGTGTGTGTGGGTGTGGGTGTGGGTGTGTGCGCGCGCGCACGTGCACATGTGCTGTGTTGGAAAAGGGCCCAATCCTGCTCAGCCCTATTCATTCAAGGAAGCAAAAGAAATGAGCGTTTTATCTGTGTAAGGAATTGTTATTCCTGTTTATCATCTCTCCAGTCTGATCAGTGTTCTCTGTGCTGCACTGTACTTTAATATCAAGCCAGTTCCTGCCCCGCAGCCTAGAGAGAGAATGAGTAAAGACATAGGACAGTATATTTTTATGCTGTGTCTGATGTTTGCCAAAGTTTTGAAAATGGGTATCTAAAGTTATGCTCCTAAATCCACAATACAATAAATAACTGATTGTGGTGTGGTATACCAGGGCCTTCCTGTCCCCCTACCAGTGCAGGAAAGGTGGGTCCTTCAGGTCTATCTAGAGAGGCTTCATGGAAACAGCCAAGCAGAGCCTAGCAGGCTCAGTTGAAAGGAGCTCCAAGGGGTTAGGGGTTCAGTTCTGGGCTGGGACTAAAGGGAAAGGGTGTGGTAAGATTTGGCATTGTGGCCCTCCTCTGTGGCACCAGGAGGCAGAGGGATAACCACAGTTTGGTTCTGGCTGCATTTGCTTAAGCTGGGAAAGAGAGGACCAGGGAACTTTATCTCTGAGCTAAGAGTGAAGATAAAGAGGCCAGGAAGAGACCCAGAGAAGTAGCAGCTATAGATTAACTCAATCAGCATGTGGCTGCCGTGTATAGGGCCCTGCCCTAGGATGGAGAGCAGACTAATGGGTGGGCCCAGGTTCCCCTACTCACCCTGCTGAAGTGGTGTAATCTCTGGGAAGCCCAAGTGAAGGGTTGAATTTAAAGAGCCCGGAGCTGGACTGAAGACCCTACTGAGGGCAGATACAGTTTTGTTGGAGTTTTGCTACCCTCGAGGAGCTTACTTTGATCGTGTGTCCTTTCAATGGAGCCAATGCACTCCTGCCAGGTAGGAGCAGGAAAAGGCAGTCATGCAAGTAGCAAAAGGAGATGCTCAAGAGGTGAGGGCCCCCGTAAATATATAATAGGAAATTCTCACTCATTTGCATTAATGACAAGAAGACCCATGGTAAATTACTGATCATTGTGAATTAGCAAGTAAATTAACAAACAAGGTAAAAATCTAGACTAATGCATCACCAGATTACTCTCTCCGTTTATTTTGTCACTCAAAGTGGTTTATGGTCACCCTCCATTAGGCTCTTGTAAGTTTAGTCTAGTATATTTTGTAAAAATAACAAACCCCTACAAGTGTGACCCATCACTGCTATGGCAACTCTGCTAGCATATCTTCACCAACAGGTGTTTAGACAGAGACTGACATGTTGACTTGTGAGGACCAGAAAGCACCTGGATTAGAAAAGTCCGTCTGACAAAGGTTCTCCAAGGTGAGTATCAAATATTAATTTAGCCCTTGGTGACATTCCATTTTGCAGTGATTGTGGTTCCATTCAGCAAAATATTTCAACACATCCCTAACTTAAGAATATGAGTAATTCCAACAATTTTACGGGTGCTACCAACATGCTTTAAGGTAGAGGTGTGTTTAACTACTTTGCTGAGTGAGGGCCCACCTTGTATCAAAGTCAAAGTGTGCTTCAAGCCACAGATGACTCACAAGCATAATGCAAGTGCATCAGTTTCCTTGACCGTCCATACACAAAGTAAAAATGTGGCCAGTTTCATATCTAACCACCTTTTGATTCCCCTAACCCAGTAGATCAGGTACCCATTTTTCAGTCGGAGGAACTGGAGGCAGCCTTTTCAGTGTGAAATCAAGCAAGACTGCAACACACAACTGTAGTGGAACTCCTTAATACCACGGCCACACAACCTCAATCCAGATGGTGTTTGACAGAACTGATTTTAAAACTATCATACTGATGGATAATGTCTATGTTCATTTTAAGCATTTTACATCTTTTTTTATCAATTTAATTTTTACAGCTGTGCAAAATTATGGGTTTTAAACATTTTTAAAAATCAGATGACAGACATTGAGATTCAAAATGTTAAAGCTTTAAAGCTGTTAAAACAAACTGTCAGTATCCTATGTCCAAATATACAAAGCAGATGGCCTTTAATCAAACTTTAATAAGTTCTCAAGCTGTACTCTCATACTCTGCCTATCTGTAAATTTCAGTTAAAATCCATGAAAAGATGTTTTCATCGGTGTGTGTTTGCAGTGAAATCAATCGACATTTACAAATTAAAAATCAAATCCTCTCAAGCCTGACTACAGTGTTACCCAAATAACCATGCATCCACACCAGGCATCACCACATCAACAATCAGTGCACCTTGAGGGATGAAAATCCTGACTTCAAACCGTGACAGGGAGGCAGCTTGAGAGCCATACAGAACTGAACACTGTCTGTCTCTATGGCTCTGGTTCTGCATCCTTGAATTAGGCACTGACTCTGCAGATACTTGCCCATATGCTCAATGTCATGTTGTGTGAGAAGTCGCATTAACATCAGTGGCACTGGTCATGGTGTGTAAAACTAAGCACATGCAGCTCATGTGCAAGAATTTGGAGGATCTGGACCTTAGACGCTGATGGAGAGTGTGGCAGTCAGGTCCAGCATTGGCTGTCTGGATCTTCATTGAAATCAGTTCTCACTGTGAGCAGTGCAAGTACCTCATGAGCAAACAGGTCATAATTCTGCACAAGTCACTCCAAACACAGCAGAGAAAGATGCTGCCACATGGGACTGCACCTTCTCCCTATGAGGTTAAAAGTAGCAAATAAACTGTAACTCCTTGCACAATGGGCTTTCAACCTGAGAGCTGGCATCCTTCCTGTGCCATTGCAACCAGGTCATGAGCCTGCTGCTCGCATATGACATGCCTACCTGTCCTACAACTGTAGCAATAGGGCAGTCTGATGTGTAAATGGAATTTTTTTAGCAGGTTAGTTGGTGTAGGGAAAATCACACCACGGTGTCATGGATTTTCATGTTCCATGCTTTATGGGAAATCTATTTTCAAAATGCTTTTGAGATCATTCAAATGACAATACATTTTGGTTAGTATGGCTCCAATTCAGCAGGGTATTTAGGAGTAAATTTTATGTGTGGACAGTGCCATTGGAGTCAGGTTGCCTGGCCTACTTAAAGTCAGCCAAGTGCTTAGCCAGTTTGTTAAACTCTTCTTCCTTGAGTTAATCAAACCAAAGGGGCCCACTCTGAGGGTCCTTCCCTCCAAAGCGCTCTGATGGGCTCTCTGTCTTCTCCTTCAGCTTGCACTCTCCTACTTTCTTACCCACATCCTCCTCTCAGCACTGAGCTTTACATGACCCACTCATCCAAGCCTGTCTTCCTGTTTGGTTTTCGATTGTGAATGTTACTTCCTGACATGGTCTTTCTTGCTCACACCACCCATCTGTCTCCTCCACTTTCATGTGTGCGGGATGGATCTTTTGCTCATGTTTCTTCTTTGTTGCCCAACACACGGCACCTCACGTTAGAACCGGGAAGACCCCTTGCTTTATATACTTTTCCTTTTAACATTATTGTCATCTTCCTGCTACAATGTATACCACTTACCTTTCTCCATTTGAGACAGGCATTTTTTATCCTAGCTCTAATTTCATCCTCCATTTTCCCAGATTCTAGAACCTGGATGATTGTGTTTTCTGTATTGTCTGACCATTTATATGAAAGAAAAATTCTGTAGTTACACGTAGAGACAAAGGAGGATGACTACCTACCTTTGCTGTAGCATGTAGCTAGACATGTAGTGCTTGTAATCTACACGCTACTCTAAGTGTAGACAAGGCTTAGAAAATCTTGTAGACTTTCTCTACACACCTGTGTGAAGAGCATATGGAAGAAGTTCCCCCATGTTCAAAGAATCTGACGAAGCGGGATTTTCTCCCATGAAAGCTCATGCAATAAATAAATTTGTTAGTCTTTAAGTGCCACAGGACTCCTTGTTTGTTTTACTGAACTAAACTAACACAGCTGCCCCTTTGAAACTTCAGTGTTCCCATTTCTGAAAATACATACCACATACTCTGCTTGCCCTTTGCATATTTTGAGCCCCCTCTCTCCAACACATTCCCCCATTTATCAATATCTTCTTCTTGATTATATTTCTCTTCACTGCGTAGAATGAGAGCATCTGAAAATGACATGTACCAAGGTGTGGCCTTCTGAATATTCCTTCTGTGGGCATTTAAGCCAAGGCTAAACAAAAAGGGGTATGGCCCGGATCTCTGGAGCACTCTGAGCGTGACTGATAGTCGGAGTCTCTAGCGGTGAAACGGACAAACAATTGATGTTGAAACTACCAACATGACTTGAACAAGCCACAAAAAGTTCTGGTACCATTTTCACCCTCGTACATGACCAAATGACTTTTTTTTGGAATGATGTCAAAGGCCTTTTCCAGATCAATCAACACCACGTGAATATTTTTCCTTTGCTCTCTAAATCTTTCCACTAGCTGCCTCACCCCAAAACCAGCTTCTATTATCATCCTACCTGGCATGAAGCCATACTGATTTGCACTAATACCTACTTCACTTCTTAGTCTCTTATAGATGACTTTCTTCCACAGTTTTATTGTATGACTCATCAGCTTTATACCTATGTAATTTGTGTCTTTGCCAGCATCACCTTTTCCCTTGTATGTCCCATCCAAGATACTTTTCTTCCAAGCGTTTGGTATCTTTCACCATTTTAGGACTGAAACGAACAGATGATAAATGTCTTCTATTCCAAGCTTTCTCTGAGACTATATAGGAATTCTAACTGGACCTAGGACCTTACTATTTTCCATTGTCTTTTACAACATTTGCCACTTTATCTGGTGTGATAGGCTACACAAGACCTAAAGTCATCACTTTGACGCTGGATTTTCAACATTAAAAGCACTCAGAATAACTTATCTATCAATCTTTATAGACTATCATCAGCCAACACCATACCAGTTTCATCTTTGATTAACTTTACTTTGTTTATATCTTTGGTATTTCAGTTCCATGATTTCACCAGTCTATATGCCTCTTTCCCCTTTCTTTGTTCCAAGCCTAATATAAAGTTCCTCAAAGACCTTTGATTCCACAACCATGTTCCTGGCCAATTTTTTCACCTCCTTTTATTCCTCAGGTCTCATTTGCTTCAATTGCTTTGCCAGAGTTTAAACTTTTTTCTCTTTTTTTTTTTATTACTTCTTGTACTTCACTCAACCATCAAATTTCTTTTTGAATAAAGACTTTCCCTTCACAGACGACTTGTTTAGCACTTTCCAATATGCTTGATGCCATAAAATCTCAAAATGTATCCATTCCTTCTTCACATGTTGCTGACTTCATCTCCTCCATAACCAACTTCCTAAGGTCCTGCTCAGCCTTACCCTGTTGTCTGTGCCACCTTACCTCATCAATATGCTGTGACACCCTCTGCAATATTCTGTGTCTTCATTCTAAGAATATCTCATATGAGAAGTCTATGTTGTCTCATAAGACTCTCCCACAATCACATTATGTTGTTTTATATTCCTACCTTGTTAAACTGTGACCTAAAATTGATAACGTTCCTTTCTAGAGCCAGGCTGCCTTTGTGCTAAAAATTCAACTGAAATTGCTAAAAAAGTCTCCAAAATAGCTTTTTATAAAAATAAAGCTGGCTGCAAAATAAATAAATAAAACTAGCAATTCTAGCAAAATCCATAGTATTTCTTTCCAAAATTTTGAAATGTTCAGAAATTTCTGATTGGCAATAGACTTGGCAAAAAAAAAAAAAAAAACCACCCACCAGAAATTATCTGATATATCTCACTGAATTTCCCTCTTACCTTATTTTTGTTGAAACTTGTACATTTGTCATCAGTTCTAGTGCCAATACACAGTAATGTTGCAAGGTAGATATGAGCTTTGCAAAGCCACCCGAGAGACTTAAATGCCCAGTTCCCATTTAAATTAACAGGAACTAAGTGTATAAATTCTTTAAGCTGTTTTGAAATTGCCAGCCATTGAGGACTACTATTTCATGATCTACTGAACTAGAAGCAAGTGCTGTATCCCATGAGAAAGGAGGGAGTCCCGGCTCATAAGTAAAATCAAGGACCCATTTCTAACCCCAGTATTTCATGGGTTATTAGCCCATGTTGGCTGAGTGATTATTACCAGCTGTGCAAATGTAGTATAGTCAGTAATGGATCCTCACTGTCAGGCTTGGAAGAAGGCCATTCTGTCTTAAGGCAACAGACAGCAGCCCACTGGTGGTCTAAAGCCTCTGGCCCCCTCGGTGGGGTGGAGCAACACACAGTCTTTAGCCCAAGCTTCCTGGCTAGGGAAGACAGCAAGTAACAGTCCAGGGCCCTGACCCTCTTAGCAGAACAGAACAGCAAGCAGTCTTTAGCTTCGTGCTTCAGGCTGAAAACAGACAGCTTTCACAGTCTAGGGCCTGCAGTCTCCTGGCTGGGGCAAGTCACAAACAAGGCAGGAGGCAGAGAAACCTGGGCCCACCCTATTCCACTGGCTGTCAACCCAAGGCTCACAGTCCTCTGTGCATTTGGATAAGACATTCCACATTTAGGAAAAGCCTCCTTTGTGTGGCAGAGTTTATTTCTGTAGTGAGAACAGTCTAAAAGCTACTGAGTAGTCTGAATGCAGGTGAATTAATACAGGAAGTCCTAAACTCTGCTCTGAAGGGCACTTGTTGTCTGTACAGCAAGTTAGCTAGCAGAGTTAGAACGCACCAAGGGACTTAAGCATTGCAACATTGAATATCATGGTGCCTAGCTATTAGGCACCTAGAAAACCACAGGAAAGCACTGCCTGAGTTAGGTGCCTAGATTTCCTATGCAACGCATAGGGAGATTTGGGGCCTAAAAATTCAGTCCACAAAAGCCAGAACTTTAAGTGAAGAGCCACCTAAGCCAACCAGTGTAAACGGACAATAATAGCTCTGTGCTCAATTCTGTCCCTATCCCAGATAGACACCTAAATGTGAGTCACAGGGAGGTGTCTGTGTCAGCCTCACAATCCACACATGGGCGTCAGGTGGGAAGGAGCAAGGTGCCTGCTTACTCCACACCAAAAAAACGGAAGTGGTGACAGTGCTTCTAGTGCCCATCTTGTGACTTTCAGTCCACTGGTTCAAGAACGCATCTTGAGTGGGAGATCCAGGTTGGATGCTCTCCCTTTCCAGCAGAGGGGCAGAAAGAATTTGAACCTGGTCTCCCTCAAGCATGCTCAAACCGCTGAGCTACAGGATATTGTGATGTGGGGTTCTTCGGTCTCTCGTGTTGAAGCTGTTGCTCTGTGGCTGCATAATGCAAGAGAGGTTTGAGCAGGGGGCTCACCTCAGTCAACCTTGCCCAGTAACTATTCCACTGTGGCTAAATATTAAAATAGTCACTGAGCCCAAGAGAGACAGACTGGGTTGTCCAGTGCTTATGGCAGCCACCTGGGAGGCAGGAGACGCCACAGGCCAGCACTCCAGCACCAGTCACACTTTCATTATGTATCCCTCATGCGACAATTTAAACAAGAGAGTGAGGGAGCCCCACAACAGGATATCATATATTCCAGTGGTAGAGCACTCTTCCCCTCAGCCACAGAGGGGGGAACTGAGCCTGTGTCTCCTACATCTCAGGAGAGTGCTCTAGCCACTGAGCTGCCAGTTATGAGGTGAGCAAATTCTTTTCCTCCTGGATTTTGAATGGGACCCAATCCAATAAGCAGCTTTTCTCCATGCCTACAGGGTCAGGTCCTGCACACAATGTAAGTAGTCAAACTCCTATTTTTCTTCTGCCCCAGTTTGTGAATAGCTCCTGGGTTTTCTGTGGGAGATAGAGGCCCAGATACCTACGGGGAAGCATTGTGCACAGCCCCAGGGGGGCCAACCTAGGTGCAGAAGGAGCTTTTACTCAGAAAAACTTAGGTGCTGAGTGAATTTAGGCACCTGAAGGGTTGTGTGGGAATTCTGTGCATAACAATGGGGCCCAAACTAGGACCTGGCACTTCAGTCTGTAGTTTAGGATCCTAGGTACTGAGGCACAGATCATCAAGGTCATTTAGATGTCTAGCGCCTGCTAATCAGAAGCCAAGTGCCTTAAGTACTCTTAAAGATGTGGGCCCCAGATACTGTGAGGAGTATAAATCTCCACATGGATCTGTGGACAGCTTGTTGGTTAGGTGGTGGTTTCCAGATTCTAAAGCACATTTTAAAACCCACCGAAAATACATTAAACATTTCTCAATAAGACCTTTCCATGAAAGTCATTTCCCTAGTGGTTGCAGGGCTGTTATGTGATGGTAAATAGGAGGAAAAGGGTCCATGAGGCAATTTCCCTTGCACTGTTGTATGGACTGAATATGCTTGAGGAGCCCTGGATTCATAGGCAGATCACAGATGAGGGAGTCACAGGTCAATGGCAGAGACAGTTTGTCATGTGGCTATCATCATTACATGTGCATAAAGGAGGGTGATTAACCATTGATGCAGTTTACCAATAGTCATGCTGCAGTCTCTGTCACAAGAGATTTTAAATCAAGACTGGATTTTGTTTTCTGCTAAAGAAAGAGTCTAGCTCAAAAGAAATTGTCTCTGGCCTGTGTGACACAAGAGCTTAGACTCGATAATCACAGTGGTCTCTTCTGGCCTTGGAATCGATGAATCGATGCATCCAGGAAGTACTGCTTTGAGTGCCGTTGGTTAACAATAAATCACTGCTCCATGTATTTCCATCATCTTCAAAGTGATTGATGAAGTGGGAGTTTCTCTCATGAAAGCTCATGCAATAAAAATAAATTTGTTAGTCCTCAAGTGCCACAGAACTTGTTTGCCTCATGAATGTAATGGCTATGACTGTAAAATACCCTTATCTCAATGTTTTCTGCATCATTCTTCTGTCACTTCTCACCCCCATGGAAAAGTCAAAAAACATCCTTAAATTCTTGGAGTCATTTAATTTTAAGAAGATCATCCAAGAAAGAAAGAAAGAAAGAACAACCCAAAACCTGAAAATGTAATTTGCAGTTTCAGACACTCCAAAGCATCCTGTTTCGTTTTTACTCCCTGAGGGTGTCAGGCATTGTAACTAAACATGAAGATTGTTCCCAATTGAGCTGAGCAAATAATATATTTGGGTTCAGAAGATGAAACACAAAAATGAAGAAAAAATCTCTTCATGTTGAACCAAAATGGATTTTTTTCTAATTGAAATGGGGGGAAAAACCCAAAAAATTAGGGGCGAGTCAAAATATAACATGTGGAATGTCAATCTGCAATGACATTTTGAAAGGAAATGTGGAATCAAAATGACACTTTTCATCCTGTAAATATTATGTTGCCTCATCATTTCATTTCAAAATTGTTTCAGAACAAATTTTTCTGAAATTCATTTTGATTTTTTTTTCAAAATGAACCATTCTGACACTTCAAAAATTGTTTTCTGGAGGGGGTTAGCTGACGCTACTTGCTGAGTTTGAGCTAAATTCATGAATAGTTTCAGTGTCCGCCGTCCCCACTCAAAAAAAAATTTTTTTTCAGCACATTTACTAGTCACCAAAAAAATCTTCACGCAGCTCTGCTGCTAGCCCATTAAGAGGAAAAGGTCAAAATGGTGCCACGTAAACAGCCTACAGTGGGCACATTATTGATCCTTGCTCCTTCCTGGTGACCTTCCATAACCCAGAGGTGGATCTGCTTCATCAGCCACTGGTGGTTTATTAGGACAGCTTTTGGGAATAGGTGATGGTCTATCACTGCATTCCTGAAGGAAATCTTGGACGAAAGCGAGTGGACATTTTGCCATTGACTTCAAGGGACCCAGATTTCAGCCTACATTTTTTCTGAGTAAGACACTCCCACATAAGTCTTGGATTTCCACAGAGCCAATGAATCGGCCGGAGATTTGGCCAGCCAGCAAACCCCAGCCATAAAGCGTGGTGCTCCCAAACTCACTAGTCCGTGTACACTGCTATAAACACAGGCACCCCATTCTCAGCAGGGCCACAGCTGCTGGATTAAGCCTGCCTCTCACCTTCATTGCACTTTATTTTTACAGATTGTTTTCCCTCTTCTAAAAGGGCTCCCCTAATTGTAACAGTTGATTGTGGGGCTAGTCATGGAGCACTGAGTAATTCATGGCGTATGGACAAGCCAAACATTGTTCTGTCCCTAAGCAAACCTCCAGGAAGGTCAACCCAGTTCACCCCATTGCTGCGGAAAGCTAAAAGTATCCAGATGATGTGAAAATCAGGCCCTTTTCATGGAGAGGAGGAGAGAAAAACAAGCATGCAAGCACACATCAGCGAGTCCTGACATTCCCACATTCTGCTCCTTTCCATTCACCTCTCATTGTTCTGCCAGCACAAAGTTGCCCCAAAGCCTTTGTCAGGCTGTATTTAAAGACCGAAATGGCCTTCCCGCTGGAAACCAGGGAGCAGATACGAGAGGTCACCGCTTGTTTTCCCAGCGGATTGAGGGGCTGCATAGAGCCAGGAGAGACCCGACGGAGCTCTCAGGGCTGTGCGCTGCGACGAGTAGCTTGCTCGGGGTTGAAGAGCGATAATTAGTCATGGGAAAAGGTTTATTTCATTGATCAGAGTCATAAACAGCCGTTTAAAAAGCTACCGACAACGGAAGAGATGCTGAGGGAGCGCTCCGTGGACTCTCCGGGGCTGCGCAGGATGATGAACCGGGATGGAGGCCCCACGCTGCGGGGTCCGCTCCGGTCCGCGCTCGGGGCTGGGAAATGCTCGACGCCGCTTCTCTCACCACAAGCAGGAACATAGGGCACATCGCCGGGCTGGGGCTGGGACTGAGTGCGGAGTGTGACGGCGAGGGAACTGGGGCGCCGAGCTCCGACTGTACACGGGGGGGAGTTCAAAAGAGAAGTGGTGCTGCCGGGGGACACCCTCACTCACACACCCACAGCCACACACACACAGAGACACCCACCCACCCACACCCACACACACCTAGACACCCACCACCCACGCGTCGGTCACTTGACTCCTAAGTACAGATCCGAGCTGTCTACGAGCTCAGAGGACGCTGTGTGGGTATCGCCCCCTGCACACGGGGTCTGTGCCCACTCCCATCCCCGCTGTGGCGCTCATCCCGGAGACAGGGGGTCATTAAAACGCGCCCTCCTTGGACAAGGAGCGAACTAGGCAAGGAAAGGAGCCTTTTGTGCTGACCCGCGGATGAGCCGTCTAAGTGCTCGGTCGGTGTAGACGGAACTTGGACCTTCCACAGACAGCAGCATCGGAAATGGCTGAGACCAGCCCAGGCTCCCGGGCGCACAGTGACCAGTGCCGGGGGCTCAGAGGGGACAGACGGACGGACGGAGCCTGCAGGCAGGGAGCCGTATGCGAGGCAACCCGCCCGCCACTCGCTTCTCCCGGCCCCCAGCGACCTTCCCCCGCAGCCCTGGCTCGGGTCGGGCGGAGAAACCGGGCGGCAGAACAGGCCTCGACGGCTGCCTAGGCGGCGCCCCATGGTCCCGGGTGGATGCCTTGTTTAAATAGACGCTAACTACAGACGGTCCCGATCCGGCAAAGCCCTTAGCCCGCTGGACTCGGGGTCTCTGTGGTTGCAAGGAGTATTGAATGGGGGAGGGATGGGAAGGATCGGGCCCTCGGCCAAAACTCCCGGCGCCTGGTTCCCTGGGCAGTGAGGGGCCCAGACAGGGACTAGTTCAACCCGCGTGCCCGTGCCTGGGTTTGGTTCCGTCTCCACCCGTTTACACGAGTCACCCCAGAGAGATTCGCGCTCGGTCAGTACAGCGCCGGCAGCGTTTACACGGCCGAGCGCGAAAGAAGAGGTTTAAAGTGAATCCGAGCCGGGTGTGAGGCGCCGATAACGCCCCCCGACGGTCTGCAGGCTGCGCGGCCAGGACAGGCCTGTAACGCCTGGATGGTGGCGGCGGGAGCAGCCAGGGTCGGATCGCTTTGCAAACGCTCCGGCGGGCGCAGACACCGGCTCGCACTCGGGCCAGAGCCTGCACACAGCGCCCGGCGCCCTACCCGGCCACGCGTGACATCCCCGGGCCGCCAGGACAGGACGGGACGGGACGGGAGGGGCGGCCGGCCGGGGGCTTGTACCGACCTGAGCTAGCAGCTTGTGCCCGAGGGTGGAGGCCTCACTGGGCCAGGGCTAAGACAAGAAAACCGAGGGCGGCCCCGGGCTCGCCGGAGCGGACCAGGCCACCTCCTCCCCGAAAGCCCTTCCGCAGCGCCCTGGACCCGCCGCTCGCCAGCGGGTCCCTGGGAGCCGAGCCCCAAACGCCCTCCCGTGTAAACGCCCAATTGCAAATCAAGCGTCTTGCCGGCGCAGGGGGGTCGGGTCCGGGACCCCTCCTCCGGCCTGGAGCAGAGGCAGGGGCGATCAGGTCGCCCCTCCCGGTGCCCGGGGCAGGACCTGGAGCCGTCTCCGCTCCGCCGCTGTCCTGCCTCCCAGCCGGGCGCCGCGCCCGTGCCCGGAGCGGGGCCCTCGGGGATCCGCCACCTCTGGGGCCCTCGCCTGGGTGTGGGTGCGGAGGGACTGTGGATGTTACTGAGGCTCCAGCAGAGCGGCCAGGGGTGGGAGGGCGGATTTCGGGCCGCTCCAGCTCTCAGGGCTGGTAGGGGTCAGGGCCCTTTCAACAAACTATCCCGCAGCGGAGAGGCCGGGGGCTGGAGCGGGCCGCATCCCGGCTGCCCCGCAGGGAGAGCGGTCGCACTGCCAAAGGCGCCCCGCTGGGCTGAGCAGGAGCGGGAGCGGATTAATCAGCCCTAATTCAATTGACGACAACCCTTTCATTCAGGTCTGCGGCGCGGCCGCCGGAGGGGCAGGGCCGGGCTCTCGCATGGGGCCCGGTCTCCCGAGCCGAGCCGGGCGCCGCTTGTCTGGGGCTGAGCTGCCCACGGGCCCCGGGAACTGAGCCGGGCAGACGGCCGAGGGCTGCAGTCCCGGCAGGGGGGGCCGCGGACAATAAGGGGGCAGCCATGGGGCGCCTGGCCTCCGGCGTGGGCTGCTGGCAGCCGAGTCCAGCCCGGTGCCCGGCTCTGTTCCCTCTGAGCCCTGCGCCTGTTCCGGCGCACACAGGTGGTGAAGCCGGTGCACACAACAAAATGAAGCTGGCACAAAAAAAATTCAACGGTGCTAATATTTTTGTGCTCCTTTAAGAAGGCAGTTTCAAACAGCGTGTTTCAAATAAGGTTTTATAATTTATAAAATCATTTCCATCGCCATAGCAAAATAAAATGTAGATATTATTTGCATCATATGCTTCCTTGCTCACAAGTTTCAACACACGTGCTAGAGTGTGCACAAATTTGGATACTGGTTCTGAAAATTTGCACAAAAGAAACTTTTTGCGCACACAGACTTTGAAAAAGTAGGGGGAACATTGGTGCCCGGCTCCCCAGGCTCAGCCGTCCAGCAGCGACCCGGGCCTGGGGTGCTCAGGCCTCCAGCTGGGGGCTGCCAGGGAAGCCCCGAGCTTGCCCAGGGGCCTGGGGCGGGTCAGCCCGTGACGGGCTGGCCGCAGTGCGAGGCGTCGGGCTGGGCTGGTTTTGTCGGAGTCCCCTCCACTGTCTTACCAAACAGGGTTACGTCTGTGCAAGGCGCGGT
The DNA here is from genome assembly GCA_007922195.1 of Podocnemis expansa. Lineage (NCBI taxonomy): Eukaryota > Metazoa > Chordata > Testudines > Podocnemididae > Podocnemis > Podocnemis expansa. Next base: position 5,264,739 of record ML682310.1, read on the forward strand.
GCAATAACTGTAGCCGTCCCTAGCTCAGGACCTTCCCCGTGGCCCCGGAGCCGTCTCTGGCCACTGAGCCGGCTCCCTGGGCACGGACGGGCTATGACAGGAGTCGCGCAGACTCTGGCAATCCGGTGCCGATCCCTTTCCCCGGCTCAGGCCGCGAGCGGAGCCGAGAGACAGGCTGAGCCGGTGTAACTCCCGGAGCGCCGGCTGTGTTTGCACGGACCCCGAGAAAAGGGGACGGCTCGGTACCCTCCGGGCCTGGCTTTCGGTGGGAATGTCTGCCAGGAGAAGCCGGGCACGGTCAGCTAGGCCGGGGTGCGAACAGGTGGCCGTTTCCTCCAGTGCCCGGACGGGGCGGGACGCCTGGCATCGTCTGCACGCTTGGAAGCTGGGCCCGGAGTCCCGAGGCGTCTGGGCCGCCAGACGGTGCCGGCGCCCATTGTCCTCCCAGGGGGGTGGGGGCAGATGCGGCGTGCGGGGCTCCCTAACCCGCACCGGCTGCTGCCAACGGCTGCCGGTGGTGAGCTAAGTGGCGCCCCGGGAAGGCGTCCCCCGCTCACTGCGGCAAGGCGCCGGGCGCGCAGCCGGTGGGGCCGGCGTGTGAAGCCGAGGGCCGGGGGGCGGCGCAGGTTCCCGGCAGGTTTCGGACAGCAGCCCCCAGCTGTGACCCGTGGAGCCAGGACCCAGCGCTGGGTCGGGCGCTGCTGGGATGGGATTTGAAATCATTTGGCTGTGGCCGGTTTCCGGACAGGTGTCTTTAGTGCCCCCCAGAGCGCACCTGACGGGGCCAGCCTCACTGCTCCCGCCTCGGCTCTGCGGTGGCCCCAGCTCCATACACCGACGGGGTCCCCGCTTCTCCCGGGGGGCTGCGGGGCGGGAGATTTGCCCCTCTTGTCGGCACTGCAGGTGGCCGATTCTCCCCAGCCCGCCCAGGACAGCCGCTGAACGGCCCCCTCAAGCCGTCGGCCTCGCCCGGCACCAGGGCCCAGCACCGCTGTCCGGGCAGGGCCGGTCCTGCGCCCCGGCGCCCGGGGACAGAGAGAGGCGCTGCTGCAGGAACCGGGCCCCTGGCGGGAGGAGCCGGCTGAGCCCCGGGTGAAACGGGGCTGGGGGCCGGCCCCGCCGCAGCCGTCCGTGGGCGAGCCGAGCCTTTCCTCCCCGCCCAGGGCCTTGCTTTAATCTGTTTCCCCCGGTGCCCCGCGGCCGGCGCTGCGCTGGCCCCGGCAAAGAGCAGGAGAGGAGCTGGCGGGTCCCCGTGTAACCCCCCCCCCCCCGCCCCGCGGCTGCCCAGTGGCCCCAGAGTCACCGTGACGGGAAGGGAGCAGGGCCGGCTCCTGCCGGGGGTGGGATCGGCGCCCTAACCCCTCCCCGCGCTCGGCTCGTCCTCAGCCCCAGGCTCGCCTCTGCTCGCTATAAAACTTTGCTTTGCCGGCCCCGGCGGCGGAGCCGCGCTAGCCTCTTCCTCTCTGTTTTCGCTCCGAGGACCGGGACGCTCCGGGCTCCTTGATCCGCGCCCGCCGCCTCGCCTCCGCAGCCCCGGGGACTTGGAGAGCCCGCGCCGCCTGCCCGGGAGGGACCCTGCCCGCTGCCTCCGGAGGAGGAGGAGGAGGAAGGTAGCGTCCCGCCTGTCGGTCCGGGAGGGGGGCGCTGGGCGGTGCGGCCCCGCCGGGAGCCTTGGGCCGGGGGCGCGGCTCGCTCACCCGGTCCCTCCGCTTCTCCCTCTGTCCCAGGCCGCCCGGAGCCGCCATGCCCCGCAGCCGCTGGGCCGCCCTGCTGGCGCTGCTGCCCGTCTGGTGCCTGGCGGAGGCGGTGCGCGGCGGGCAGGGCGCGGGCATGTTCGCGGTGCAGGCGGCGCAGCCCGACCCCTGCTACGACGAGAACGGCCAGCCGCGCCGCTGCATCCCCGACTTCGTCAACGCCGCCTTCGGCAAGGAGGTGCGGGTCTCCAGCACGTGCGGCCGCCCGCCCGCGCGCTACTGCGTGCTGAGCGAGCGGGGCGAGGAGCGGCTGCGGACCTGCCACCTCTGCAACGCGTCCGACCCGCGCCGCGCCCACCCGCCCGCCTTCCTCACCGACCTCAACAACCCGCACAACCTGACCTGCTGGCAGTCCGAGAGCTTCGTGCAGCACCCGCACAACGTGACGCTCACGCTGGCGCTGGGCAAGAAGTTCGAGGTGACCTACGTGAGCCTGCAGTTCTGCTCCCCGCGCCCCGAGTCCATGGCCATCTACAAGTCCATGGACCACGGGCGCACCTGGCTGCCCTTCCAGTTCTACTCCACGCAGTGCCGCAGGATGTACGGGCGGCCCAGCCGCGCCGCGCTCACCAAGCAGAACGAGCAGGAGGCCCTGTGCACCGACTCGCACACCGACATGCGCCCGCTGGCCGGCGGCCTCATCGCCTTCAGCACCCTGGACGGCCGCCCGTCGGCGCACGACTTCGACAGCTCGCCCGTGCTGCAGGACTGGGTCACGGCCACCGACATCAAGGTGGCCTTCAGCCGGCTGCACACCTTCGGCGACGAGAACGAGGACGACTCGGAGCTGGCCCGCGACTCCTACTTCTACGCCGTCTCCGACCTGCAGGTGGGCGGCCGCTGCAAGTGCAACGGGCACGCGGCCCGCTGCGTCCGCGACCGCGACGACAACCTGGTGTGCGACTGCAAGCACCACACGGCCGGGCCCGAGTGCGACCGCTGCAAGCCCTTCCACTTCGACCGGCCCTGGCAGCGCGCCACGGCGCGGGAGGCCAACGAGTGCGTGGGTGAGTCCCGAACCGCGGCCGCGGGCAGAAAGAAAGGGGGGCCCGGGTGCGGGGCGATCGGCGCGGGAGCGGGACTGTGGCTCGGGCCCCGGCGCGGCTTCCCTCCGGCGCTGGGCGCAGCAGAGAAGCGGGGTCGGTCTGCACAGCGCCCGGCGCGGCGGAGCCGTCTCCCGGGCTCCGGCGGGCTGCGCGCTTGGCCCGGTCCCGGCGCGGAAAGGCACCGTGCGCTGCGGGATGCGGACCCGCGGGCAGGCAGAGCCCGGGGCGGGGGAATTCGGAGCCCCCCGGAGGATTGCGGCTGGCGCTTCCTCGAGGGGCCCGGAGGAAAAGGGCCACCCGCCGGCAGCTCGGGAAGCCCCCGCCCAGTTCACTGGGAAGCAGGAGTCTTTCCCACCGGCAGGGCTCCGGGAACGCGTCGCCTTCTGGGGACACGGTAGGCGCATTTTCTCGAGCGACTTAGCATGAAAGCCGCGGCCCCGGTCCCGTTAGCTGAGCCGGGAACCGGCGAGAGCGAGGCGGGCTGGGGTGGAGCTGGGGTGTTTATAGCATCTGCGGCTCACGCAGAAATCCTGGCCAAGCCATTAAGACTGTGGGTACCTAATGAGGGACTTGAATGAGGACCAAGGTTTAAATGAGAAACAGCAGCGTGCTTGGGGCTGCTTTATTTCGCACAAGAAATAGAGATCTCCGCGGCTGCAAACACTGCCTGCCGAGCACCGACTTTATCACTTCGCCTAGTTCGGGGGGGGCCGCAGTGTTCCCGCGGAGATTGCTCCTTCCTGGAGGGCGGCTGGCAGGCGGAAGGTGAGGTGCCATGCGTCCCCGTAGTCGTTAGGACTTTCCCGGTCCTTTTCAAAGGCTGGTTTCCGATGAGTGAAATGGGAAGAAGAGTTCATCACACAAGCCTCAGAGGCACCCCTCCTCTACGATCCCAGCACAGCTGTTGCTGCCTCCCTCCTGACTGAATGTCCCGGCTGCTACTTCATCTTAGGCTTTCTACGCACCTTATTCCTGATTTCCCTCGGGCACCCTTTCTATCCCCATTCCCAGGCCCCTGCCTCCTGCTCTACCAGTGCCCGGCCCTGCAGCCACCCTCCGATTCTAGCTGTGTCCTTCCCGGCTTTGCCCAGTCACCTACATTTTGACTGGCAGGAACTTCCAGTTTGGTCCCTCACTCCCAGCAGTCCAATCCAAGGTAAAGACCCCTCCTGACCACTCATACCCCACAGGCATCAATACACCTTAAAACTGATCTGTAGCACCCTTATTCTATGGCTGGCCAGGAACAAGAAGAGAAGTTTCAGGGTTGGTTTTCCCTTGTGCATGAGGCCTTTTGAAATATTTATGCAAAAGATCAGTTAGGACAGAAGTGAGTGAGACCCACCCCAAAGTAGCGGGGTGGAATCTGGACGCTCACCTAGAATGCCAGCTGATGGAGGGAGTGCCCCAGCAGCTGGGTTTTTGGCTTTCTGTGGTGGATCTCTTCTGTCTGACAAGAGACCCATCCCAAGAGATCTTCCTAGTGGAGTGTTGTCAGAGGCAGTCTCTGTTTCCCCAGGAAGTTTCAATTGTGATGGAGGAGCATTTTCCTAGGAAAACTCCCCAGCCAGCCCTGCCGTTCTAGTCTTTGGGGTCTTCCAGCAAGAAGCTTGCTGTCAGGTCACTCTTGGGTAATTCTGCAGTGTGACCATTTGCCCATCAGAGATTAAGCGGAGACTCAGCTATAACTCATTTTACTTGTCAGCTGAATCACCCCGCAACACTCACGTCAGCATCTTGCATGGTTCAGCACTTGTATAGCTGGGGTAGATTTTCAGTGGGTGTAAAGTGAGTACCTCTGCTGCAGCTAGTGATGCTATGATGGTTTACTATTTGAAGGTCTCTTTTATTAAAAGTGCCTGAAGGGTAAATGATTCATTTATGCTGCAGCTTCTGGTCCCTGATAATACACAAGTCTCTGGACCTGATACTGGTCTTATACTGTTTTTACACCACCACGATTCCATTGGCTTTGATTGCATTCCTCTGGGGTTATACCACCATAAACAGAATCCGGCCTTGGGGCAAAACTTTTCCTGGGGGCCTCGACCATGTGTGAATATTTAATGTCATTATTTCCATAGAAAGTACGTATTGCTTGCCTTGTCATCCAGAATACTCAGCTCCAGTGGTAAGAATAACATTGTGCAGCATCTCTGAGCAGTTTGTTTGTCCTGTTCTTAAATCATAATCAGATGTGACTTAAAAAAGTATTTAATTTCTTTGTCTTCCTCTTGAGCACCAAAAATAATAACAAAGGAAAATATTGGCAATACACAGGGTTATTTGGTTCACCATGTGTTCTTTCTTTAGAAAATGAATACAGCTAAGATACCTCAAGATTAATAAACTAAACAAGGAGCCCCATGGCACTTTTAAAGACGAACAAATTTATTTAGCGCATGAGCTTTGGTGGGAGAAAATCCTACTTTGTCAGATGGTTGAAGACAGGGAAGTTACAGAATTACAGAATTCTGTAAATTCCCTATCTTCAAGTGTCTGATGAAGTGAGATTTCCTTCCACGAAAGCTCATGTGATAAATAAATTTGTTAGCTTTTATAAGTGCCATAGGACCACTTGTTTGTTTTGCTGAACTAGACTAAAGCCTTTGGACCGCAAGATTAATGGAAAATGCAGACTTATGTGCTTTGCAGAACATTTACTGAACTTTAGCTCCATATATGTGTCAAGTTTACATTTTAGTAGAATTCTACTCTGCCAACATACATGTTCCCTGTCTGCTATCAATCCGATAGATAGATAGATAGATAGATAGATAGATAGATAGATAGATAGAT
>ML682310.1:5270347-5312757 GCA_007922195.1 Podocnemis expansa
GATAGATAGATAGATAGATAGATAGATAGATAGATAGATAGATAGATAGATAGATAGATAGTGTTTCCCTAAACTGAAAATGGGGCATGTAGGGCTGACCCAAGCTACTTGGGAACACTGCTTGTCTCTTGATCCCTGTAAATTCTGCCATGCCTCCCATTTGAGCAAAGTGGCACTGTTGGCAGCAGCGAGAAAGAGGAATGGGTACCGGCTGGGATCTGGACAGCCAAGCAGAGAGTGAGTACTTTTGGGCTTGGAGCCAGGAGGTGAAGCTCTCGGGTGATGATCAAGTTAGTGGTGTGATGCCCCTTTGTGGACCGGAATAGCAGAGGGGCAGAAAGGAGGCTCCAGGTTAATGTAGTGGACCAAGGAGACTCCAGGGAGCAGCCTAGTGGAGGTGGATGATGGACAGCATGCAGGGCCACAACTTCAGATTTTGGTACAAGCAGGGCAATTCCCAATCAGCGAGGAGCAGGAGGAGGAGCAGAGAACAGAGTGGGGATCAATCCCAGCTGGTGAGGGACAGGGAAAGGAGCAGGGGATGGAGTGGGGAATGGTGTGGGGGCGGAAGGGAAGAGGAAGAGGATGGATTGCTCCTGGCAGGTGGTACTAAATGTGAGTGGAGGGGACAGGTGCCCCTCACTTTTCCCTACTATGATGTGGCAAAAGTGGGTGATTGGTGGCAGACTGGGGAGATAAAAAGCTGGCTGAGGTGAGCGGGGGTCTGAAGAGGATTCCAGGGGCTGCCACCAAAGGATGATGGGTATGGTGTACACAAGGTTGGGATGGGGGCTGTGGGACCACACAAGGGGTGCAGGCATGAGGCGTACCATTCCCAGTGCCCTATGCTGTGGGACCCAGTCAGAATCTTTCCAGTCAAGTTGCCTGGTAGGGTCCAGGACCCTCAAGTCACAGTTCCTCAGTTTGAGGGCCCTGGCCTTGCTGCAACATGATACCCATCACTCCCTGACTGGAGCAGCAAGGTATAGCAGGGACACATAGACCCAGCTCCGGTCCCTCCAACATGATTGTTTGCTCCCCAAACTTTTCTCCACCGCCCCCCTCTCCTTTAGAGGAGCAGTGTGAACCATTAGGCATATGTCCAGCTCTGACAAAAGCAATCGAGACAAATGCCCAGGTTTGCCAAAAAATCAGAACATCAGGGACAGGGCTTAAAAAGGTGGCAATCCCAAAATAGATAGATAGATAGATAGATAGGAATGTAATCTAGTTTTAAATAGAAATAACAACCCGGTCTTAACGGTGAAACAGTTACTGATATATTTGTGAGTACAATGAAAAAATACTCACTGATGTAGGAAAACTAGTTTCCTCTCTTAACTGAACGTTAGAATTTCTTCCAGAAATAACCCAAAATAGCATGAAAGAGAAGAATATAATATTGAAGGGTTGGTGACACTCGACAGAATATGGGAACATTTTCATTCAGATATTCACTAGATCTTTGGCTGGGGGAATTTAAGATAGCTCTCTTAAAGTCCATTGACGTGTGCCAATTTACAACATCTGAGAATCGAGCCCAGCATATGTAGCAAGGTATGTATAATCTACACACATGAGTGTGTAATCTGGAACAGTGATGTTACTGATTTTTTTAATAGATATTCTTTTCCGGATGAGATGAGGCTTGTGGCAGGGTTACTGATGATCCCAGTGAATTTGTAGGCACCATTGGTTTTCATAGATTGAAGACATTATGATATATTTCATAAATAGTTACTGTGGTTTTAATAAACTTTCTATGGAATTTTGAACTTCTTATGTGCCATTTCAGCATTATATTGCTGAAAATAATTTTTAAAAAAAACCTCACAAGACAAGGCATATGTTCCGACATCTTCCCAAGTCTGTGGCTGGGCTATAATTTACGAAAACTAGTTCTGCAACCCAAACCGAAGATTTGCATAACACAGTGGTAATTTAAAACCCAAACAATAGATGACTGTGTGAAATGAGCTCCTTGGTGCCTCATAGTTCACTTTGTCTGTTGCTAGTGTGTACCTGTGATACAATGATAATAATGACATGAACAGAGCTTTGTAAGCATGCTCTTTATTGGACTCTTCTCTCAGCTTGGAGGGTCAAATGCTTTGCTGCTGAAGATAATTCTATAGTGTATACTGGAATAGCTTTCATGCAGACTAATATTAGGATTTAATTCCCACTGCAGACGTTAATGGAATCCTTGGTCACAGGAGTACTAGGAAAACTGAACAGGCAGGAAAGAATTGACTACATAAGGAAAAGTTTTTTTCTTTACCCTAACTAAGCATTCTCATTTTCCAAATGCCTTGTTTTTTATGCCTGCAGTTTCTACACTAGTGTAAAAAGGGGCCAATGCATTAATCATTTATGGCTGTTTGTGGACATCAAATTCTGTCTTCAAATGAGATGGTAAAGCCAGACCTTTATGATCTGATTCTGCTCCTATTCACATCATTGTAAAGCTGGAACAGCTCCAGTGAAGTTCATGGGATTGCCAGGGTTGAGAAGTGGCCTAAGGAAGAGGAGCCCAGATTTAACAATACACTCTTAAGTATTTGGCAGCACCCAGCTTCTTCTCTGACCAGTTAAATGGGGTAGATGGCTGTTTTCTGTCGCTGGCATGGCACATAGTAGCCAGAGCATGCAGGTTCTATGTCTTAAAAAAATTAGAATGATAGAAAATTAACATGACAGCTATTATGAAGAAGAAAGACTGGCCAACTGATGGGCTTCAAAGTGTAATTGTGAATGGGAATCAGCACTGAGCAGCTGCATTTCTGGGAGCAGGGTGGTGGTTCTTGGCCTTACCCTATTTCACATTTGTATCAGTGACCTGGAAGGAAACATTAAATCATTAAAGTTTATAGATGACACACAAGCCATGGGAGTGGTAAATAATGAAAAAGGTCACGTCACTGATTCAGTGAGATCTGGATTGCTTGGTAAACTGGGCACAAGCAAGCAATAGGCATTTTTAGTGAACATAAATGTATTAATCTAGGACCAAAGAGGCCTCAGTCCTGGGAAGCAGGGAGTCTGAAAAAGATTTAGGGGTCATAGTCGATAATCAGTCGAACATGAACTCCCAGTGTGAACCTGTGACCCAAAAACCTAATGCAATCCTGGGATGCATAAATAGGGGAATCTCAAGTAAGAGCAGAAAGGCTACCTTACCTGCTACAGCCATTACTGGAGAACTGTGTAGAGTTCTGATAGCCACAGTTCAAGAAAGATGTAGATAAATTTTAAAGAATTCCAAAAAGAGCCATGAGAATGATTAAAGGATTAGAAAATATGCTTTACTTACAGTGAGAGACTCAAGGGGTATGTCTATACTGGAGGCTCTGTTAAGTTGACTTTACAAAGTTAACTTGAAGTCAACCTTGTCAAGTCCACCTAGAGCATCCACATTCAAAGCTCCTGTAGACTGTCCACATCCACACTGGCAGCTGCTAGGTCAACTTAACTCTTAAATTGACCTTAATAAGTCAGCTTAAGGGCTATGCCACCTCTACATTAGCTTAAGTCGACTTAATAAGGTCGATTTAAGAGTTAAGTCAACCTGAAGAGGTGGTGTTATTAAATCGACTTAAAGAAGTGCTTAAGTCAACTTAATAGATTCCCTAGGTGGATGGAGCTTTCCTTAGGTTGACTTAAGGAAGGTTACGTTGACCTAAGGCTCCAGTGTAGACATACCTAAGAAGTTCAAACTGTATCACTTAAAGAAACAATGAGGGGGTGATTTGATCACAGTCTGTAAGTATCTACGTGGGGAGCAGATATTTAAGAACAGGATCTTCAGACTAGCAGAGAAAGGTACAAGCTCCAGTGCCTGGAAGCTGAAGCTAGACAATTCAGACTGGACATATGATATTAATTTTTAATGCTAAGAGTAATTAATCATTGTAATGATGGAAAGTGGTCTCCATCAGTGACAATTTTTAAATCAAGCTTGGATTTTTCTTGTAACAGATCAGCTCTAGGAAATATTTGGGGGCAGTTTTTCTGGCCTTTGTTATACAGGAGGTCAGATTCAATGACCGTGACAATCTGATGGGTGCAGAGAAGCATGGTCTAGCTCCTCCTTTTACTGTGACATTTGATTTCTCTGGTTCTGTGCTCTGTGCAAAAGCCCAATGCTATGAGGTTTTGAATCCCTTTAACTTTTAACAAGAATGTCCAACATCAAAATAACTGGCTTCATTAAAGAGCATCAGCAATGAAAGAGTTAACAGATGCAGCAACATGATTAGCAAGGGAGTCAGTGGGAAACAGCATTTCCTCATCCCTAGTGTGAAGCTAGTAAGTGCTCTTTGAATGCGTAAACAATATAGACCTGTAATTTATCTCAGTTAGCCTACAACATCTGGAGCAGAGCCACTGCTGGGATTCACATTAACACCCAGCGACCAGGATCCTCCAGCTACCACCCAGCTGTGGGATCATTCGCGTGAACAATATCCAAGCTTGCCACAAGCTACAGAGAGTTGCTTTGCACTGTGCCAAGGCTGCCATTTCAATAAGCTGGCTTCTCCTCTTTGGTCTCGCTGAGTATTTTACTTCTTAAGACAAATTACCTAAGCTTCTCTCCAGCCTCCTGCTGAAGGTAAAGACAGACACAGACAGGGGCACTACAAAATGTGTACTCTCAGAGTGGCTGGTGGAAAGGAAGTGAAAATCATCTATCCTTGGAGAATGTCAGCCTCTCTCACCACAGCTGGTACCTATTTTTTCCCCCTAAAGATGAGCTATGTTTTTTATTAAGTGAATTTATGCCTTGGGATTAACTCAAGATCACATCCTTAATAGTCTTATATGTTTACACTTCAAAAAGTTCACTTGATTTGATTTGCTTCTCTGTGATCATGATGATTTCTGTCTGTTGTACAATATACAATCACTACACTACATTGCTCTAGGGGTCTAATTTATAGTTACATGAATCCCAAATAATTTGCTTAGCCATAAAAAACCTCCCCAAAACTAACCACTTTCCATGTATGCAGCTCTTTAATCAAAGAATCTCAAAGCATTTTTTACAAGCATTTGTTAGGAATTGCCATATTAGAAAATGGGTTCCTCTGTTAAAGTAGCCAATATTAAATGTTTTAGAATAAGGGGCAAGAAAGCTTGTAGAAGATAATGACAGCATAATGTGCCCTTATTTTAGAGATGGATAAATAGGTAAAGGGAGATTAAATGACTTGTTCAAAATGAAAGACAAGGTGAATGAGGTAATATCTTCTAGTGTACCAACTTCTGTTGATGAGAGAGATGAGCTTTTGAGCTTACACAGAGCTCTTCTTTGGCGGGAAGCTTATTCAGAGCATCACAGCTAAATACAAAGCAGAACAGATTGTTTAGCATAAGTAGTTAACACGTGTTTCAAGAAACTTTTCAAAGTGAAGTGACCCATAAAGGAAGGAGGGGGGTGAGGAGAAGCAGCTGGGAAACTTATTAATGGGTTATAGATTGTTGTAATAAACCAAAACTCTAGTGTCCTCATCCTCAAAAGCATAAATCTGATGAAGTGGGATGCAATAAATAAATTGGTTGGTGATAAAAAGCTCATGAGATAAATAAATTTGCTAGTCTTTAAAACTGCCACAGCACTCCTTGCCACAACACTTTCAAAAGATGAGCCTAGGTGCTTAACTTCATCCCTTTGCTAGACCCTGCAACTCGGGAACTGAATAGAGACACTGGATTTATGGCTTATTACAGCCACCCATAAGCCGCTAACAACCCCTCCCACTTTCCTTCCCATGACTGGAGAGGTGTCAGTGGGCCACCTCACATGGAATGGGCTCTTGAAATGTGCGATAACCACTTATACTAAACAATCTGACCCATCTTTCATTTAGCTGACATCCTGAGACTTCCTTTACACTACCACTTACTTCAGTATACGTCATCCGGTGGCGTGAATAATCCCTGAGTGACATAAGTTACACTGAGCTAAGTGCTAGTGTATACAGTGATGTGTCAGCAGGAGAGATTTTTCCATTGACATAGCTGCTGCCTCTGATGGAGGTGAAATTGTTAGGCCAACAGGAGAACTCTCTCCTGTCAGCATCAAATGTCTTCACCAGATGTGCTCCAGTGCAGCTGTGCCACTGTAGTGTTTCTAGTGTAGACTAGACCTGAGTAAGTTTCCCAGACCTGGAGAAGAGCTCCGTGTAAGCAGGAAGGCTCGTGTCTGTCACCAACAGAAGTTGGTTCAGTTAAAGATGTTACTTCATCCACCTTATCTCCCTAAAATCCTGAGACTGACCTGCCCATAACAACATTGCTCAAGAAAGTGCTGTTCCAAGTAGGGGAGGGGTCTGGTGAGGGGCCAGGTCCCCGGGTGCAGACTGTGCAGAGGCAGCAGGCTGGCCCTTCATAAGGTGCAGGAGGAGGGATATAGAAGGCTCTGAGATGAGCATGTTGTGAAGGGCCATTCCAGTGTCCTTCCAAGTCAGGGTGGGAGGGGTGGCAAAGTCACCCCCCCATCAGAGCCAGCACCAGGCTGGAGCAGTGGTGAGTCTGGGAAGGGGCACCTGGGTTGGCCCTTCACAGGGGTGAAGGATGCAGGAGGCTCTAAGAGGTGTTCCTCACCATCCACCTCGAATGTTGATGTCCCAACTCCTCTTCAGATGGCGGTGGTGGGGATGCTGGCCTGTCCCAGCAGAGGCTGGGCTGGAGCAGAGGAATGTAAGTGCTGGAGAAGGGCAGGTTGGCTCTTTGGGGAGGGGATGTAAGAGATGCTGAGTGGTTCCCCCCATATTCAGTGAAGAGGTGACTGAGCCCCCCAGCCCATTCCCAGGCAGGGGAGCTGCTCTGTCCCAGCTGGGGCCAGGCTGCATGGCTGTTGCAGCCTCATGCCTCCCCCTGCATCACCCTCACAGCAGCTACAAAATCCTCTCCCTGGTGCTGGGGGGGACTTGGACCCCTCCTACCCTGTGTGGTGGGAATGTGAGGCATGGCAGGTGCAAATGTGGCCTTGGCCCCTTGGCCAGGATTTTAGGGAGATAAGATGGATAAAGTAACATCTTTAATTGGACCAACTTCTGTTGGTGACAGCCTTGGTATGCCACTGGCTCAGGATGGCATGCAACCAAGAAGAAGAACAGAAAAGGAGTACTGTGGCATTTTTAAAGACTAATAAATTTTTGTTTATGACATGAGCTTTCATGGACACAATTCTGCTTCATCAGATGCAGGAGATGGAAAATCTAATATGTTAGCTGTATATATAGATACAGAGAATGGTAGGTCTCAGGATCAATTCAAACAGTTCCAGAGAGATAGATTGCTAACCTATGTCAGCAAAGTAAGCAAGTTGTTCTGATTCAGACAGGATTGAAGCGGATCCTTTAAGCAAGAGATGAGAATGGTAGCAAAGGGGAAATTATCTTTTGTAAATGAGTTAGCCATTCCAAATCCCTATTCCAATCCAATGTGAGAGTGTCTAGTTTGCATATGAATTCCAGCTCTGCAGTTCCACATTAGAGTCTGCTTTTGAAGTTTTTCTCTCTAACTAGCATGTTTATTACAGACTGTCAGGGTAGCTTGAAATGTTCCCCTTCTGGTTCTTGAACATTACCATTCGTGTTGTCAGATTTGTGTCCTTTTATTCTTTGCATAGAGACTGTCTGGTTTGGCCAATATATAAGGCAGAGGGGCATTTCTGGCACATGATGGCATATATCCCATTGGTGGATGAGCAGGTGCTGAGCCCCTGATGGAGTGGTTTGTTGCAGGATAAGTACCTGGTTTAGTGTTCCTGTTGTATGGTGTATAGCAGCTGGTAAGTATTTGCTTAAGGTTGAGGGGCAAGAAAGGCAAAGAAGAAACACCCTGATTCAATCCTGACTCCCAGTTCTGTGCTTTATCACTGTAGACAGCACTTAAAATACAGCCCCATCGTCCAACTCAGACAGGTAAGTTCCATTGACTGCATTGGGGTTAACTGTGAGTAAGGCCTGCTGATTCTGACATAGTTGGGCTGTCAATACTTTGTGGAAATGCACTAGCACATTTAGTCATTGTACAAATCAATATGACACTCACCTTCTCTTCTCATTCCAAATTAGCTTATGACAAAAAGGGAATGAGTTTACAGAGTCTGATGAAGCTACTGCATATCGAACTTAATGATTTAATCCTTGTATTTGACGGTTCTTCGGAACACACCACTTTCTCCTGGGGCAGGGGTCTCAAACTCAAATCGCCACGAGGGCCGCATGAGGACTAGTAGAGGGCTGCATGAGGACTAGTACATTAGCCCAAGGGCCGCACCACTGAAACCTTTTTATACAACAATATTGCAAATATTGGTAAACAGTAGTGTCATTGCAGGCCGCAGGAAATAGCTTTAGGGGCCGCATGCGGCCGACGGGGCACGTGTTTGAGACCCCTGTCCTAGGGCACGTCTATCCTACAAAATCAAGTTGACCTAATTTATCTTGGCACACAGTTGCTGCAGAAAGTATATTGCCTGTATGAGTCTAAACTTTACTCCTTGTGTCAGCAGTGAGTATCCACACTAGGAACACTTGTATGGATGTACTGTCATCATGGGGAAGTGTGGGATGGTTCAAGAAAGCCTGTAATAGACAATGTAATTAACGCAGTGTTTGCACTGGCAGTGTGTTGACCTGACTGCACTAACCATGACTCTACATCACTTGTGGAGGCAGAGTTATGAAACTGCCATAGTGAGGCTGGTGGAAGCAAAATTTAAGCATAGACACATCAATCCTTATGTAGGTCTACATAAGCTGCCTTGCATAAACCTAACTCTGTAGGTTTGTGAGTTACACATCACTTCACCTTTTCTAACAGATGTCCTAGACTTATCAGGAAACAAGTGCTTTGGAAAGACAAAACTGCTATAAGCCAACATTTCCAAGTGTGATTATGTATTACAGTTTACAGCACACCTTAGATGCTGTATGTATTAAAACACACCTGTTCTAAATAAAATCCCTAAACACAACAAAACAAAAAATTACTCTGCCAAGACCATCCAACCTGGAGTAATCACCCTCATATCACACTCGTAACAAACCTATTCACTCCACAGCCCTCTTGCAGGAGCATGCTCCTGGTCCAAACCCAAAGAGCAAAGGCAAGGTTTGCAACAAGTCTTGCAGGGTAACAAATCCAGGATAGGCAGACAGAAGTTGGCAACAAATGGTGAAGAAGTCAGTGGAGATGTTTTATTTCCTGCTTCACCCTGAAATCTTCCTCAGGAGGTAGAGAAGATGAAGTCCCACATGGCAGCAATGTTCGGAATACATGTTTCACAGCCACACAGATGGTATTAAAACCTGAATTAGACTGAAGCCAGTTTGGTTATTCTTATTTGAGCTGGTCAGGCATCTTCCACTGGACCTTTTGTTCCTCTAATGGAGAACTGGGTTTTCAACAAAATGAACATTTTCAAAAAAGTATCTGTTTTACTCAAAATTTTTCACTTTTTCATCTGAAAACCTGAGAACCAAAATGTTATGGCTGAAAACTAAAAGAGTTAAGTTGTAAACTTCAATGTTTCCTTTTTTGGTATTGTTTGGCCATAAAGAAATCAATCTTCAGGCATTTTTTTTTAAATAAAAAGTCAAAATATTCCATGGGGGAAAAACCACCTTTTCTTGATAAGTTCTAATTCTTATTTATTATTTCGTGGGACACACTAGTGTACTCAAATCATCACATGGAAAGGCAGGTCCTGGGCCCAAAGAGCTTCAGTCTAAAGATCCAATTTGGCAAAGGGAGTCACCTGATCTACCATGTGGACCCTTTTACAGAAGCAGATTAAAGGATGGATGTGGTGTAGCAGTGAGGAGCTAACATACTCCAGGAAGAGGAGTATAAGAAAGGACATGGCTTGGAGATATATTGTTGCAGCTACTCAGTTTAGTTAGACATACAACCTTGGTAGTTCAAACTGGATTTTTTTTAAACAGTATTTTAAACCAATTCAGGTGAATCAGTGGGACTTGGTGGTCTGATATGGTTTCAGAGGGCATACCAAGGTACTAGCTGTTACTTACATAATATTTTTTAGAGTTGCTCTCTCCTCACAACCTTGTTTCTTCAGCTATCCTCTATTCTACACTGAAGAATAGCTCTGCATAGCATGAAAGTCTTTCTTTCTCACCAACAGAAGCTGGTCCAGTAAAAGATATTATCTTACCCACCTTGTCTCTCTGATATCCTGGGAGCAACACTACAGCGACACTGCAACTTGCTCTCTTTGATCACTTCTATTCCAGTCTGCTTCAGTCCAATCCAAACCAACTGCAGTCCAGCCCAAACTGTTATTTGTAAAGCATCTAAGTCTTTCATAGTGGAACGGGGTTGGTGAAATGACTTGTGAGCTCAAATATTTGCTAGACCATGGTAACACTTGAGAAAGAGGCCAGGTAACCTTGTCTGAAATTTTAACAGATTTAGGAGCATCAGTAAATTAGAGCCACTAGTTGCTCTGTAACTTTTCCTTAAATATAGCACTATTTTTAGTGTTAGAGATAAGAACCATCATAAAACACTTTTGAAACTCCCATTAACATGAATAAAATAGCCTCCCAGTTTCCTTGGATACGGGAAACATGATTTGATAAATATATACTACATTGTATTGAGAAAGCACTTTCAGCCTGACCTCTGGCATTTGTTCCCGTACCACTGGCTCTAAATTCATAGGGCTAGGGTGTGAGATGAACTAAGCACCTGCACATCTCTCTGACGTCAATGGCACTTGCAGGTGCCCCTGTGCCTCACAGATTTTGGCCTTGTATTTTTGTACGCCCGGAGAAAGTTTAACAATAACAACTGCAGTTACAGTGTGCAAAAGGAAACATGCTGTGTTTTCAGATACAGGACTTGGCACAAGGTACACATTAAGCCTCTGATTGCATTAGGCAGACTGTTCTGGGAGACAGCCTTGTTTCTCATGCCTGAGCTATATCCTACAGTTTGATCTGAGAACAGTCCGCTGGTAACGATTTTCCTGAGTTAAAGGGAAATGGCACCATCATGGGGCAAGGGATGACTGATAAACTACTATACAATGAACAACTTCCTCTCCAGCAAATCTGGGGCTAGACCTTACTATTTCAGCCACAGGTGTAGGGGGAAAGTTGGCAGGGCAAACCTAGTAGAAAAAGCTTTTGTGGGGAAAAAATCTCGCTTCATCAGATGCTTTGAAGCTCCAAAATGTTTGAGGAAGTGGGATTTTCTCCAGTGAAAGCTCATGTGATAAATGAATTTGTTAGTCTTTAAAAGTGCCACCAGACTCCTTGTTTGTTTTGCTGAACTAGTCTAACACAGCTATCCCTTTGGAACTAGTAGAAAAAGTAGCCTAGCTGCATTGACTTCAAGAGATCTACAATTGATACCAGCTGTAAATCTCCATGGGTATTTGAGGTCTGTTTTATTTTCCCCACGGAGTTCCCCACATGCCTTAATAAACTTCCAGGAGCCCTTCATGTGAACCAGCTTTAATCTTCCTTCCCTCAAAGTTTTGCCAGAAATACCATCCTTCCCTCAACTCTTCTTTTCAGTCAGCCAGAGGGGATCTGTGTAGCCACAGAAGAGCATCTCTCCCAGCTGCTCGTGGTCAAGAAGTAGGAAGCTGAAGCTGTCAATGGAGTCTGAGTTAGGGCTGAGTCAACCCACAGGACATCGGATCAAACTGGCAACCCCTACTGCATTAGGAAATGAATGCAGATGCCTGCATGGCAAAGAGGAGCACTGCTTTGGGGATTATAACACGTTTTGTGATTTATCTACCCGCCAACTGAAAAGCATGATTCTTATGATTATTTCTGGAATACTAACCATGTGAAAAAGATTAATAGAATAGAATCACAGGGTTGGAAGGGACCTTTTGAGATTGAGTCCAACCCCCTGGGGCTTGAACCCACGACCTTCTGCATATTTAGCAGAGGTGCCAGCCACTATGGGCACCTCTACACAGCACTTTTATTTTGAAATGACACTCATTATTTCGAAATAAAAGAAATTAGGTCTACATGACGTTTTCTTATTTCGAAAGGACGGACCTCGTCCTTTCAAAATAAGAATCGTCATTTCGAAAAAGTAAAACCTGCCCCCCCCCCTCGAAACGGCTGTTATTTCGGAAGGGATATTTCAAAATAAAGCTGTTCTTTCGAAATAACACTGTGTAGACCTGTTGTTTCGAAAGAGCTGTTTCGAAAGAACAGGTCCAAACGGCTTTATTTCGAAATATCCCTTCCGAAATAACAGCTATTGGGATTGCAGGCTTTCCCTTCATTCGAATTAACATTTTGTTAATTCGAATTAACTTATTTCGAAATAAGGATTTTATTTCGAAATAACTCATTTCGAAATCCTTATTTCGAAATAACCATGTGTGTGTAGACATAGCCTATGAGGAAAGAGGAAGCAGTGATAGGAAAATAAAGGGTTAAACATTAGATTAACATTATAACAACCCAGGCGGCCAGTCCAGCAATGGAACAAACTGGCCTGGATAAAGTTCTTGTCTTGTAGAGGAACCACTGATATGTCCTCATTTCTTCTGAGCTTGAGGCTCATGCAGGTCTACTGCAACTGTCTTTATTAACTACCTCCCTTTATAAAGAGCCCCTCATATTTCTCAGTAAGAGCAAAAGACAGACCATGTTTCTGTCAGCACTGAAGACCGAAGCAGATCCTCAAAGGGTATCAGCCTATTTCCTTTAACTGAACTGGAGCTATGCCAGTTGATACCAACTGAGAACCTGGCTCACAGAGTGAAAGCAAACTTGGTCAGTGAGCTGGGTGGCCCCCAGAATTTCAGCAAATTTGACAGGTTCCAAAGGGGCAGTTGTGTTAGTCTAATTCAGCAAAACAAACAAGGAGTCCCTTGGCACTTCTAAATATTAACAAATTCTCCTTGTTTGTTTTGCAATCTGATGGAGATTTGCACAGGGCTGGAGATGGCTCACTGGAAGCCTCTTTTGAGCCAGTGGTTTCTGTGGTGCTGTGATCTTAGTGTGTGATCATCTACAAAAGGGCCTGAATTTGGTATTTTTATATTAACATAGATGATGTTCTCACATCAAAGTGGACACAGACCTACCCAAACTGCTGTCTTTGCTCACCCTTCACCATTTGTTTTCTTATCATCCCCTGTGGTGTTTTCACTCATTAAACTGAAGAGGTAGTGTGGGCTGGTGTCTAGAGTATTGAACTAAGACTCACGATTCCTGGGTGCTAGTCCCAGGTCTGCCACTAGCCTGCTGAGTGACCTTTACCAAATCACTTCATTGTCTGTGCTGCAGTTTCCCCATCTGTAAGAAGGGACGAAAGAAACCTACCTCCTTTTCAAAGCATTTTGAAATCTACTGACAATAAGCTGCTGTCTCCTTCTAAAAAAACACCCAGAGGGGTTCTTATTACAGAAGCTAATGTTTCATACACACGCACTAGAGCAGAAGCCAGAGCTGGTACTTGCCACAAATGAGTTTGGATGTTGTCAAATGGACCACACAGATAATCATTTGGTTTGGGGCAGGGTCTGGTACACTCAGGTACAGCTCAGTACCTCCTGGAGGCGAAATGAGAAAGAAGTGGCTGGGCTGAGAAATGGTCAATGTAAATCTCCAGGAAATGACAGGCAGTGCTTTACTTGTGCATTCATCCTGTGAATCAGTGAGAACCACATGCTGAGGGAAGGTGGAAACTTTAAAGCAGCTGTTTTCCTGTGATGGTAGGAGACAGGTGCACTTCTTCACTGACCCCAGACCCTTGAACTTTCTGATGCTCTAGGGATCGCACATCATTGAAGCGACATCTTTTAGTTATCTTTACTGATGTCCTTATCCTATCTGAGAGCAACACATCAGTGAAGTACTTGGAATAAAAACGTTTGTACATAACTGACATACAACAAAGACAGGGCTAGCTGCATAGGGCCTGATTTTCAGAGATGACTAAACCCACAGTTCTCGTTGGCTTCAGTGAATTGTGGGTGCTCCTCAACACTGGAAACCAGTCTCTTTCCCCTTCCTGTGCTCAGTTTTCCATCTGTGGCAGGTGAGTGGGGAATGGCAATACCCTCTCTTGGGCAATGCTTTGGAGCATGTGGATGAAAAGCGCTGGTTGTTATTTCTATGCCTCCCATTCAACAGGATCTTTTCAGGAGACGAATGGTGAGTGGGGTCACTAATGCAGTTCTATCAGCTGCGTGGAGTAAAAGCAAAGCCTTTGGCTGGGCTGTAGAGGAATTGTACTCCCGAATCAATTCCACATTAGAGAATTCACTACAGAAGAAGGGTTTCATCCCAAGCATTATTGAGCAACCCAACATTTCCGGTATTCCACATCCCTGGGAGCAGGCTAGGGCCTGGTTCAGCCTCAGGCAGGCTTGTTTTGCCGGGTGAGGAAGGATGGTGTGGATGGCAGTGTTCTCAAGGACCAGATGGGAAGCAGTATCCATAGGAGCCTGGGACCATAGGCTGCCATAGCCTCACAAGTGAGCCCTGTGCTGGGAGAGCTCACTCCCAGCCTTTATTCTCAGGGAGCTTAAAGTTAACCTGATTCCCAACAAAAAGGTTTTTACACAAACAAAACCAGCACAGTTAGGGTAAAACAAAACCAGTCTTGGAGGCTTGCCTTCCCTTTAGCTTGTCCACTGCTAATCTCTGTCTTCCTTTCTCTGTGCCAAAACTTGACAACCTTGTTCTGTCCTTACTGATGCAAACTCCCCTTGGCCATGGGTGAAGTTTGGTCTGCAAGAGGATTGAGCAGACCCAGTTTTGTGCGATTAGCAGAGATCCTGCTTTGAAAAAGCATCTGGGTTTCACGCTCTTGTATCTTGATCGGTTTCCCAATGATGCCAAGGTTCCTGGGCTGCCTTATTTTCCTGAAGTACCCTAACACTTTCTCTTTATGGCCAGGTATGAGAAGCAGGAATTCCAGGCCGGGAAGGAATAACCTCTTGGTCAGTTCTAATACCCAGTGCAGGATTACTGAAATGGGAAAGGACAAGCCTTCCAGATCCACTGAAATTGTGTGACATCTTCTTCAGCATCTGTGAGGTTTTCCGTGAAAGCATGTGGACAACTTAGCCTTCCTGAAGCTATTAAATAGCAGAAATAATAATGGAATGGCCCCAGGTAGGGCATAGGGACACTCCAAAATGCAACATTATGCTGGGATGTCATCTAGAAAGCAATTGCTGACGAAGCCTCATTTCTGCCTTCAGTGTTATGTATGCCAACAAAAACAGCCCCTCAGTCCCATAGCAGAAACCTGTCAGGCTGCCACACCTTAGAAAAAGTTCAGGACAGGAAACATTTCTTAACTGTTGTTACTAATAATCATTACAATGACAAACATTTATTCCATTCTTTAACACAGTGAGCAAGTTCACTGGCCCAAAGAACTGACAGAGCTGAGACAATTTATAGTAGGCGTATTCATAAATGTCAAGATTAATTTTACAAGTCTTTTAAAACTAATAAAACACTTTTCCCCTTGCAGATAGGTTTAGAAATGCTGAGTGAAAAGGAGAAAAATGATAAGTTTCAGCAATCTCTCTACTTCAGCTGCAGTCAGAAAAGCACTTGCTGCATAAATCATTCAGCATCTGGGCGTTACCTTTTCCTCTGATAAACGCAGCACTGACATGCGATGAGCAGAATCTGGCTCAAGTACAGCACCCTGTGCCTTTTTTATAAGCCTCTCCATTATTGCACACTGCCTGAAGGCTCCTGTACCCCCTCTGTTGTTTGAAACCTCAGTGTAAGAAGCTCGGCACCTCACAGGATCTTCCACAGAAAAGTGTCACAACAGACCAGGAGAAGTTTTAAATACAGCGGGTCAAATTTGGCCTTCTTTTGCACTTACACAATCCCATTGATTTTCACCTTGGTGTGTGGGTGTCAGGGATTTCCCTAACACTCCCCTACACCCAGGGGTTAAAGTATAATTTGGTGGGCCCTGGAACCCTCCTAATCCGGTGGGCCCCTTTCCCGCACGGGTGGGCAAACTTCCCGCATGGGTTGGTCCCCCTCCCACACTTCCAGGCCCCCTTCAAGCACCACCGCTACTGCCTCCAATATCCATTCCCCTGTCCCCAAAATCTACCCGCTGCCCCCAATACCCACTCCCCTGTCCCCAAAATCTACCCCCTGCCCCCAATACCCACTCCCCTGTCCCCAAAATGCACCCCCAATACCCACCCCAAAAATCCACTCCCTGCCCCCAATACCCCTCCCACCAGCACGAGCTGGTCGGGGCTGCAGCTCAGCCTCAGATTGGCTGGGGGGAGTAGGGGCAGGTCCCAGGTTGGGGTGGGGCCTGGAAGGGGAGGGACTTAGTGGGGCTTGAGCCGGGGGTGAGGCTATTCCCAGCAATGCCCCTGACACCGGCGCTGCTGGAATGCAGGGGAACGCTGTGCTTGGGCCTGCTATTTTTAGGGGCCCAGCGTTCCAGCCCCTAAAAATAGCAAACGGAACCGGAATACTATGTTCTGGGACCTGCTATTTTTCAGTGGTGGGCCCCAAATGCAGCATTCCAGCACCATTTTCTATTTTTAGGGGGCCTGGAACGCTCAGCCCCTAAAAATGGTGGGCCCCAGAATGGCGTTCCCGGCTGTTCTGGCTGACTTTAACCCCTGCCTATACCCCCTTGAATTTCCCAACACCCCCCAGTTGTCAGCTAATAAAAGTGTTATATCAGTCTAGTAAGCACCCCAACACCACCATCCCTGCACTACCCCCTATACCCCACCCCTGCCCAATTTCAAGTCCTGGGAAGCTGCCGGTAGATGTGGCTGGGGGAAATATTTGGCTTAGATCTTTTCACCTGAGCTGCTTCCCCCGCTGGCTTGCCATGGGAGGGTGCATCCAGCTGATCCCCTGCCAGTGTCCCCTTTCACCCGCTCACTCTTCCCGACATGCTAATAGCTCTTCAGCTTCAGCCCTCATGGCACGTGCTAGTGTGTTCTCTGGGTTGTGGCCGTAGCCCGGGAGGGTTCTTCAGTGCAGTCTCAGCTCTCAATCAAGCAGTGGGCGTATAAATGCCTTTTCTGGATCTGGGAAAGCCCAACTCATTGGTACCCTCTGTTCCTGTTGTCTAGACTTGGATATATTTGTTCTAGGGCTGTAGCCTTTGGACTGAGACCTGACACACTCCTGAGCTGTATTGGGGATGGCAACCAGAATGCCAGACCTAGCAACTCTGATGTAAGTGAGAAACCAGTCAAGATAAAGGCCTCAACCCCAGAAGATTTTAAAAATAAGGTTCCCTGAAAATCCAGAAGATCCTGAGACAGTGCAAGCCAGAAGCAGTTTACAAACTGATGTTTCATTAGGGCCCACCCATAAAAGCAGCATTTTGTTGTTATCTCTGCTGGCGGTACAACTGAAGAAGAAACGGAATGAAAATTCTGTATCTCTGCTTTGGGAAAACTTTGGATCCACATCTGAACTTTGTGGCACAGCCCCTTTCTGCTAACCACAGTCATCTTACAGTATTCTTCAAGCTGGCAGAGACACTGGTGAGCAAACACAAAAGGAGCTCAGTTTAGTGCCACACCTTTCTAAGAAGGCATGGGAAATCACTCTCCCTTGAATGGGTAACGACACCATTGAGGGAGACAAAAAGTTCATTTGACAACTTTTTTCAAGGATATTGCTCCCAATGGAATGTTAAAAATTAAACCAACTCACCTATGCTTGGCACAATGCTAGAAGCTGATCTTACTCTCGCATGCCAAAGCAGTCAGGAAACTGATGGAATTCAAGACCAGAAGAGATCATTTGGTTGTGTTGCCTGACCTTCTGCATAACATAAGTCATAGGAATCTACCAAAAGAGACACTTTGTTCGTGGCCATACGATGGGTCCGGAGCAAGGGGCAGTCTGTTGTTCAGTTGCTTCTGGAATCTCAGGGTCTGTGCCAGTTTCCTCACTTCTCCAGGAAGGTAGCGAATTACACCTGTACCTGGTGGGTCGTATGCTGCTTGATGCCCTCTTAGCAGTGGCAGAATGAAGTCTCTGTCCATTCCTTGCCCTCTCTTGCCTGCCTGCACAGGGAGGTGTCAGAGCTGCGTCTGATGTAGGTAGCCAGTGCCACGCTCTTACATCCCCTTAAACCTTGCAGCAATCAATGTCAGGCAACGATTTGCCCCAAAGTTAGTTTGTGTCCTGCCACTCATGACTCCTATTCACCTCAAGGGGATTTGTAGATGAGGATGAATTTTGCTGGCAGCATACAGGACTTTTTCGACTTCTCTTACACCCAAATGGAAAAAAAACAAACAGAGAAGAGAAGTTCCCTGAGTCTGAACTATGGTATGCTCATGTATTTTGGAGGCCAGCTTCAATAAATATCAAAAACCAGCAGGCACTCACTGAGCAATGGATGGCTTTGGCATATAGATTTTATTCGAGATGATCTAAGCTTTGTATGAGTCAAGTAGCTCTGGTTCTAAGCCAGTAGGCATGAAATCTACAGCTGAGCAATTGCCAAAGCTAAGGGACAGGTGAGCTGATGAGCTGTAAGAAAAGGTCTTGGGCCTCTTCCTCAGTCCACTGTAAGGAAGAGCACTGCATGGATGAGATGCGTGGGCATGCGTGTTTCCAAAGGGATGGGAAGTCACTGGGGAAAGACGCTTCATGCAAGCCTGTGAAATGCGCTTTCCCTTCCCCAGGGCATAAGCTGCAACGTTCCTCTGGTACCACAGGAAGAGCATGAGCATTTATTGACTCATTGACTCACCAACCAATATGTTCACCTTTAAAGGAACCTGGCAAAGTCTACAGGTCAACCTGTAGGCTAGAGGTTGAGTCATCGAACTGAAGCGAGGGTAGATGAGTGAGCAAATGGGGTTTGCTTGCTTTGTTTTAATGGTAAATTGATTCTTATCTATTTAAGGGAGAGGATAGGATGAGAATTCAGACTATGGTCTCATGAGCTAAGACATCAACAGCCTGATTTGTGTAAATGTGTGCTGTAGCCAGGAAAGATCATGCCACACTGCTCACATGCAGAGGCGGTAGCAGGACTTGACAGCTGCTGTCCCCAGCGGGGAATTAGACATAGGAAGAAAGTTAAGACACAGGCTCTTTCATTTTCTGCAAGTTTATCCCACTACTCTGTGTCCCTACCTGCAATGCGTCTGGCTGCTGATAATAAATCTAATGTTTCATAACGGGATGCCAGTTGTTCACTTTCCTAATTTTTCTTTGGTCATTGTCTTTGCATGGGTCTCTCCCCTGAAACTGTAAGAAACATGAATGAGGCAGAGCAGAGAAATCTACTTGATGGTGTTTTTCAAGCACTAAGCACCATGGTATCAATGGGCCATATACATAAAAAGCCATCACTGTCAGGTGCTGAATGAGTCGTTTCAATCTGTATTTTATTTTTACCAGTTAAGACTATTTGTGCATATCACAGTTCACGCTGACTGATTTATTCAAAGTATCCATTTTGGACCCAGTCCTATTCCTATTAGATGCAAGGAGTTTTTCCATTTACTTTAATGAGAACAGAATGTGGCCTGATTAAGTTTAACAGTTATGCAAGAAGAAAATGATCTTTTATGAGACCACTGATTAATCATTTAGCAACCATTAATAATCCTCAAGAAATTAAAAATAAACCAGGCTTTGGAGGTGATCTGCAAGGCTTTGAGCAAGTCTAAGATTCCCAACTCATCAAGAGAATCTCTGCACAGACTTCAAGATGGACACATTTTAAAATGAAGCAGCTGAAAAGGTGGTCACTTTCTTTGGTATCTGCCCAGTACTGGCTGCAGAGTTCTGTATTTTCCTGTACTGACTGGAAAAGCAGGAGACTCGACAGGCTTATGTAGGGCTTTGAAGGACCCAGAGGGAAGGGAAGGTTCAGGGTGAGGGAGGTGGGATTTGTCACTGGGACAGGATAGGAAAAAGGTGTCTGGAGGAAGGGGTGGAAGAGGAGAGATCTAAATGTCTGTAGCCGGAGATGAGGAGAGGATGTTGGGTGGGGCTGAAGAGAGAAAGGAAATCGGGGAGAAAAGTGAAGGTGAGAATCATGGCAGCAGTCAGAGAGGGTCAAGCGAGAAGGGAGGGAGAAAGAGAGAGGGCTGAAAGAGGGAGCCAAAGCCAACCATCAGGCCATGGGGGAGACAGCACTGGACTGGCTGAGGGAGGAATGGAGTCAATTTGCTAGGATGAGGGCAGGGCTGGGAGAAGAGAGGGTATTTTTGCAGTGCAGGCATTTTTCACAGTCCCTAGATCTCCTCCAGGGGCTTGGGCAAAGCAGAGGAGGAGAAGGATGCCAGGTGTGAGCCAAAGCTCTGGTTTCGGGGGCCCTTTGCTGGAAAAGAGGAGTAAAGTTGTTGCCTTTGTGGATAAGAGACTGGAAGTGAATGAGTCAGGCCGAATGCAGCAACTGGAGGGCAGCAGAGAAGGCAGGGATGACGTACCAAAGGCAGGGCTCTTATCATGGCAGGGACAGGCTGAAGGAGATGAGATCTCTGGCTCACTTTTCAATGTGTGTAGGAAGCAATGAACAGTGTCACCAATATGCCAAGCCCCATATGCCAGCACTGCAGTACTCTGGGGATTGCTGCTTCGTTGACGCCTAGGACAGACAGATACACCATTCACATTGCAGCTCTCCTTTGGAGACTGGAACAGGGCCAGGATGAATCAATCACTGTGTAGTAGCCAGAAGGCTGAGAACCTCCTTGGGCTGTGGGGAGGGTGGGCCGGTACCATCCATTTTAGAGTCAAAGAGGTCTCAGTCTGCTTTGCAG
Source organism: Podocnemis expansa (assembly GCA_007922195.1). Lineage (NCBI taxonomy): Eukaryota > Metazoa > Chordata > Testudines > Podocnemididae > Podocnemis > Podocnemis expansa. The sequence goes on from ML682310.1 coordinate 5,291,124, forward strand.
ATAAGTTAGATCAGATACAGAGTCTCTGGGAGCCGTGGCAATGGAGCTAAGGCAGGAGGAAATAAAAGCACCATCCAAAGTGGTTAGTCCTCACCACCACCCCAAAGAGAGGGTCTAACGATGCTGGCGATGGTCATCGATTTGACTGGGGAAAGTCAGTGTCAAATGTTTGGCTGATTACTAGGGCCTAAGGCAGAACAAACAGTCAACCTCTCCAGCCCTAGCTAAAGACACCATCACTTTCCCTTCATGTCCTCACTAAACGTTGCCCAGCCTCCAGTGCCGGCTCAAGGGAGTGTGGTGTCCTGAGTCAGCTTTTCATTTGGCATCTTGGACAGGGGGAGCATGGAACCCGGCCTCCACTCTGGGCCAGCTCGCCCCACACCCGGGACAGAGAACAGCCAGCCCTGGGATGGAGCAAGCCAGCCTAGAGTCTGGGCTCTGCTCTCTCACCCCTCCTCTGGGCCAGCTGTTCCACCCTATGGGTGGGTAGGATCAGCCCAGAGGTGGGCCAAGAGAGCAGTGTCCACCCCATGGACTGGCTCACTTCGCCTCGGGGGGGGGGGGGGAGCGTGGGGTTCAAATTCTGAGCCAGCCTGGCCTGCCTACTGGTGCCCCTACCCTGTGGGTCCCTGAGCCAATGCCTCATTGGCTCATGGGTACAGATGGCCCTGCCAGCTTCCAGCCTCACTTTGTTGATTATCGAGATATTTGAAGATGGGGCAGTGGGCCAATTCCAGGAGGATGTGGCTAAACAGCTCTTTGGAGACCAGCCAACTGGGGCTCAGATCAAGGGTCTGTATGGAAAAAGATTCGCTTCTGTAGGTGTCAGACATCCTTGATAATTCGGCCAGATCCTTCAGGGAATGTTGGGCCATTGACCACGAGGTGACTGTGGTACCTCGCACGGGCAGAAGTGGTGGCTTTAAGAAGATTCTGCTTGTTTCGGTCAGAGAGATCCCAGAGGCAAGAGATGGCTGGCCTTCTCCCTTCTGAGCCCGCAGCTGTGGAGCTCCAAGGGCCCAGGCCTGTCACCCCATTGCTCACTTATGCAAAGTGGCTAGGGAGATTGAAGGATAGTAGGGGCTGCACTGCCTTGAATTCTGTTGCTTTTCCCTTGCCCTCCCCACGTCTGGCAGAGATAGGAGCCTGGCTGAAAGCCTGCGGTTGCAAGAATGGCCTAGATAAGGCAGGAGTAATGCTGGCAGGGAAGTGGAAATATTTTGAGGAGCTGGTGAAGTGCATGAGGGCATCAGCCCATCTGTTAGCTCAGTGGTTTCCAGTTTCAGGCTCTATAACTCACGTCTGCCTCTCTGTTTCCGAAGTGCATTGATGACGGAAACATCTCTCTTTCTGTCTTTGGTTCCCCAAGTTGTTACAGTCATTCCTTTCAGATGCAGGACTTGCCACACTCATCCATGGTGCTTTGAGACACTTGTACAGGGTCAGCCTGCAGCAAGTCATGAAAGCTCAGCATGGCTGCCTTCTGAGCAAGGTGACCCACACTTACCCTCTGCAATCTAAAGTGGCTGCCAATCATCTTCTGGGTGAAGTTCAGGGTGCTGGTTACCCTGTCCAAAGTCCAGATTCCCTGTTCCTTCTGTGATCGCCTGTGACCATTGGGTCCCTTAAATGTTTTTCTTCCAATGATAAGACAAAAAGGAGCTACAGTAAGATAATCACAGCAGCAGCCCTACACTTTTGAAGCTCACTTCGGACAGAAATTCGTCTAGCCCTGACCTTGACCATGGCCAGAAAGCACCTCTTTGTCTAAGACTTTGCTCCCTGGTAGCTCTCACTAGCATTTAGTGGCACGCTTTCCCTCCACTTTTCTTTTTAAAGCTGAGGAGCTGCAGGGAAGCAAAATCATGTGGCAAGAAACCATCTGTCTGCTCTGCTTTGTGTTCGTACAGTGCCTAGCACAACAGAACCCAGATCTATGATTAAGACCCCTAGGCAGTACTGCAATACAATTTTGTAATAACTACTATTATCTGTTCACTGTTTTGGGGAAAGCATTTAGCTTTTAAAAGAAGTCATGTAAAGTATTTCCAGATAATACCAGGTGCCTTATCAGTGAGTATTACAATAAATAATTACAATAATAGTGATAACGCCTAGTTCTGATACAGCACTTTCTATCGGTAGGTCTCAAAGCACTTTGCAAAGGAGGACCATATCATCCCATTTAATGGATGGGAAAACTGAAGCACAGAGAAGGCCAGCAGCAGAGCAGGGGAAAGATTCCAGGTCTTCTAAGTCACTGTGAAGTGATCTATCCACTGGGTCCCACTGCCTTCCTAACAGACATTGCTATTAGTTTTTACTAATTATTAATTTTGGTGGGTGCTTTGTGGTGCTAATAGAAAATCATGGTCCTGGTACAGAAGAGCTTACTTTTTAGGAGTGAGGAGTCTAACAAAAGACGTGGGGTACAGAGTAACAAACAGTAGGAAGAGGAAGAGCTGATAAAGTGGTGCTGAGTGCAATTTAGGACTGTGCACAACTTAGCTGTGCAGTTGATTAAAAGATTCATTATCATTTGGGCATGTCTTCATTATATTATAACAATAATAATAATAGTGTCATCATAGCACTTAGCGGCCTCAGTATAGATCGAATTAAAAGAAACAAGAGAGACAATTGTGTGAAAAGAAACATCATTGTCCCCATTATATAGATGGGGAAACTGAGATTCAGAGAAATTAAACAACTTGCCCAAGAGCACAGAGAAAGTCTGTGCAGAACCAGGAACTAAATCCAGCTGTTCTGAGCCCAAGTTGACCTGAGGCTCCATTTTTAACAGGGTTCTGCCAATGTGTGGCTCTGTGCTCCATAACAAAACTTGCCAGTGTAGTGGTATAATTTCTGATGGTTGCTGGAGTGGTTTGCTCTCCCTCGCCACTCTTCTGGGAATTTGCTCATACCCAGTGTTTGCAGCTGTTGCTCATATGCACTGTGTGTGCATCAGTCTCCCATTCCATGTCTTCCCCAGTATGTAATACTTTTTTAGTTTTTGTCCTATGTCTCAATAGACAAAGAGAATTTAAAAACAGCTAAAGAAAAAAAGAATGGTGGGTTACTTACCAGTAACCGTCCTTCGAGATGGGCTGCTTCATACATTCAGTGTTAGGTGTCTCCGTGCCGCAGCTCACAATTGGTCACAAACTTTTTAGCCCTAGCCTGTCAGAGCAGGGTTGGTGGCCAACACCCCCTCTGGCCACTCCCATAGCTATATATATGGCCCCGACCCAGATCCTCCTCAGTCCCTTCTAGTCGCCAACTGTGAGTAGTGGGGATGGTGGGAGGGATCTGAATGCATACAAGCAGCCAATCTCAAAGAAGGGCGGTTACTGGTAAGTAACCCACTCTTCTTCGAGTGCTGCTCGCATACATTGTTAGGTGACTACTAGCTGTACTGTGGCCTGTGGGTGAAGTTGGGTTCTTCTCCACTCCTTCAGCACGGCTACCCCCATAAGAGGCTTGAAAAGATGCCTGGGTGGTAGGTTTCTTGGCCTACCGAGGGTGATATCTTGTTAACTCTCGAACTTTCCAAGAGTATGCTGTACAAGGAAACACAGAGAAGTTAAATGTCACCTTGCTATGGAGTATTAATGTGGGTCATCCTAATTTACTTTGGCTGTCCCTGGTTGTTGAATGTGGTTAAAAAAACAGCCTTGAAAGCCAAGGTGCCACATTTCATCTCCCATTGTGAGATGATTGACTGTCACGCCACTGGGGATAAAAGAGAGGGGGATAAGAGCACCCTCTCTGTGAGTTTGGATATGTATAGAATGAGTAAAAAGGGGAATGCAGCCCCCGCAGACCATTTATCAGAGCATGATAGCTGAATCTCATGCCCCAAGGAGTATAGGGGTATAAGCGCACCCTGTCCGCAGTGGTGGGGTTTTGACACATCAGTGTGTGGACTTTACTTGGTCCTCTAGGTCAACTAATTGAATGTGCAACCAGTGGTGTATTTCATGCAGTCTGATCTATTGAGAGGACGCATGAGCTGATAAAGGGACACTTGCTGGGTGTTTGCTAACCCAACAGGAGGAAAGCCTATACCATACAACCCACAAATCAAGAGTGAGTATGCCTTCTGTATCCCTTTCCCGAAGGAAGGAGGGAATGGTAGCACCAACCTGCCAGTGTCAGTGATTGAGATTCATGACCCTTGAGCCTAACCCCATTTGTGCTTGGATGAAAAGGAAGTGAGTATGGGTTGCCTTTGGGGAATAACAAAACCTTCCCGAGGGAGGAGGGCCCACAGGGCTCTCAAAGTCAGTGAGCAGGAAGTGGAGAGGCTCTGAGCAGATCGTCTCCACCCCTGGTCTGGTCTGGGGGGTGGAGGGGAAGGAAGCCCCTTCAGTGAGTCCCAACCTAATAAACCCTGACTGAAAGGTGAAAGAGACCTTAGTGGTTAAGACTGAAGTATGGCAGCAACCATATAAATGGTAGGGTTGTTGTCTCAGGCCTGGTTGGTTGCTTGCGGATTAAAAACCAACAGCCCTCAGTCTGGGGTTCTCCTTGCCCTGCTCAATAGACGTGAGCAGGATAGATGAAAAGGGGGTAGAGAAGAGATTAAGTGTAGGTCAAGAGGAGTCCCTCTTTTCCTCTGTAATAAGCACTCAAATACATTGGCTCTCTGTTGGCCATAATTTATTAAAACTTTGGCCATCTGAGAGACAGAATGGTGGGAGGCCATAGTCATGAAGCTATTGTACACCTGAAGAGGGCCTCTGCAGGGAAGCAGGCCAGGTGGTGCTCTGCAGTCCCCTATGTCAGGATGCTGCGACTTCTCCCATAATACTCACGCTCTTTGTATTCATATACCCTCTCATACCATAAGGTCCCCCCTTTTTTAGGGAGATGATATGTGTGATTCTATTTTCGGCATTAAGATGTGCCTGTCTGCTGTGTCATTCCTCCCACTGCTGAGCGAGTGGGATCGGGGGGGAGGGCAAGAGGTGGATGTATCGTCCACTTCTCTTGGGGCCCTGTAATTACGTACCCTCGTGTGATGGGATTGCACAAGCAGATTAGTATTGTTGGGATGACCAACAAGGGTGGGGTATCCAACGCAGGGTAGCCTTAAAGGTATAGATGCTCCCACCGATGAGATGGGAGCTCCCTGTAAGGCCCTGAGAGCCATTAGCACCCTTGTAGGGGATTAGGAAAAGAACCCTGCACAAAGAAGGGGTTGGCAAGCATATCATTGCTTGCCGGTTAGATGGTGATAGTTGATTTACTTCCCAAAGGGCCAGATAGAGGCCGGCCTGGGATAAATGCTTAATTTGTAATGTTGCTGGTAGGGTGGGGTGGGGGATTGGGAAGGGTCATCCCTGCCCAAATTTACAGGGGAATCAACACCCCCAAAGGGCTATAGGGAGAAAGCCCGAGGAGATAAGGGAGACAAGAGAGGGAAAGTCCCTTCTGGAGGGCAGGTGTGTGGGACCCAGCAGTACTAACATTGGTGCCCCCGTCCTTCCTTCCTCAGCCTTGCAAGTGGCAGGGTAAGGGACGGCTTAAAAGTAATTCCCCATCTCTACCCCCATATAAGTTTTGGGTATGTCACGGGGTATGCCACGTTAGGGTTGTGGTGACAGGGCAACTTGAGTGAGCTATAATAGTGGCTGATAAGGGTAGAGGCTTTGTTGGCCTCTTTTTTGCATGATTTAGGGGATCCAGGTGAAGTTACCACTGTGTATTAAACCATCGGTTGATGGGGAAGGTTGGTAGGGTACATATTTTTACCCATACCCCCAATAATGTGATGCTGTTGACCAAGACACCCCAGTGGGGTGATAAGTCCTGCAAGCAGAAAAACCCTTTAGGCCAGTAAAACTACTAGTGGGTACAGCACTCTGTGTGCGCCCAAGTTAACCCTGCTCTAGTGCAAATAGAGCGGGGCCTGGTTGGGAGAAACTGTGGGAGGGTGGTCTGAATGCCAAAAACCCGAGAGTGTGTAGCAACCTTAGATGGTTGAGCTGGACACAAAGGAAGGTGAGTGTGTAAGAGACCCTGGGAGAGAATGAGGGGGCAATTTTGTATTTGGTGCTGGAAATTCACCTGCAATCTGGGGGCTGGGCCCAGGTGAGACAAGGATGAAGAATGAGGCCCAGATATGTGGGGAAACAATATGCTCTCTCTCCACTCTTCTTTGAGCCAGGTGGCCCATGTACCAACTGGGGAGAGGTATCTGTGAAAACTCAGGTATAATGATTTCCTTTCTTACAACCTTGGGTGATGGCACCCCTAGAGCCTCTGCTGTTGATTTTGAGAAGTGTGTAGTACGAGGTGTGGGTGAAAGCCCCAGAGAATCAGCCAGTCGGTAGTGGCCTCTTTTGTGTAGTGGCCACGTTAATGGGGTTCTACAGCTTCGGAGGGTTGATCCTACCCCTTGCCTGCTGGGTAGGCCCCGCTAGGTGCCTTTGCTGTTTGCACTCCTGGTGGTGGGGAGGGCTAGGGGAGTGACTGGGCACCTGTGTGGGAAGCACGTCCAAGGATTTAAGGGCTGAGCTAGGATCCCCGGTGCCACGGAGTAGGTGGTCTGTTGCCTCCGCAAACAAAGACCGTCCCTCAAAGGGGAGGTCCTGGATGGCCTGCTGCCTGTTGTGGGGGAGGCCTGTCTCCCGCAGCCACGCTGCATGTATCGTGACAACAGCTGAGGCTATACTGCAGCTCGCCATATCTGAGGCATCCCACGTGGCTAAGCGTGCATTCTGGGATGCTAGCGTGCCCTCTTCAATGAGGGAGTCAAATTCCTCCCTGTGTTCATGGGGTAGGAGATCCCAGAATCTCCCAAAGGACTCCCAAATGCCTGTCGTGTATCTTCCCACCAGGGCCTGGTGATTTGCGATGCGAAGTTGGAAGGTGAAGGTTGAGTATACCTTTCAGTTCATAAGGTCCAGTTCTCTTGCCTCCCTGGATCTCAGAATAGGGTCTCGAGAGAGTTGACCTCCATGCCCCAGGGCGGCTTCCATCACCTGGGAGCTCAGTGCCGGTGGTTAACCAGGAAAGGAAAGTCCTCTGGCAGAACCTGATACTTATAGCTCGCTATGTCTGATACCGGGGGGATAGAGGTGGAAGTTTGCCAGCAGGCAAGGTCGTGTATGCTAGGGTGTAGTGGCACCACTATTGGATCTAAGGGAGATGTTAACTTCGGACCAAATAGGGGGTCTTGAGCCCCCTTGACTGGTTCAACCTCTAGGCCTACATGTGCCTACATGTGTTACATGGCGGAGCAGGTCGAAGTGTACTGAGGTGTCCTCTCTATAGGACCAAGGCTTAGGGGTTAAGGCTGTATACAGGGTTGCAGGCAGCAGAGGAGTGGATCCATGCCCCTCAGTGCTACATGGAGCTTCATGTGGTGAAGCATCCTGTGGCGGCAACCACTCATAAGGACGCGGTGCCAGTGATTCCCCCTGGGCCTGCCTGTCCTTGTGTGCTGGGGCTATCTTCTTAGGGCTCAGGGAGCATGATGTTCACTGGTGCCAGAACGGCCTTGGTTTAGCACTGACACGTGAAGTGGTAGAAACAGTCAGTGCCAGCGATTCGGTGACTCTGCGGTGCCGGGGAGAAGAGGAGTACTGTCTATGGCGCTTTGCTCTGGGGTCCAGGTCGGCACTGGTGGGCCTTTTAGGTGAGGCGAGAATTTCAGGCTGCAATGCCAGGGAGCTTGGTACCAATACCAGTGACGGGGTTCAGTGCTGCTCTGTGGTGGTCCATGCCCCCAAGAGGAAAGTGGGTTTTCCTCTCTGTTTTTGAGGCTTGGGAGTAGGAGGCACCAGCAGAAGTAAAAGGGCCTTTGCTGCCTTGAAAGCTTCTGGCATAGAGGGGACCTCCACAGCCTCCTGGCCCCAGTCCCGAGAATGCCCCTGGTGGGGAGAACTGGAGCGGCGCCTGTGTTTTGGCACCTTAGTATCGAGCGTGTCTTCTTTTGCTCCCGGGGGGCTCTGGTACTGATCTGGCAGGTGGTGCTGGTGGCTCCAATGGCAACCCCGATTCTCTGGGGATAGGCAGCGATGCTTGCTCCAGGGCCAACGCACGGCACCTCTGCTCGCTGTCTTTTAGCATCCTAGGTTTAAAGGACAGACAGACTGAGCAATCAGTAACCTGGTGAGATTCACCCAGGCACCATAGGCACTTCTCGTGGGGTCATCCCATGGGAAGACCTTGTCACAAGCAGCACAGAGTTTGAAACCTGACATTGTAGGCGGCTGTTGGGAGTAATCGACTGGCTCCAGGTCCATAGACTTGGTAAGAGCAGCGGTTCTTGGTGAAACAATGTCCACGAACAGGTCTTCCCAAGAGAACAGGAGGATCATACATGGAAGCAGACAGGCTCGTGTGTAACACAAGGGACGGGCTGTTCTGAAACCATCGCCAAAGGCAGAAAAACAGACTGAGGAGGATCTGGGCTGGGGCCATATATATAACCACGGGAGTGACCAGAGGGGGCAATAGCCACCAACCCTGCTCTGACAGGCTACAGCTAAAAAGTTTCTGACCAACCATGCACTGCGGCACATAGACACCTAACACTGAATGTATGCGAGCAGCGCTTGAAGAAGAACTAAGTTACCCACAGTTACAATAATGACATCTCCCCCCCCGCCCCCCATAAGCTACCTTGTGTTTTGGAATCAGGTCAGATACACTTTGTTGCATTTCCTGTCCCAAGGAATCTCTGAATAAAAAGAGCTTTACTTTTACAGCATCTTCCTTAGATAGATGGTTAGCATGAAACTCACAGGTCTTTCCTGAAAATCCAGATGTGGACAGAGCTCCACAAACACCTGCAAAGCCTTCCTGTGTCATTTCCCACACTTAGCCTTCCATCCTGGTATCCTTCCTGACCCATCCCCACGCCCCACCCTCCGCCTTAAACTTCATTTAAAGGAAAATAAAGTCTTCCAGCTAGGTGCCAAACACCTGAGTCTTTTTGCAAAAGGCCCTGCCAGGTGGTCTTCCCCACTGTGGGATTCCTAACAGATGCCAAAGCAATGTTAATATAGAGAAGGCCTCTGTGTGTGAACATCCTGGGTGGTTCCACAATCCAAACTCAAAGTGGGGTAATAAGCAGTACCACAGTCCAGACTCAAAGCCGGCAGCAGCTCATCCAAATCAGGAGAGGAAGAAAGCCTCTGTGATTCAGGAAATAGTCTGGGGTTTGGTCTATACTTACTAGCCAATTCAGCAGCAGACAATGAGAATTATGCAAGCGACATTTAGTAGTTTAGGTAATTTATGCTGACTTCCTAAAGTCTGCCCCGTATGGTATCTCCACTGTGATATGTGTAACCGTCAATGCAGTATTACTCTTTTTTGAGAGGTGGTTTTATTGAAGTAACTTCCAGATTGATTGAGCAGCCTTGAGTTCCACTCAGTAGATCCAGATAAATCAATCTGACAGCGACAATCAAGCAATCAAATCATAGGGCTGGAAGGGACCTTGTGAGATCATCAAGTCCAACTACCTCCAGGAAGATGTCTACAATGCAATTCTTGGCCCACGGCATAAGCCCCATGAGCCCAAGTCTGTTGATCAGGGACCTGAGGCTCACTGCCTTGGGTTGTTTTCTCAGTGTAAAGATACAAATAATCTCTCTGTGTCTTAGCTCCCTTTCTCCCATCTGTCCCCATAAAATCAAGAACACTTTCTTACTCTGTGTTTGTGCAGCACCAGGCACAATGGGTCCCAGAATTCAGCTGATCGTTTAGTGGCTGCTGTAAGATAAATAATAAATGAGCCAGAAGGACCCAAGCAAGTGAGCTTGTTTCAGAAAGGATTTCACTGTGGTGGATTTTATGGAAGAACAAATGTACTATATGTGCAATAGCCATTGATTTGAGTGAGAGGAATTCAGGTAATGCAAGGAAACAATTAAAGTGTGGTGGGGGAAGTTGCTTTTAAAAACCAAGCCTAGTCTTGCACAAAAAAACTGCCTGTGAAATTAGCTGATTAACCTGTTGAGTATCATCCTAGACCCTGCCAAACACAGCTTCTTTCTCTCAAAACTTTGGCAAAAGGTTATTGTTTATTGGCATAATCGTATGCTGACATGAGAACTGACACGGCAGCTGCTGTGATTTTTGTCTTCCTCTTTTATTTCTGGATGTCCCAAGCCAGGCGTTTATTCTGTCTTTCCCCTCTCTGCAGCAGGGAGTTGGTTCTGGTTAATGTTTGAGATTGTAATATGATTACCAAAAGCCTCATGAAATTAAATCACTTTGCTTCACAATGAAAAGTGCTGGGGGTGGAAGGGCTGGGGGAGACAGTCTCTGGCAAGCAGGGAGAGATGAGCGGATATTGAAAGCAGATTGGCAGCTGGTTTTGCACTTTGCACAATTGAGTTCTGACAGTGTGAAGACAAATACAAACAGCAGCTTGTGTTTGCACACAATGGTTCTATGGACCAGGATCCCAGACCTTTTACTTTAAACCCTCCCGTCCCTGGCAGCGGGTCACTGAAGGGTAGGAGGGAGGGAACCTGTTGAATATTTTGAAATAAATTGAACTGTGTAAACATGCCATTGGAAAGCTCTCAGCTTGATGCTTTGGAGCAGAAACCCAGCCAGTTGTAACCCAACTGCTGAAGTCTGAAGAGTGACTGTCATGCTGAAGCAAAACCGGACAAAGGCGGATAAACGAAATAGCCTTATATGGGGCTTTGTTTGTTTGTTTTTGTAACTCAGCTAATACTTCAGCAGTCATGCTGGAATCTCATGTTTTTCTTTCACAAAGGCTTCTGTGCTGGAGTTGTAATTAGGACGAGCGAAATGTCAGAAGGTTCAGAGCGGGGTTTGGATAAGCACCTCAGAATCTGGATGCTGCTAGCTTTCAAGTCTGAGAAACTGGGCTGCAGCTTTCTTTCTTGCTAGACTTCAGCCACTTCTGCATCCAGACTGAGCCAGTGGTGGTGTGAGAACAGCCAGTTCTTGGGCCAGTTTAGCACTTTCAGGTCCAGAACATGAACCTGACAAAACCTAGGAAATATTGGGCCAGAGCATCCACTGCCGATTGCCTACTGGTCTGGTAGGAGATGGTGCAGGATAACAGGACTGGAATTAGGAATTCCTAAGTCTTAGCTTTGCTCATTTTTAGAATTGAGCCAATCAACAATTTTTCAGTTAGGTAACCAAAGGGGAAAAAAATCAGTTTGATTCAAGCTGAAACTGAGTGTTCTTTGGTATTAATCACTGACATGTAAAACTGGAGTAATTTCATTTGGGTGAGTGAACCATTTTACACACATTTTGAAAAAAAAATCTGTTTAAAATGTAATATCAGAATGGTTTATTTTAAAAAGTCAAAACAAATTGTTTCAACATTTCTGATTTTTTTTTTTTTTTTTTTTTTTTTACAATTTTTCATTAGGGCTGAAACTATTTGCCAAATTTGACCCAAATTTGCAAATAGTTTTGACATGGGGAAATATGCAGTTTCTGGCAAATTTACTATTTACCAATTTATATTCTTTCATCCAGCTCTACGCAGTTTGTAGCCCCAGACAAGCCTATTGTCAGTTGTTTTTCAGAAGTATGGAGCACCTGCAACTTCCTCACACTGGCTATTGTGCGTGTCGGCCACTTCCAAAAAGTTGGCCACTTAGACACCTAAATATGGCTTTTGGGGCGAAACTTCGGGCACTCCAGTGTGAAAATTTTAACCTTAATTTCTCTGTGGTTCAGCTGTCCTAACTGCAAAGTGAGACTAATGCTGCATACTCTCACAGGGTTGCTATGAGGGCATTTAATTCATACTTGTAGATTGCTTTGAAATTGCAAAGTGTAAATTAAACATCATTAGCAATGGGTCATTGTTCAGGTATGTTATTTCCAATTTGATGCATCCATCTGTAGACTTGGCCTTGTGTTTTTGAAAGGCAGGCTCTCATCCTGCTCTGAGTTTTATGCTGGAGGAAATCTACATTCACATGGAGCCCCTGTTGTCTTAAAAAATGTAGGGCCGGGCCTTGTTCTGTTGTAAAAATAACTGTGATAAGCAGAGCTTAGAGAATTTTATCTTTAAATAATCTACAGGTGATCATTAGCATTTTTAAAGAAAATTGACTTCAGCTGAGTCTGTGCTAAGTTAAACTCACTTTCCACCAGTATTTTACCACAGAGTTTAGTAGCAGCAAGATGTTTCTCAGGTGGGCAGCAGTCATGAAAAAAGATTGTGAACAGCCCATGGACCAAAATGCTGCATCCAAATTATATAATAAAACTTCATAGACACTGAATCCATTCAAGGAGCATGAGGATTGGCTCATGAATTATTCACTAACCAAAAAGGGACTAAATGCATAGTGTGTATAATTTTATAACAGGAGTTTAACCAATATGTTTGAGTTTAATGTATATAGAATATTACATTGCGATATTATTATAGCAGACTAAGTCCTGGACTTGGAGTACTAACCAACCCTAATTTTCATTTCCACTAAAACTCCTTTGCACCTCCTGGGCATTGCCAGAGGCTATGTTTGAACTCAGAATGTTATTTTGAATTTACTTACTTCAAACTAATTAAATTGAACTAATAACGGTTAATTTGAGCTAAGTTAATTTGAACTAACATGGCCCCACTAGAAACCCAAAGAAAACTAGCATGTCCATGGACAGAGAAGTGTGGCAACATGGCACCCAAGAAAGGCCATGCCCCCACCCAACACACAGAAAGGGGAAGACACCCTGGGACAAAGAAGGTCAAACTGCGTTAATTCAAACTAACAGTCAGTTCAAATTAATGCGGCTCCATTGGGTTAATTCTAACAAATAAGCTTGAATTTAACCGTTACTTCAAAGTTAAGTGAGGTTTTATTTATTTATTTGTTTGTTTGTTTATTTATTTATTAAGTAAGGGTTCATTACTTTGAACTAAGGACTTCCTTAGTTTGAAGTAATGAAAGTCAGTGTAGTCATGCATTCATTTAGTTCGAATTAATCCTCATTAATTTGAACTAAGTTGTAAGTGTAGACACAGCCAAAGAGACTTAAAGTAGGAGTAAATCTGCATTTAATTTATTTGCAATGAATAGTATAACTAGCCTATTGATTAGTGACAGCAAATCATACTACATCCTGTAGGTGTAACATCTGAGTGTCTAATACAGATATTTGGGATCCAGTTCTGGACTTGCTTGAACTGGAGGCCTGATAGGAGAGTCATTTAGGATTTGTTGAGTATTCATGGAAGGAGCTTATGAAACCTTTCAGTGTTTCCTATGTAGGCCACAGGCTTCCTGGTATAGCTTTTATGCCCATGTAGGTGTGAATACTCAGTACAGGATCCATAAGAGTTCAAGTTTGGCAAATATCAGCTCTTGCTTGAGCAGTCAGGCTCCGGACTGAACATTTTATTTAGATTTATGTTATTTGGTGTTTTCCTATGATTCTTTAGAGCAGATGAGATTTCCACTATGGCTTTGCCAGCTGTTTCTGAGTCAACGTTAAGACTGTGATCCATTCACGTGCTTCTTACCTTGTTGTAAAGTGCCTGGCTACGGCTTTTATATGCACCGTGTCAGTGAATTAAAATTCTCAATGAAGGGGACTTTACTGTGGCCCTTGACTGTTTAAAAAGTTTCCATAGGTCACACCACATTGTTGTAAACAGCTTTCATAGCAATGCTAACCACTATTCAGATGCATTCAGCTATTTCAATGTTGGCCCCTGGCAAACTGAGAAATGTAAAACGTCATACAGCTCAGAAGCTTGGGTTGAAAGCTGCTAAGCATCATTAGGTCAGAGTCAGTGGGCCTGGGAATGCAGAGCTTCTATAGGCATGAGAAGTACAGTGTGAGTGGGTCAGCTGACCCTTCTGCAAGCTGTTTAGAGAAAGATAGAGACACATTGGTTTCTCTCTAACACTCAGCATGATGTTCAACAGCAGGGCTCGCCCAAGGTTTTTTGGTGCCTTAAGCCAACACTGATTTTGGCGCTGCCCCCCACCCCACCTACCGGTGGGGATCCAGCCCTGCCTGGGGATCCGGCTGTAGGAGGCGAGTGGTGCAGCGGCTGCCAGGATCCGGCTCTGACCGGGGATCTGGACACAGGTGGGGAGCAGCACCGCCTCTGGGGTCCAGCTGCGGGCGGGGGTCTGGCCCCAGCCAGGGAGCAGCGCCGCAGGTGCAGCTCTGGCTGCAGGCATGGAGCCTCTATGGAAGGACTGGCCCTTTTCAACGGCCCTGTGCACGCACAGCTTCCACCTGCGGCTGGAGGTGCTCAGCATCTGTGAAAATGAATTTGATCCTACTCCTATTGAGATGACTAGCAAAGTTTCAACTGACCTCAGTAGGGGACAGCTCAGGTTCACAGTCTCTGAAAGGCTTCTGAGGGAAGGGCTCAGTGGCTAGCTATGTCTACACCTAAAACCCTAAGTTGGACTTTCTTTATCCAGACTAAGTAGTTAGAAGTTAGTTCGAACTAAGCATGTTTTTTAGTTCAAACTAAGTTTTTAGTTCGAACTAGCCACACTTTTTTAGTTCAAACTTACTTCCTTCGAACTAGCACAGCTCCATTGTGCTAGTTCAGACTAAATTTTGAAACAAGTTCAAACTAAGCAGTTAGTTCAGACTAAACATTTTTGAGCTCAGACTAGGCAAAGCATACTGCAGAAGGGCTCAAATTAGTTCAAATTAAGGCTCTTTAATTTGAACTAATTTGCTAGTGTAGATATACCCAGTGAGCCTTACTCACCCTGCGTGCCCTCAGCACCGGTCATGTTTGGGAGAGAAGAAAGGAAAATGAGCTGAAATGTGAGGTGATTGCTTCATTTAAACGCTGGAATAGTTCCTGTGCTGGAACCAGAGGCGTCGCTGCCCCGGGGAGGGACCTGGTGCATGGGCCCAGGCCCCGCCCCCAGCCCACAGGCCCCGCCCCCTGGCTGGGGACGGGGCTGGAAGCAGCTGTGGGTGGCTGGGTCCCGCATCCCCAGCTGGGGAGGGGGCTGCCACCCCCGGCGGTGGACGGGCCCCGGATTTCCTGATGCAGCTGCGGATGGCCAAGCCCCAGATCATATCATATCATATCATATCATATCATATCATAGGGCTGGAAGGGACCTCGTGAGATCATCGAGTCCAGGACCTTCTGCATGTTAAGCAGAGGTGCTAGCCACTACACTATTTGCAGGGTCCCCAGCTGGGGACAGGGCCGCTGCTGCCACGGGCGGCTGGGCCCTGGATCTCCGCCCTGATTGGGTCAGAGACCGGCAGAGGGGTGGCTCCACCAGATCCGAGGCACTGGCGCTGGGATTCAGGGCACGGGCCCCGGGTGCCCAGTGCCAGCGATGCCCGTGGCTGGAACAGCAGCTTCCTGTTCAGGGGTTCTCAATGCATACCCACTGCACCCTGCCTCCTCGGGTTGTGCATGAGAGAACTGCTGTTCGTGCTGGCGCAGGATCGTTCCGCTTACTTAAAACCAAAAAGCAGCCAAGGAAGGCCCCAGTTTAGGGGATTTCCTGTATATTCAAAATTCTTCCCTCGATTTGAGACTCAGAATAATCACACGTTCATTGTTGGTGAAAGATTCCTTGTTAGTCACACTGTGTTTGGACAGTACCTGCTTGCTGGACAAAGGATGTGTATACACTGATACATATATATTTGCTGGTTAAAATATTGCAGAAGTCACCAGTCTGGGGTGCACTGCCCTGCAGAACTGCGGGAAAGAGCAGAGCAGAGAGACTCACAGTGAGGACTCAAGGAGAGTTCCTAGCTAGAAAGGGGCTGGCTGGCTTGCTGGGCTCTCATTGCCCTGACAATCTTAAGCATTTACATTGTATTCTTTGTGTGTTTCTGCACAGATATAATCACTGTAGCTTCACACTCAGGAAAGCCATATCCTTACCTTCCCTATTGATGAGGGAAATGTATAGCAAAAAGGTAGAAAAAAGCAAACATACCTTTTTTGGCTTCATGTTTTTTTTACTGAAGTAAAATCCACGTAATTGGAACATGATTTTCATTCAGAGGTGCACTTCCGTAGTCATGAACCAGGGAACATGCTTTTGGTATAGTTTCTGTCTTCAATTCTGAGTGCACATAACCAAGGGTAAATTCTAGCTCCAGTTTCAACACCAGAGCCCATATGTGCACCTTTTTTTTTTGCTAATTTTCAGTGTAATTATACAACCTTAAAGTCTAATTATATCCAGCTTCTTATGGGCCAGTTAACATGATTGATGTAATGCCAACAGCATACTTGGACCTGGGCAAATGTATACAGAGATCCAGGGCAGGTTCAAACCCTATTTATGATGGTAACAATCCAGAATGACTCCTGCTAATTTCAGTGTGGTGATTCCAGATTTATAGCACTGTTGCTGAGATCAAACTCTTGCTCACTGTTGCTTCACCAGCTAACAATTTAGTACAAACACTCACTCACAATTCAGATACATATTGAACATCAAGTGCTTGTAGGAATTGCAGCTGGTGAAGAAGTCCAGAAGCCATTTTTCAAAGACTCAGCAGAAGAACATGTAATGCTTATCTAACTTGAAGAACATTAGAATGGCCATCCCAGGTCAGACCAATGGTCCATCAAGCCAGAACAGTGTGATCCATCCCCTGCTGTCCATTTCAGCTTCTGGCAGTCAGAGGTTTAAGATACAATGAGATTGCATCCCTGGCCATCTTGGTTAATTGCAATTTCTCTAATTCTTTTGAACCCAATTATACTTTTGGCCTTCAAACCATCCCCTGGCAATGAGTTCCACAGGTTAACTGTGTGCTGTGTGAAGAAATATTTCCTTATGTTTGTTTTAAGCCTGCTGCCTTTTAACGTCATTAAGTGACCCTTGGTTCTAGTGTTATGTTAAGGGGGTAAATAAGTTCCAAGAGAGACTAAGTCTTCATACTAGTGGATAAAATGTCCAAGTTCTGCATCTACTACTGTACACAAATCTTCCTTTAAGTTTGCTAATTGTTGTTCAAATTACCATTAACTTTTCCCTTAGTGCAATTATATAGGTTTTCATTTTTCTCCTCATTTTAACATCATACTGCTACTTCAGTTACTAGTAATTCTAATCCCAAATAGTTCAAATGCTGGCAGTGTAGGGAGTCAAGGCACTAAAGAAGGAACAGCCTTGTAAAGATATGAGGTCTCTAGAATCAACCAGTTTGGGAAGAGGTTATCCATTAAGATGTACAACTTAAATTATTAGTTCTTCTTCACTAATTCTCACGTATTTGCCTTGTTTAACTTGACCATTTCCAGGCTTAATCTTTTCTAATGTAGCTCTTTTATAGAGATTAGGGTTCTTCATTTTCAAGTTTCTGTTGATTTTAACTGAAAATTTACCATATTCTACAAAAATCATTATTTGATTTTTATCAATCTTCACTTGAGTTTTGGAAGTTCAGTAACCCCCCTGGATCTGGGTCCCCCCTCCATGAGAAGAGATGGCAGGTAGGTAATATTGCAATACAAAAAAAGGAGTCAAGACCCATGGCACTTTTGAAGACTAACAGACTTATTTGTCACATGAGCTATTGGCTGTGTTCACACAGCCTCCTTATTTCGAAACAACAGAGGTTGTTTCGAAATAAGATTTCAGCTGTTCACACGACGCACAGTTGTTTCGAAACAAGGGGAAGCCCTTGTTTCGAAACAACTGTGTTGTTTCGAAACAAGTTAAACCCCATTTGCGGTCGAAACAACCCTTTCTGGGGTTGCAGGGTGAGCTGCCGCAGTGGCTCACCCCCAGGGGGCTGCAGCCCCCTGGACCAGGTACCGAAATAGCAAGTTCACAGTGTGAACTTGCTATTTCGATTCCCGTTTTTTTCCCTTCTTTCGAATTAACATTTTGTTAATTCGAAATAAGTTGTTTCAAAATAAGGGCTATTTCGATATACGGTTGTTTCGAAACAACCGTATCGAAATAACCCGCTGTGTGAGACCACAGCCATTGTGTGCTTATTCAGTAAGTAAATTTATTACTCTTTAAAAGAGCCACAGGACTTCTTATTTGTTTTGCTGAAATAGACCAACCTGCTTATCCTCTGGAAGTTAACAATAGTTTGCCATTCTGTCCCCCAGTATTAACCCAGCTATTTTCCCATAAAACTGTGTTGTTCATTTTTTGCACCAATTTTCAGCTTTTAAATTTAAAATACTGATAAATTCCCTGGAAATATTTAACAAAATAAAAACAGAAAACAAAGGGCCATGATCCAGAGTTCATTCTATAAATTGTATTTTATTACTTTATATATGTGGGTGTTCCTTAGAAACTCATGTCTGATGTGCCATCTGAAAGGCTCATGTACTTCAGAAAAGGGTGTCTAGACTGTAGCTGACATTTTTTATATGGTTTTTGAGATAAAGCAAGTAGGGTAACCAGGTAGCAAGTGTGGAAAATCTGGACAAGGGGTGGGTAGTAACAGGTGCCTGTAGAAGACAAAGCCCTGAATATCAGTCCTATCCCTATAAATTCAGGACATCTACTCACTCTAGACGTGGACTGACTTGATATTTGGCTGTATTCAGTAATGTGGCTGGTGCCCTGTCCTCAGGGGCTGCCGACCCCCAACTGGGCAGAGTTACACCACTGCAAATGAGAGGACACTCATGTCCATCTAGCTTCAGCGTGCACAGGCGTTCTACACACACAGACGAATGCAATATGCCCGCATCAGAAGAAGCCCAAACCCGTGGAAAGCAATGTGCCACCTCTTAGGCGATGTCTACACCAGTGGTTCCCAACATTTTCTCTGCCATGGCACACCTTGCTACCTTTAATTAATTTGAGTTACACCACCATATAGTTTCCAAATGAACTCATGAATATTCATGAGCCAATGAGCTAATCCAGAGCTCTTTAAGTAGTTTTTCAAAAAATTTTGTTGCACACCTGCTGAGGCCTGGCGGTACACCTGTGTGTCATGGCACATTGGTTTGGAAACACTGGTCTACACACACATAGCGTTATTTTGAAATAAGTATTTCGAAACGAGTTATTTTGAAATAAAACCCTTATTTCGAAATAAGTTAATTCGAATTAAGGGAAAGCTGCTATCGAAATGGTTATTTCGAAATAAGGCCGTTTGGACATGTTGTTTCAAAACAGTTGTTCCTGTCATTTCAAAATAAGAAAACGTCGTGTGGACTTTATTTCGAAATAGCCAGTGTTATTTTGAAATAAAAGAGATGTGTAGACATACCCTTAGAGTAGGAAGTTGGATTTCTAGCCATGATGTCTCAAAGTATTAACCAATTTTTGGATAATGTCATGTCATTCCTAGGTGTATCTAAAATTTTTGGTCCTGTTCCAGGAGTGTTTGTGAGCTGTTGGTCATGCAGTAAAGACGAGGGCTGTAGAGAACCTTTGTCCCAATTACCATGATTACATGCTGGGGCAGCTGGCATATCACAGGGAACCAGGAGCAGATTCCTTCAGTTGGACTCATTGGGCCAAATTGTGCAATTAATACAAATCTTGTGACACCAGAGAAGCTACATCTAGGTGATTTTTTGGCCCTTTTTAATGTATGCCATCCACTCACTTTCCTAAACCCCAGATCCTGGAATCATGGGATCATATGAAAATCACAACTTTTTTTTTTTTAAAGTAAGTGTACAGCCCTCATTGTTGTGGAGAAAAGCTTAGAAATGTGACTCCTTAAAGGTTCAAAAATTAGACAGCAAATAAAGACAACCCACATTTTATATATTATTTAAAAATCTGATCACATTTAAACCAACCTTCTGATTTGGTTGGTGGCAGTTAACTTACAATGTCTTTTAACACTGCATCTGCATCAAACATGCTTAGTCCATTGAGGCCAACTGCCTTGACCTGACTGGCCACAACTAAGGGCATCACACTAGGCATCATATTGTGAAGTTCCCAGATCAGGCTCATTCCTGTGAATCCACTGGGGCAACGCACCCCTTCGCACGTCGGTGGGGCATTTGAGAGCACCATGTGCCGAGATTCTTTTGTCTGTCCTGGCAACTTGAGGGGAGAGCAGTCTATGCCACTTTTGAATCTAGCAAGTGATTGAAGGCAGGCGAGATCTTGTAGCAAAGTCAAACCTGTTTATGCTCCAGATTTGGCTCTCACAGTGCACATAGATGGTCTCTAGCCACTCCAACCACTTCAACCCTTGGGGCTGGCAACACCACATTAACTAGTTTTCTAAATTTGATAGGACTGGCATGGAACTGTCCATTTTTCTGCAGAATAGACAATGCTTCTAGGAATGATTGACTGTTACTGCCCTGGAAACAGACAGTGGGGAAACAGCTGGGACAAAATCAACAGACTTCCAGGCTTTCCAGCCTCTGAAGCATTCTACTGAGAGTTTAATTTTTGAGACGCTTTAAAATTGCCAGCTTACCCAGCGCTGAAAGGAAGGTCAGCTAATCCCTCCC
The DNA here is from genome assembly GCA_007922195.1 of Podocnemis expansa. Classification (NCBI taxonomy): domain Eukaryota; kingdom Metazoa; phylum Chordata; order Testudines; family Podocnemididae; genus Podocnemis; species Podocnemis expansa. The sequence continues at coordinate 5,311,522 of ML682310.1, forward strand.
AGTGTCTGCATGAATTCAGGCCCAGCAGTGAGATTACTAAAAGGGGATGGGGAGGACGGGAAAGCTGCATAGAAACATAGTCGGCCGTGCAGTCTAAAGAAACGGACCTTTTATTTCACTTTTCTTCCCTGGGAGATGGGGAGGAAGGGAAGGTCCATGGCACCCAACTCCCCTCCCCCCTCTAGCAACAGACCTGGAATCCCAAACGCAGGCCCAACATGACGAGAAGCCCCATCGTCAGAACCAGGCAAGAGGCCGGCACCAAGGGGGGTAGTGGGGGGAGATATAGAAGGGCCACCAGTGAATTAGATTTCACTCAGGCACACAGCTCAGACACAGCATGAATGTCATTATGGAATCCCCTGGTCCATTTTGTCTATCACTTCTTGTCTCAAGCATCTCATCTACCTCCTGTCTTTTGTGGTCTGGGATCAGTGGTTAGTTAAAATGGACGGGGGCACATGTTCACCGTGTGCTTTTAAATTGGCATAACTTCACCGAAGGCAGTGGCTGAGGATGCTGCCCTCAGTTTTTAGAACATGAAGAGAATTGTGGTGGGGCTCCTGAGAAGTAGCCTAGATGATAGCTATCTAGGAGGCAAATCAAGACAGTAATAAGCCCAGAACTTTTCTGGTAGAAGTATCATTTTACCCTGCCCGGTTCAAATGATTTTCAATGGGCACTTCTGGAAAAGGTGAGAATAAGGAGGAGAAATCCTGAGTAGCCCGCCAGAGTTGCCTCGAGCACACACTCCACCCCACCCTCTTCTCTGCTTAGCATCCATCAGCAGAGCATGAGAACAGGATTCTTGCCTTCTGGGAATCTGAGCCATGAGAATGATCCAGCCTAGCGAGGGCAGAGGCAGCCAGCTGTATTGTGCACAGCACCCACAGTCCATTGTGAACCCTGGGGTGATGACATGACAGCGTCACTAAGGACTCTCTTTTCTTCTGCAAATCAACTGTCCTCCTCAATGCTGGAAGAGCAGACCCCCATTGAATGAGGGAGCAAAGCAGACCCCCAGGGTGTGGATGCACGATGGATGAGCCATGGTAACCTGGCTACAAGTGTGACAACACAGACACCCAACCCTCAACAGTTCCTGCCAGACTCCGAATTCTCCCCAGATTGGGTATTCAGAATACAGGTTTTTCTCTATTGACCTTGGAACAGTGTTCTGCATGGGAGACTTTCTTTCTTTCTTTCTTTCTTTCTTTCTTTCTTTCTTTCTTTCTT
>ML682310.1:5312767-5413450 GCA_007922195.1 Podocnemis expansa
CTTTCTTTCTTTCTTTCTTTCTTTCTTTCTTTCTTTCTTTCTTTCTTTCTAGTGTTTGCAATTTTAAACTTTTGCTACCCTACCAGCAAACAATACAGTCTGGCGCTGTTTGCCCAGTAGCAGGCTGGTTGTGAAATTCTCAGTGCCCAGCAGATATCTAAGAAGAAGCTTATCCAGATACCTACCTTTTTGATGGTTCAGATCCCAACAAGATAGGTTGCCTCAGGGCTGTTAGCAGAGTGACACTGGGATTATTACATTTCTTGGGTTCTTCAGGTCATTTCTTTGGGTACCTCCAGAAAAACAAGATGGATAGAATCGTGTTCTGTCAACTTAGGCATGAGAATACCTGCTGGGAAAAAGGTATTGTAGACCAGAATAGGAATGAAAGACCCAGAGTACTATAGAAATTATGCTAAAATCAAACGTTTTCTATACGTTTTTACAAGTATCCTATAGAATTATGTGGCAGAGATTTCAATTCATTATTATACTTTGTGTACACACTAATGAATTGGTAAAATGCTCAGAGTCTAGACAGATAGATATTTGATTCTATAGGAAGGTTTCAAGAGTCTATGGAAACTTAAATTCTATATGAATTTTCCAAATGGGGGCCTTACAGCTGATCTCTGCTTAGCGCTCTAGAGAAGAAAGAAAATTCCGCCTAAATCCCTGCTAATTTTCCTTGCAGGGAAAGTTCCTTGCATATGTTAATTTGATGTTTAGCTCCTTACTGCAATTGAAAGAATCAGTATGGTTAAGCATTTTAATAGGAATTAGCATCAATAGGAATGTGTTTTGTGTATATTATAATATATGTGTAATATACTATAGTACACATTTATAGTTTTTAATTATATGGCATTTTTCACCCATGGAATAGACTCAGTAGCATGATCCACAAACTTTAGACTAGTTCCAGAGGGGACAGCCATGTTATTCTAGTCCAGCAAAAGAAGCAAGGGGTCCTGTGGCACTTAAAAACTAACAAATTTATTTATTGCATGAGCTTTCATGGGAGAAAAATCCCACTTTGTCAGCCCTTTTGCCACAGGACTCCTTGCTTCTTTTGCTAAACTTTAGACTGGACTCATTTTAACTCATCCACTGGAATGCAGCCATCTGTGGAGTGGACCATGGGAAGTGTGTAATACCACAAAGCAATGCTGTGGCATAGGGTAAGGCAGTGGGTGAAGTGCAGGTTTCTCCAAGCCATGAATTTATATTGATAGAAGTACACAAACCCTGGCACCATAATTTCGTCCAGCATCTCTTCCTCCCCACAGCTGTCGTTGGTGTTCGGGGACTAAGATATTCCACTGAAGTTGTCTGATGCTTTATGGGGGGTTCACAAGCAAATATAAGATTAAGGAACTTCTTGCCTACCTGTTGGGGAAATGCCTTAGACCTGATTTCTGTATGATTTGCTAACCCAAATCCATGACTAATAATGCAGCAGAGCTTTACTGATATTAAAATATGAAGTTTCACCGCACAGCATATACCTAATATTCCCATTTTACAGATAGAAAAACTAAGGCATGGAGTAGCAGGGGCAGGGATGGGACTTGTGCATAAAGATTGGCACCTTCCATTTCACTGTGTGAACCAACATCAACCCTGGGCCTGATTATCCTTTCATTACACTGGTTTGTATTGGTGTAATTCTGATTTATGCCAGTGGATGTGAGGGGAGAGATGGGCTCCTTAACTGCCAAGTGGTATTAAAACTAAGTTCAGGTGCAGGGTAGTTTCTAAAAGACAGTGTGAGACCCACAACATTTCATTAATATCCAGCTAATTCTGCATGCCAACATCATAGAGGCAAGGTGCCAGAAGGACCGGACATGAAAAAGTCTTCAAGCACCGAAAGATGCAGAAAGTGCCTAGTGGGATTTTCAGAAGCACATAGGAGGCTCTTACAGATCTTTAAAAATCTGACCCTACGTGACAACAGTACTGCTGGAACTTTTCCCCATTATCGGAAAAGTGAGAATGGGACAGCAGCTCTGGAAGAGCAAGTGTATTGTGTTTGTGCCCTAAATTTGCCTATCATGCTACAGTCCCCTAGTTTTGTTAGATTCTCATGCTGCATCCTCCCTGCTCTCGCTCACACTAAATATTATTGTTTCATCAACAAATGTTGCCTCAGGCTATTCAGCATCTCTCCAGATCGTTAATCATACTGAATGCCACCGGTCCCTTTGCTGGTTAATTAGTAAATTGCTGGCTCATTAGCTAATTCCTGTTTGCATTGTGCTTTGACAACAGAGAAACGTGCTCTATTTTATTATTATTTATTACTAACACCTGGATACCCTACCACTACCCTCTCTTTAGGTCTACAATTGGCCATTTATTCAATTTTTTTTTATCTCTGCTATCTTATTCTGTGGCTACTAAGTTTGCTTAATAAATTTTTGTGCACAACTTTATCAGACACTGGAAAGTCTAGATATTTATAGCCACTGACATATGTTCATCCACTTTTTTGTCTTTTTCAAAGAAATTGGACAGGTCAGAGGCAGAATTCATCTTTACAAGAGCACACACAGTTCTGCCGACCACCTCTGATCTCACCTGCAGCAACCACGGTAAAAAACTGAGCTGAATATTCATCCTTGATCTCCACAGTCCGACTCCAGCCCCTGACATGTTTCTACAAAAGAATCCCAGCCCCTGACTTGCAGCCCTGATGTTACGCCAGGCCCAGGATTTTGCCAGTCCTGTAACTTGTAGAAACAGTTCCTTCATTTTGTAATGTCTGCTGGTAGACCCTATGCTGAAACCCAGTAAATTCAGTTTCACTGGATCTTCTAGTGTCCTTCCCTATTCAGATAGTTCGTTGATAAAGCTCATAGTCTATTTTCTGTGTGTTACATAGACTCCTAGCATCAGACAACCATAGGGTTAGAAGGGACCACGAGTGTTATCTGGTCTAACCCCTGCCCATGATCCAGGATTTGTTGGGTCTTCTAGGAAGACCAAAGAGCAGGTCCTGTTCCAGATGTCTTATGTTCTCAAGTCTCTCTCTTACAATGGAAAAAGGAGCTTGGTTTCTTCCCTGACAGCAGCATACCTTTCCACAGCTTCCATGGTCTCTCTGTACTACAAGTCCCAGAATACCTTCACTCTGGATTAAACTAGAAAATTCATCCCGGGACACACATTTTTATGACACATCAGAGTTTTGCTCTGTTCACTCAGCAATACTTGATCTTTCCCTAATGATTTTTATTCAGCAGTTGCCTTTGAGGTTGACAAAGCTGAGCTCCTGGTATCCAGAGACTCTTTATATTTGCTTCTAGTAAATTGGCTCTGCATCATGGTATGAATCAAAGACGGATTCCAAGTTGGGAAAAGTAGGGTATCATAGTATCACTTGCCAAGGGATTATTCAAGAATCAGGTACCACTGCGGCCTGTAAATTATTTTTCATTAAAACACCTGAGAGTTTCATAAGAGGTTGCACAAACCAGGAGTGGTGTGCACAAACAGCAGAGTTCCTCCAGGCTATTAAAGGGTTAGGTTTTTTTATCAGGCTTTGATTTAAAATAATATAATAGCACAACTTATTAGTGATTGATGGAGTGCCAGCAGTTCATTCACTGCTAAAGAAAGATACCCAGGTAAGATTATGATGCCATACTACTGACTTCAGTGAGAGAAGGATGGGCCAGAAGAGTGAAAGCGTTATGCTTTCCCACATCTTGTCTGTGCAACCAACAATCTGGCTTATGAAGACTGAATAGAGCTTCATTTTGAACCAATCATGGCTACCTATGAGCTGGCCAGAGCAGCCATCGATCCAGGGTGATTCACAGTGGTCTGTGAGCCGTAGTACTCTCAGCCACTGCTATACCTGGTTACAGGGGATGAATCTGAGAGTTGCACAGAGGTTTCCTGCTCAGCAGCATGGTGAATGATGAGCCAGCCTGGTCAGCCCTAAGCTGTGTGCTTCAGGAGTGGCTCAGGAACTGAAATGTTTCAAAGGCCTGGTCTACACTGACCCGCAAATTTGATGGCAGTTAACAGGAGTTATCCAAGCTATGTAAAATAGTTTGCATAACTTGTGTCAACTTCCGTTCCATATGCCATTCTCCATTGGGAAATGTGTGTCCATCGACACAAGTGATGTGTTTATTCTGGTTTTAGTAGATTGATTTCCAAATTGATTCATAGACTCATAGAATATTAACGCTGGAAGGGACCTCATGAGGTCATGTGGTCCAGCCTTTCTCTTCTCCCTCTAACTGATTTATTAAGGTATTTAAGGTGCCAGTCAGGGAAAAATCAGCTAGGAAAAGCCATCGTCCTATTTTGTCCTGTCCTCTTCTGAGCTAAACTGAGGCTTGGCCCCCCATGAGCATATCAAAAACTAGTTTGTGAGGTACAGTCTGGTCCCCAGTTCTCCCCTTCCACTGAGACTGGATGGGAAATAATTGAGGCTAACCTGAGAGCTGGTGCAAATGACACCCCTCTATTTCCTGGCCTAGCTGTGATGGCTAGCACCTGTGCAAAACACTGCATGTGCATCCTCCATTTGCATAGGAAGTTGCTCTCCCTCCAACACTAGCACCCACAAATGGTGTAGCCCATGCAGGGGAATCAGTCAATGCCAGGTTTGATGCACTGAGCAGGTGCTTACAACTACGACAAGCCCATCAAACAGGACCTCCTCCAGATAGACTCTGAATGTCGCTGGGGCAACAGTTTTTGTTAGACATCCAGCAGCTGGTGAGGATGTGCTAGTTTGGGTTAAGTATTGTAAATGACCTTATTTTTACTTAGTATATGGAATTTCAAATATAACAGCAGCCGATTTGGTGACACGGAATAATTATGCAAATTCATGTCCATTTCCTTGTATTATCAGGGTGGAAAAACCCCACAAATTCTAATTCAGAAAAAAGCAACATGCTTTGTTTCAACACTTTTAGAATGAAATGTTTTGATTATTCTACTTGAAACAATGTTTCATTTCAAAATTTCCTTTAATTTTAATTGTTTTCTAAGTAAACCCTTCTTTAAAAAGCACAAAATCAAAATGAAATTGCTCTTCAACTTTGTGGTTCACCAAAAATTTTGTAAAATTTTGTTTTTGAGTCAACCTGAAATGATTTTTCCTCCAATGTTTTTGAATAGCTAGTTAATGGCAACATCTGGTATTCACACAATTCCTGCTTCTTACTATTCTTATCTATTTAGTAGGATAGCAGAGAGGACTCCTGTGATTTGGCAGTTCATTCTTTTCTCCTCCTGGTATTTACCAAAGAGTTAAAAATTGGTGAAAGGAAGAGGCCAGTCGAGTGTATGGGCTGAAATGACAAAGTACTGGATCCACAATGGGATGGGAAAATGATTACAGTGCAGGTATAGCTGACTTCTCTGCCCTGAAAAATTAACAACACGGTTCATGTGTGGGAGAGAAATTGTTGCTGAATATGATCAGGGTTTTGCTGGCATAGGTCAGTAGTAAATTACTATTGCTTCTGGAACCCAACCTCTGGAACAAGCAATGAGAACTCAAGACTCGTGTTTGTATCTCAGCCCACAGTAACGGAGGCCCGGGGGCCATGGAACTCAAGACCACAGACCTGGTGTTTCCAAGTCCATGCTTGAGTGTCCACACTGATTGGTGACCCTGGGTTACAGGTTCTGGACGTGAGTCTCCCACCTGCACTCACACATCCACACTGCACCAAACAGACGCCCAGCCTGTGTCATGCCTCCAGGTATGGTGCAGCGTGTGTGTCCCCTACTGCACTCATCCACAGCTATGGTGAAAGTGACAAGCTCATGGACGTGTGTGTGTTGGTGTGTGTGCATGTGTGCACGCGTGTGCAAGAAGAGAGAGAGAGATGTCTAAAAATGGTCACAAAACCTGACAGGGAAAAAAGACTGAGACTGTCTAAGCAGCACACTACAATTGTGCACCATTTGGAGTTTGGAGGCTGCTCATGGCAAGGCAAGGAAAGATGGGACTGGGATCTCTGCAGTTCTGGTCTGTCCATGTCATGCTCACAAAGTGTAAATGTTAGTGAGTAGGAAGGCATGGAAGGAGTAGAGACTGTACTAACAGTGGCCTCAAAAAGGAGAGACAAAAGGTTCACTCTGGATGCCTAAAATGGAGCATTTTTCTCTATGTGGCTTGAAATATTGTGCCCTCTGTTTCCAAAGGAAGATCCCACTTTGTAGGAAGAGAAGGTGACTGATTAAATGAGAACTGTCCAAATCTTTCCCTTTGGTGCTTTGGGAAACAGGCTGTTTTGTGACTAGCTCTGCAGGATGGTATCCCTCCACCCCCATTGATTTCAAAGATAGTTAAAGACTCTTGGACACTACACTATGTCTACACTACAGAAACTTAGTTCAAACTTGATATAGCTAGTCCTCACTTAGTGACCTACTCGTTTAGTGACCCCTCAGAGTTATGACCGGCTCTCTGATGAGTTGGTATTATGGCGATGTACGAGAACTCGCATCAACTCTCTCAGATTACCTATATTTACAGTACACTATGCAAACTAAATTCAGTACATTAGAGCTTAAAACATTTAAAATATATATGAAAAATGTTATAAATGATGCAAAGGTGACATTAAAACTATCTACCGATGGTTGAAAAACCCACTACCAGTAAAGTACATTATGCCTGAAATACCGGTAAGGGCTGCTCCTCGTTTAGTGACCAATTCGTTTATCAACCGGGTTTCAGGAACGGAACCCGGTCACTAAGTGAGGACTACCTGTAGTTCAAACTAATAAGTTCGAATTTAATTCGAACTAACCTCAAGCTCATTCATTCTAATTAACAACATTAATTAATTCAAACTAACCTCGAGCTTATTAGTTCTAATTAACCTAATTAACATGAGTTCAGACTAGTTCACTATGTTGGTTGGAACTAACTGCCTTTAGTTCAAACTTCTTAAGTTTGCACTAAGGGTTAGTTCGAGCCTACATTGCACTTAGTTCAAACTAATGAAAGGGCTGATGAAGACTGGGACCAACTTAGTTCAAAGCCTCCTTAATGTGAACTAAATTGGTAGTGTAGACATAGCCTTGATTCCCCCCATGGACAAGCCCTATGTTTGCAGTACATCTGCAAACCTATAGGAGATGCTGTCTGAATACTGACTTGGCAAATTTCTGACCCACTAAAACATTAAGGGGTTCTACAACCCCCTGATCCATCAGAGACCTGATTGTCTGTTACACTGTAATTCACACCCACTTTGAGGTCTCTTTACATTAGCTGAGAATTCCCATGTGGTGCAAGTCGCCTTATTGTAAATGGGAAGCAGGACCCCTGTAATGCAGGACTCCCATTCTAGCCAGCATGTCTTTGGGGGGATTCTTCTTCATTCGGCATGGGGGTGGATTTGCCTGCCCCTAAAATGACCATGCAGCAAAGCAAAACAAACAAGGAGTCCTGTGGCAGTTTTAAAGACAAACACATTTATGTATCACAGTAGTTTTTGTGAGATGCTTGAAGATGGGGACTTCACAGAATGGGAGGAAAATAAATGTAAGGAAGTGTAAGTCATAGGATCAGGTCAAACTGTTACAGCAAATCAAAGTGGCTGTTTAGCTTCAAACAATGGGTAACAGCATATAGAGGAAAGCCAGGTCAAATCACCTGTTGTAATAAGAAAAAAAAAAATCCGTAGTCCCTATGTAACCCTAAGGCAATGGTGTCAAATCTGCATATGAATTCCAGTTCTGTAGTTTCTCTTTGAAGCTTCCATGTGTTAGCCATTCGCTAGAGCACAGCTGTTAACAAATTGTCAATGGTGTGAGCAGGAAGATTGAAGCGTTCCCCTATTGGTTTTTGAATATCATGATTTCTGAGGATTCTCTGCATGACTGCAAGACACTTGGATCCCAGTCCTGTGCTCTGTATTGTGCCTTCCAGGAAACAGGTGGAAAGTGGGGAGATGCCAGGGCTGCAGTCAACTGCTAGCAGGGAGCCCAGGGAGGAGTTGTTAACACCATGCCAAGTCCCCAGGGTTGGCCTCCAGCAGCATCCTACCATAGGGCACAGGCTGCTTATCAGTTAGGAAAGCTCTTTTTTTTTTTTTTTTAAATGTATTCACCTAGTGGAGAGAAAATGAGAGTGAAAATGACTGAAAAGTCTTCCAGAAACGATCTGGGACTCAGTGGGCCCTCATGCTCCCTGAGGTTCAGCTATTCACAGTAGCCGCAGTCATGTCAATCAGTCAAATGCCTTGCTTTGTGCTCAGTATTTTGTCAGTGTAATTGGCAAATCAGTAGAAAATTGACCATTGTCAGCACCTCTTGGTATTGGAGAAGGGGCTGGCAATCCATCCCTGTCTCATTCCTTGGAGCACAGCAGCCAGAGGAAAACCGTGTTAAAGAGGCCACATAATGGTAGCATAGGAGAAGTCCATGGGAAGTCACTGAGCTGCCTGCATTTCATGGGACCAGCAAACTCTGGTCAGTTGAGGCATTAACTGGAACTCATTGTGTTGCTTTCTCCCCCAGACCCCCACCTCGCAGGAAATCCAAGCTCTCCCCATCTCCATTTCTCAGGCATTTGTGCTCAAGTGGAGTCATTGACAGCTTGTCCTTTTATTCACAAGATCAGCTCCCCTGGAATTTTCCCTAAAGCATTTTGATCCCAGGGCATGTGAATGGTGGCCCGGAAAGACCCTCTCCTGGGGTGCATGGGGTTTAAGGAAGCTGGAGGCCTATTAAATGTAAGAATACCCTGGGCCAGCAGGTGGGACATCGGAGCTGTTAATCCCAAATCATTTTTCTTGCTGGCATCTTTTTTATTTATTATTATTACCAGCAAGCCAGGGGAGAGTGATATCATTCACCCCCTTTTGTGCACTATGCCATGTTTGAACTGAGAAACAATGTGTAGCTGCATGTGCCTCTCCTTAGAAGCTTTCTTGTCCCTCTGGGAATCTGGGACCTTTTCATTTCAGGCCCCTTCCTTTCCCCATTTATAACTCCTTAGCAAATATCAGGAGGAGAAAAAAATTAACTGTTGACTCTCAGGAATCTTCTTTGCCCCCCACTGAATGGGGAAGAAAAAAGCAAAAATAGTAGGAAGCAGAAATAATAAACCGCTTAGCGTTTTTGTATCACTTTTCATCCTCGAATTGCAAAACCAAGTTAACACTATGGCTACGTTCACACACAGGGGGTTATTTCGATACAAGTTGTATCAAAATAGCGTCTCATTTCGAAATAAGTTAATTCGAATTAACAGTTTGTTAATTCAAAGTAAGGAAAAAAGCAGGAATTGGAATAGCATGCTCAGACAACAGTTATTTCTAAATGAGTCACCACTGTTTGGAAACAACATGTTCGGAAGGCATTGTTTCGAAACGATCGTTTCGAAACAATGTTGTTCCGTCCCCACATGGGGTTTAAGTTGTTTCAAAACAACGCTGTTGTTTCGAAACAACGGAACCCGTTGTTTCGAAACAACGGTGCGTCGTATGAACGTGGCCTTTCTTATTTCGAAACAACCTCTGTTGGTTTGAAATAAGACAGCTGTGTGAACATACCCTATTGTCCCCATTTTACCATTTTATAATTTGCCATTTTTTCTTCTGTGTTTGTACAGTGCCTAGCACAGTCAGGTCCTGATCTATGACTAGGGCTCCTAGGCGCTACAGGGTGATACAAATAATAATATAGAACCACCAGTTTAAGGCCAAAATGTTCCAAAAATGCTGCTAACTTTGGGCACTATGAGACACCATGGGCTGGATTTTCAGATTTGCCCAGCAGCCACAGCTCCTGGTGTTGTCACGTGGAGCTGGGGGAATTGAGCGCTCTGAAAATCAAAACCAGCATGCCTCAAGCAGGGCACTCGACAAAAGAAGCACCTGAATTAATGGATCTTTTACTGAAATTACACCACACTGGAGCTGATGGACTACTGCAAATTGTTCATGAGCACTTTAACTGAACTGTGCCCCAGCCTGTAAAGAGGGAATTAGTCAACAATTTTCAACTGATTTTTTTTTTCCTGGGAATGTTGGTTTAGATGAAGGACACACACTAGCCAGAGCAATTCTTTGAAGCAAGCGGATTAAGAACAATGCAGAGACTGAAATTTGTTCACACCATTTGTATTTATGAACACTGAATAGATGCATCTGTTCCCAAGCAATTCACTACAAGAAAGAAGGTCTAAATTCACCATGAATATCATTCTCAACAGTTAATCTAACTAGTTCTAATCCAGATTTACACTAGTATAAATGAGAGCAGAAAAACACCTCTGTTCACAGGCCTGACTGCTTAGAAGTGCTCTGACAAAATGACGTTGACCCTACTCAGAGCATTACAGAGACAAGTTCTCAGCCAGGCATTCTAGTTTGATGGCTGGCCCTAAGAATCTTGTCTCCATCTGTGCTCTCCAGAGGGACCCTAGCAAGGCAAACGTGAATCCCAAATGTGTGTTCTGGCCTAAGAGTGGAAAAAAAAGTTCTAACTATTCCCTGAAGAAGATCAGCTGAATATTGTTTGATCGATTGGGGGGTAGGGGAAATTAAATGATCCTGCTAAAAACAGAATTCAGTGACTTCTGTGAAGGTTTGAACATAGCTTACTAGGACTCTCCATGTTCCCCAGGGACACTTATAATTGGAACTGGTATACTTAATGCTTCTCATTACTGTAGTTTTTAAGTTTCCCAGCTGTCACGCTAAAGAAGCTGGTATTGTGTATCATCGTTATTGTCCAGAGAGTTAAAAATCAAATGGGGGAACACAAGACAAATGAGAGGCAAACAAGTTACAATTGTGAATTGCAGGAGGTCTCCATGCCCTGCCAGACTAGGACAAAAACAATTGAAATAGTCAGCATCAAGAGAGATACGGGTTAGATAAAACTTTCTAACCTAAGGATAGTTAAGCATGGAGACAGGTTAGCTGTAGAGGTTGTAGAATCCCTCTCATTGGAGATTTTTGAAACGAAGTTTATTTATCCTGCCTCAGTGCAGGGGGGTGGACCAGGTGATTTCTTAAGGCCCCTTCCAGTCCTATGTTTCTGTGATTCCATAATTGCCATGTCAGTATGTCTGTCCCGCCCTCTCAATATACCCTGCATGATTAGGATTCAAAGTTTGAAACGCTGAAGACTGCAGCTACATACAAAACTATGGAGACCCCTGAGACTTGTTCTATGTGCCTTCCTTCAGCAGATAGGAGATTCTATTATGCTAGGGATGTTTCTTTGAAAGGGAGGTTGAGTAGCTTCCACAGCCAAAGCAATTCTGGGTGCTGGAGAGAGGGGCCAACAGCCTGAGCTTGGGTATGGGACACAGGACATGACCCCACAACACCTCTCCCACAGGAGAACGAGCAACTCCCATTACTATTGATGGTCCTAACCCTGCAAGCCTTACACACACACACAGCGCTCCCATGTCCAGCCTCAGGCCTGCTCTGATCTCTAGCATGGAGGCTGCAGTTGGGCAGAGGGAACCCACAAGGTGCTGTAGGCAGTTTGCTGAAGGATGAAAATGCACTGAGCATTGGCCATAAAAAAATGGTGTTCCTAGAAAATCATAAATATTACACCCAAGTGGTGACTCAGTGCCTCAGAGGGTCTCTGAGATGGAGCCCAAAAGCTGTCACTAGCTGAAGTTGCAGGCTTCCAGACCCAGTCCAGCGCCCAGCCTTGTCTTGTTTGGCTAGAGTAGAAATCCATTAAACCACGGACCATCTCCTGCCATGTATGTGCAGTACCAGACCCAACAGATCCCTGATCTTGGTGAGGTCTCCTAGTGCTCCAGCCTTCCCAGCAAGGGTACCACACAAAGATTTCTGGAAAGGGTCAGTTTGCACCTTTTGTCTTTCAAAGACAGAGTGATTCATTCATTCCTGGGCACAGAGGTGACTTGACTCCTCTGGCTGTGGGGTTCTTTGTTTGCTTCTTCCATTCTCCTCAAAGGAGGAGGTGCTGCCTCAGAATGTGAAAGGCCAGTAACCTCTGAACTTTAACGCCAACTGCATCAGCTTGAAGCCATTTTCATGCTCTATAAATTTTATTGGAAAATCTGTTTCGGTTGGGCTTTCTTATTTATTTATTCCCCAATTACACACCATGAAGGCCCTGTTAAAGCTGAAATCCTCACACTGATTAATCCTTCCAGGCAGGGAGAGGTGACACATGCTAATGACATTTCCAGCAGGGCCGTCCCGGGAGACTTCCGCTGCTGCTGTAGAAGTACCTCCAAAGGAGGCAGAGAGTTGGGTGTTTGAAAGGTTGCTCTTGGCTGCAGCCTGTGTTTGTAGTGGATAAATGCCTGCAGGAGCCGCAGCACATGCTGTCTCAGGCTGCTGAGGAGGAGAGTCACGTGTGAGTCTATGGGGATGGCATAAGGGTTTTCCTCTGGATGGATGGACAGTGTAACTCTGGAAGAGCTGTGGGCAGCAGGGGAGGGGTCCACTTGATAAGGGCTGGAGCTACTCAAGGCAGGTTTCTTTGAATAATTAGAGAGCTTGTCTGCAGCACAAGGTTATTTTGTTAACCTAATAAACTGCTGCTCAGCCCTTGCCAGGGTTCTGATGTTCTTGGACAACCACTGGCTAATGACTCCTTTCCAAACGACAGCATCTCAATGGCCTGGCCGGGCAGCATTTACCAACCATGAAGTGGAAGAGGGAGACCTATTTATGATGCTATATATGCAGGCTTCTGTCCCCCTGCCCTCCCTGCAGCTGGCAACGGGGAATGTTCCCATTACTTTGAAGGCTAGAATAGTCCAGTTTCTTCACAAATTGCCCTGGGATCCACGTGGAGCCCCTGTCTCTGGGTTGGGGATGTAGTGCTGGGACTGGAACACCCACTACCACTACCACCTACTGGTCAGGTGGGGAGTGGCAGGTTTCTGCCTCCTGGGGGTGCCCCTTTTTTCTTTAGTTTTACCCTATGGTATTCCATCCTTTCAGTGAATTAGCCCTAAATCAAGTCACACTTTCAAGTCCACCCCTTTTGGGTCCCAGTAATGGAGGCATCTTTGGAACTTGTGAACAGATTCAAGGCTTTCCTCTGGGGCTGGAGTTTGTGGTTCAGATCCTTGTACTTATAGGATCCTCCCCAGCCAGGGTCCCCTTTAGGGGATAGACTTTTATCATTGTCCCTATTTAGGGGTCGATGGAGGAGCTTGGGCCAACTTTCGCCAGTGGGCTGCCACCCAGGGCCCACCAGCAGACAGCTAAGCCCTGCACTTTGGGGTACTATGTGCTGCTTCCTTGCATCATTTCCTACCCATCCCCTCTTTTCTCACAGGGGAAAGTAAAGATAGAGTCTCTACCTGCAGAGCAGCAAACAAGGAGTCCTGTGCACTTAAAGACTATCAAATCTCATGCAATAAACAAATGTGTTAGTTTTTAAGTGCCACAGGACACCTTGTTTGTTTTACTGAACTAGAGTAACACGGCTGCCCCTTTGGAACTTGGATACCTGCAGAGAGTCATGGATCCCGGCTCTGTAGAGTTGGGCAGGTCTCCATAGCCAGGTCTCAGGCCGCAACAGCCCCTGTTGTGCTCCTTCTCAGGTCAGCACACCCCGATTGCCTGCCTGCCACTGAACTGCTCTGCTCCCCTTAGCAGGCTCCTCCTGCAGCCTATGTTGGCTTTGCAGATGTACTGGGGAGAGGCTGCCTGGGACCAGAGCAGCCCCTTAACCCATTTCTCTCCATTGTGGGATTTGTATATCCCATCACAAAGGCCAAGGCTGAAATCTAAGGGCTGGTCTAACCTAAAATGTTAGGTCAACACAGATGTGTTGCTCAGTGATGTAAAATAGCCACACCACCGAGCACCACAGTTAAACTCACGTAATCCCCAGCGTACCCAGCACTCAGTCAATGGAAGACCTCTTCTGTCAATCCAGCTACTACCTCTCAGGGAGGTAGATTATTATGCCAATGGAAGAATGCCTCCCGTCAGCATAGGTAATGTTTACACTGAAGTAGGACAGCAGTGCAGCAACCGTTTCGCTGTAGCATTGCAAGTGTAGTTGTGCCCTTACTCTTCTCCATCTGCTCCAAAACCCAGACCTCAGGCTGAAAGGAAAAATAAAAAACATGGAACTTTTCACAATGGTTCAAGAATATGGTCAGAGAGGAGCCAGGAGTCCTGGGTGGCTGGCATAAAGACAGCACAGTCAAATGGCCTGGTATGAAACCTGTCACGGAGTGGGTCCCAAGCAGGAGAAATTATCCACTGATTTGAAACAGAGCATGGGCAAAGGAATGGGCCTAGGGACTTACTAGTGGCCCAGGGTGCTTAACAAACATTGAGCACTTAACACAGGCAACCTCATGCTAGAGCTAGTGAGACTGACGGGGCAGCTCTGCCGTGCTCTATCTCTCTGCCATTGTCAGCCAGAAGTATCAGGGCTTTAGTACAATGCTGGGCTGGGAGTGACGTGAATTTGCTGAAAAAAGGTTACCAGTCCACCTTCTATAAGTAAAAAAAGGGGAATTGTATTTAAACTGGCGCAGCAGAGTTGTTTTCACTTAAACAGAACTGTGCACAGACGCGGCTCATAGCTGCTTCCACTGTGAGGTCTTGTTCATTTTGGCCACAACAGCCATGGGTGAGAGAGGTGAAGCAAACAGTCAGCTCTTGGAGGAGGCAATGGAAGGTGAGTGAGAAGGAAAAGCCAGAGAGCAGTTTCCATTATACTCTGAGAGCCAGGTCAATGAGCACAGCTCCAGGCCATGTACGTCAGCTGAGAACCTGGCCTCTTGCTCTGAATCAGGTAAAAAGAGACTTTCCTCATCTTACTGGTGTTTTGGCTGTGGCCAGCATGGGTAGCCAGTGGCACAAACTGAAATCAATGAAAGGCTTGACTCAAAATCCCAAATTCAGAGTCAGACCCCACATGGTAGCTCAAATATTTGTCCGCAATCAGACTGAGTCCACTCATAATGCGCAACCCCCCAACATTTGGGAAAGCTTGGGTTAGGAGCTGGATTTCAAAGCACCCACTGAATCCAGAGATATTGAGCTCGCTGAAACTGGATTTTCATCAGTGTAATTTCATCGATTCCAGCAGAGTTAACTCCTGATTTACATTTCAGTGAGATAAGACTCAGACCCAAGAAGTTTGAATCTGGGCTTCCATTTCAGGTCCATCTCTGCCTGAAATGCCCCCTGGAGCGCCCCACTCCGAAGAGTTTGGGCCACTTCACCCCTGGCCACCCAAGACCTAAACAGAGGCCGCCTTGTCCCCAGGTCCTGGATCAGGCCCATTCAGGCCTGGGGTGGCCGGGGGTGAAGCGGCCCGAACTCTTCGGAGTGGGGCGCTCCAGGGGGCCCCACTCCCAGCAAGCTGCAGTGCCGTGCCACGTCAGCTGCTCTCCTCCCTCCCCCTGGGGACGTGCGGCCAGCTGGGGATAGGCGGGGAGTGCTGCTTCACCCCACTACAGAGATGCCAGGGGGGTGGCCCTGGTGGTCTGGCCCTGGTGGTCCGCAGCTCCCACCTCCCCCACTACCTGGTAAGGGGCCCTAGATGACCACCTGCTTCGCTTACCCCAAAAGCCGCCTCTGCCTACTTGTTACCAAGTAACAAGGAGTTAATGCAGATATTAAGGAGTTGTGTGGCACTTTGAGACTAACAGATTGAGTCTCAAAGTGCCACACGACTCCTTGGCTGCGTTCACACAGCCCTCTTATTTCGAAACAACAGAGGCTGTTTCGAAATAAGATTTAGGCTGTTCACACGACGCACGGTTGTTTCGAAACAACGGGTCCCATTGTTTCGAAACAACGGCGTTGTTTCGAAACAAGTTAAACCCCATGTGGGGACGAAACAACGCCGTGCGAACATGTTGTTCTGAAACAACAGTGACTTGTTTCGAAATAACTGTTGCCTGAACCTGCTATTTCACTTTGAGCTGCTTTCCTTAATTCGAATTAACAAACTGTTAATTCAAATTAAGTTATTTCGAAATAAGGTGTTATTTCGATACAAGTTGTTTCGAAACAACCATATCGAAATAACCCCCTGTGTGTGAACACAGCCATAGTGCTTCTACAGATGGTTAGGCCAACGGGTAGGGTGCCAAGCTCTGGCCTGGAATGGTTGGGTTCAGTTCCCTGCTTCTCCTCCTGTGTGGCCTTACGACAGTCACTTAACCCAGCCTTCTCAGGTGTGTGGAGGCCTAGTGCAGCAGGGACCCACTAGGGGAATTGTTACAAATGCTGTAACAAGTCAAGCCTTTGGTTTCAGCCATCATGTGGCTCTGGCTCCTAGCTGCACCTTGGTCTCAAAACCTTTAAAAATCTGAGGTACGGTTAGACAGCAAAGAAAACCCATGGCTGGCCTGAGCCTGCTGACAGGTTTGGGTTCTGCGACTCTTCCATGGCTGTGTAGTCCTTTGGGGCTGGGACTCTACTGGGTGCGAGGCCACCAGAGTCTATACGGCATGGCATGAGTCAGTTGTGGGGTTCTTCTCTGCTGTGTAGACATGTCTTTTGTGTCATTGCCTCCTGGAGAATGGGAGGTGAGAGAGTGTGGTGATGGAGGCCATGATGAGTGTCATTACAAGGGCCTGTGCAGAACAGAACAGCCTAAGCAATAAAAGACACAAAGGTTATGTCTACACGGCACTTTTAATTTGAAATAACACTCGTTATTTCGAAATAAAAGAAATTAGGTCTACACAACGTTTTCTTATTTCGAAAGGACGGATCCCGTCCTTTTGAAATAAGAATTGTCATTTCGAAAAAGTAAAACCTGTCCCCCCTCGAAACGGCTGTTATTTCAGAAGGGATATTTTGAAATAAAGCCTTTTAGACCTGTTCTTTCGAAACAACACTGTGTAGACCTGTTGTTTCGAAAGAGCTGTTTCGAAACAACAGGTCCAAACGGCTTTATTTCGAAATATCCCTTCCGAAATAACAGCCGTTTGGATTGCAGGCTTTCCCTTAATTCGAATTAACATTTTGTTAATTCGCATTAACTTATTTCAAAATCCTTATTTCGAAATAACAATGCATGTGTAGACATAGCCAAAGATAATATCCTGGCAGTGCTAACTAATAAGCAGACGCCTGATCACATAACATGACGCAGACACTGACAGTTTTCTGGCTTGTTTCAGAAGAATCGTTAAAGCAGACACGTTCTCTTATTGATGGATTCAGCGCTGGAACAAGGTATGATGCACAAAGACTAGGACACTTACACCCCATATGTAAGCACATGACTCAAGCTTGGGGGCCTAAGTCAAATTTTAGGGTTCACAGTGATTCCCCACAACTGCTGATAAATGCTGCAGGCACCTAAACTTGCCCAGGCACCCAGGCCTCGAGGGTAAAGTTCCCTCAGCACCTGTGTTACTGACACTGGGCAGGCAGGCACACTGCCTCCCTCTAGACACCCAGATTCCTATCTCCCACCTAAGCCCCAAAGCAAGCCACAAACCCAGGAAAGACAGGCATCCATCTGTCCAGGTTGTGTGTGGGCCCAATTCGGGATGTGTGCTCAGAGGCTGCCTTCTGGATTAGGTCCCATCTGGAGTATGGTCATTCAAGAGGTGTGTGTGTGGGGGGGGGGGCACTGCTGGCCACCTTAACATCTTTAAAGAGAGACATGAGGACTCAGGAATCTAGTCCAACTCTCTGGGAGGTGGGATACTCTTGGTTCAGTCCCTCTGCACCAACCCTCTTCCATTATTTACCCACTCTGGAGGAGTTTCAAGAGGACAGACTGAAGTACCCCACAGCAGAATATAGCTCATTGATTGCAGCACTTGCTGGAGAGGTGGAACACCCAATTTCTCCAGCTCAAATCCTTGCACCCCCATCAGCGGGGTCGGGGATTGAATCTGGCCTCCCACCTCCCAGTTGAGTGCTCTAATCACTAGACACTACCATCACCGGACTTGTGTGGAGTAAGGTAGGCAGCTAACTCGTTCTGCAGGAAGCTGCTTAGATGCTAAGCTGCCTGACTCCAAGAAACAGGTTTCGATTCATGACTTGCTGAGCATGGACTTAGGCACTTTACCCCCATAAGAGGGGCAGGGCTTAGCACAGAACCCTGTCACTGGCATCTCCTATTGATCGGCTTAGGTGCCTCTTTGCCTAGCGTGGTGGTGGCTTTTGGGTTTCACATTCTAGGATGCCTGTCTCTCCCCGTTCATTGCAGAGGCAGCCTGGACACCAAACTCAGCCTTCATGGTTCGCAGTGTAGCTCTGTGATTTTTTTTTCTATGAATCTAAAAGTTAGGCACTATGCTGCAAAGCCTCAGCCCTTTTGTGGTTCTGGGCCCAATGCACCAGCATGAAGCTGGTGGTGATGTCTTTCAGGTGAAATGTACAGTAGGTATCCTGGCCATTTGCAGTCACTAAAGATCTATAGGCAATTCCAGTGAGTGTATTACAGTGTTTGAGGGGGCTAACAAGGAAAGGTGGGGAATTTCATTAAAACGGGACAAGCTAGGCTGGACTTTGGGAAGAACGTGCTAACACTGAGTTCTAGGAGAATCATCCAAGATTAGGGTTGGAAGAGAACTCAGGAGGTCATTTAGTTCAACCCCCTGCTCAAAGCAGGACCAGTCCCACTTACATCAGCCCAGCCAGGACTTTATCAAACCAAATCTTAAAACCCTCTAAGGCTGTGATTCCCAACCGGTGTGCCACAGCACACTTGTGTGCCATGGCAACTCCTTTGGTGTGCCGCGAGATCTGAGGGAGCTGCGGTCATTTAAAATCTCTCACCCTGTGCAGCCCAGCCTCGTGGGCTGAGCAGGGCAGGAAAAGCCTTTTGCAGATGCAGCTTGCACGGCTGCAGCTCCTGGGTAGGCAAGTGCGGGCCGGAGGAAAAGGGAGGGAATAGGGCTTGGGGGGGGCAGAGGGCAATCGGGGTGAGGACTGGGGAGGGGGGTGGAGGGCTGATGCTGGCCCCAGTGAGGAGGGTGGGTGCAGAGGGAGAAGCAGGCCCTGGCCAGGAACCAGGGCCACCCAGCCAGTAGCCCTAAGTCCCAGCTAGGACCCACTCCTGTCTCAGCAGAGGGGCAGAGAATGGTCACTGCCAGGGTCTGGCCTGGCTGGGACAAGGGACACGGGCAGCAGCGGACTGGCTCCAGGGACATGGGCAGATGCAGTCCGGCTGCAGTCAAAGACTGGAGCCGTCACCATCAGGATCTGGCCTTGATCGTGGTCCTGGAGCCACCACCAGGTTCTAGCCTGGCCCCGGGGATGCGAGCAGTGGTGGCCTGGCCCCAGATTTGGCCCCAGCCCGGCCTCAGGGGTGCCTGGGGTCTCAGAGCCACTGGTGGTGAAGGATTCCAGCCCTGGACGGGATCGCAGGATGCCATCAACCACCTGATTTGGCCCAGCTGGAACCCAGGGACACTGGAGGTGGCAGGATCAGGCCCTGGCTGCAGGGGCTGGAGCTGGATCAGCTGGGGCGGGATGGAGTTTTAGAGCTGCCTTCCCCAGGGAGTTGGTGAGGCCACAGCAAGTCCTGCGGAGGTCCCCGGTGAGACTCGCAAGGGGCCGGTAAGGGTCTGACAAGGTGGGGAGCCTGAGGACTGCTGCAGGCCCCCACGGTGGGGGCAGCAAGGAGCCACTGGGGAAAAGGGGATACCACACCATGCTCCCCTGTCCTGCCCTACCTTTCCACTCCCCATGTGCCCTCTGCCACCCCACATAACCACTACTTTCTTGCTACCCCTGCCCTGATTCCCACACCGCTACCCTAGACCTCTTTTGACACCCTTGCCCTGCTCTGCTGCCCACAGTCTCCTGCCACCCCACATAATGGCCCCTGACCTCCTCTTCCCACCCATGCCCTGCTTTTTCTATCATTTCACATAGCAGCATTTTTCAACCAGTGCTGTGGTTTATGAATATTCACAAGTTAATTTTAAATGGTGGTGTGCCTTGAAACAACTGAAGGTATCAAGGTGTGCTGCAGCAGAGAAAAGGTTGGGAAGCACTGCTCTAAGGATGGAGAGGCTGTGGAACTGTTTATGAAGGGAAGAAGTGGAAGCCTCATCTCTTGGTGCACTTAACAGTAGGTCAGACAACACTAGAGTACTTGTAGCAAATTCCTAGAATAATCTTGCACTAGCCATGGAAGCTGGTGTACTTCTTTTTACTTTTTTTCTCCTAATATTCTATGAAGCAAACTGTATGTAACTGTCTAAGTTAAACTGAATGGCTGAGTCTAACCAACTAAAAGGAGTTGAATGCAATAACATAGAGTTTACTTTGTTTTCATGCAGTGTGCCTTACTCAGGATGACAGATACTTTACAAGTGGTTGCAATCTGCAGAGGCAAACACAAGAGAGCCAAAGTTAAAACAGGCCACCCAGGGAGCATCTATCATTCTGAAGGAGCCAGAGGGTTACAAATTATGGCCAAGATTCTGGGGGAATGATCGCACATAGCCAGGGTGGAGTGTAGAGGCTAGGAGGCTTAGAGAATGGGATGTGATCCTTTAATTAGAGAAAAGGCTTGCAGTCATGGGCCAGGGAAAGTCAGGGAGTCAGCTGGCCACAGAGAGTCTTCCAGATTCAACGCTTCTTTGAGACAATCCCTGACTTTAAGACTAGCATACACGTGCACACACTCCACTTGTTTCTTAACAAAGCAAAAAGAAAAATATCTTGCAAGAATAAATATAAAAAGCTAGTGAAGGCCAAGAGGTTTGGATAAAAGTTAAGAAAGACCAAGGCAAAGGAACAATTTACTCAAGATTTTCATGCCTGGCATTATTTGTGATATGCCCTTCAAACACACCAAAGATCCACAACAGGAGAATTACGACTGAGGCTGTGACAACGCTTGAAGGTCCTGAGGCATCACAAGCTGCTTGGAGTTCATTCTCACATGCTGTGTGATATTATATGTGTGTTTTTATGGCCTTATCACTCCGCACCGGTGTAATAGCCTCGCTCTCTGGTTTAAATGACAGGTGAATTGGTTTGAGTTAGCATGCAAGCTGGTTAGGTGTACTTGTGTCTCTATACTAATGTGGTTGGAATCCATTTATCCTATGTTCTCATATGCGCCCATTTCTATGTGTGTCCGAGCATCTCATAATCATGTAGCTTCCAAGACTGTTGTGAATCATATAGCCTGCCCTACTATAGACCTCAGGCCACAGAGCTTCCCCGAAATAATTCCCTGAGCAGATCTCTTACAGAAACAACTAATCTTGATTTTAAAAATTGCCACTGTTGGGAAATCCACCACAAGTGTTGGTAAGCTGTTCCGATGGTTATTCATCCTCACTGTTAAAAATGTATGCCTTATTTCCAGTCTGAATTTGCCTAGCTTCAGCTTGGAGACATTGGATCATATTAGACCTTTCTCTGTGAGAGCAAAAAGCCCCTTATTAAATGTTTGTTCTCAGTGTACACACTTCATAGATTGAGCTTCTTGAGCCTCGTGCTATTTATTTAGCTTAACAAAGAAAGGGTTGGGGTGGCTTGATCACAACCTAAAACGGATTTATTCTCCCAGCACCCCTGTGAGGTAGGGCAATCCTGTTATCCTTGTACAGGTTAGAAACTGAGGCGCAGACAAGGTGAGGACCTGATCAACAAAGGCACTTAACTGAAGAAATCCCAGACTTGAACCAAGGGAAGACAGACAGACATCCATCCATCTATCTGCTCTGCAGGGCTAAATCTAATAGGTGTACTCAGAGACTGCCTGGTAGATTCAGGTCCATTTGAAATCTGGACAGAGGATAAAGTGTGCCCACCTTGTAACTTAAATCCCAGGGTTAGAGCTTTCACCTGAGATGTGGAAGATGCAGATTCAATTCCACTCTCTTGTGAATGGGAAAAAAGGAATCCCTGCTATTTTTAGCCATGCTAGCTAGATTAAAACTAACACTGGTATGCCAACTAAGCTGTAAGCACATCTTCAATTGTTGTGCAGAAGTACCCATAGTCACACCAAGGAACAGAACCTTATAGTAACACATCCAAGACAAGACCCACAGACTGAGATCTTCCAAGGTTTTTAGATACCTAACTCACATGGAAATTGGATGCCTAAATTCCTTCGAGGGTCTGGACCATCCCATTTAACAGAGGTGACTGTTCCACAGAACATTTAAAACTCCGTAAATTTTAATAGATAGCAAATTCCTTTTTATGTATTTTTTCCTGTAACAAGAATATAATTTTCTAGTTGATTGCATAGGTTGATCCAAAACCACCTTCAATAAAGTTGGTTTCTGTGCAGTTCCAAACAAGAGACAGCTCAGCTCAGCCCATGAGGTCATAGTAGCATTTGTTTTGCATTGTGATTATCTAATCTCACCTCTTAAATAACATAAGACGTAGAACTTTCTCAGATCTATTTTATGTCTTAATTCTTGTTACTTCAAATATTTATCCTGAAATCTGCCTTGGTTCCCAGGGAAATAGTACAGCTGTTCTCCTTTTTGTTTTAAGATTTAAGCTGAAAACCAGAATCTCCATTGGAAGAGCTATTATTAATATTTATTTGTGTTATGATAGTACATAGGGATCCACTCCTGGTCCCATTGTGCTCAGTGCTGTACAGACAAATTAATAATCAGCCCCTGTCCCTAAGTCTATGATCATTGTGAATTACTATGGACAGGGGTGCTAATTTTACACCATTAAATTCAATGGGATCTTTACCATTCACTTCAATAAGCATATTTATTATTTCTCCTGTGGTGGCATCTAAAAGATCCAGTAATGGCCCAGGACCCACTTTCCCTAAGCACCCTGTAAACCAGAACAAAAAGATGCTCCTTGCCTCAGAGAGCTTGCAGTTGAAATGTAGACTCAAGCCCAGGGAACTGGGAGAACTGGAGTCTTTTTCTAGCTTTGTCATTGACTTGTATGAATTTCTGAGCATCATGGACACTCTCTGTGACTCAGCTTCTCCAGCAGTAATCTAGAGATCATGATACCTAATTGGAGGGGACTTGTGAGGTCTAATTCCTGAGGGTTTGTCATGTGCTCTGAGCTCTATTGTGGGAAAACACCAGAGAAATGCACAGCATTACTATTGCAACAATATTTTGTCAACAAAAATGGATATTCTTCCACTCACACATCTTTCCGCATGTCCACCCTGCCTGCTGTTGCTTTTAATAAACACATTTCATGGGACTGAGGATACCAGCCTTGTTATTACCTGGAAAACAAGCTTTGCTAAGATACTATCAGTAAACTGAAGGCTAGTGACCTCAAAAGCTCTGACTAGCTGAACTTGTCAGAACTACTCCTCTGGAAATTTCATGTGATTCTGCTCTCTCATAAGATTGCTTTCACTTCTCCTTTGCAAGTTAGCATTATAGGGAAACATGACACACAACTGAGAGGATAGGATGCCACTCAGTTGAGGGTGCTAGTTACATGTACACCCTAGGCCAGGAGTCTCAAACAGGCTGCCCGCAGGCCGCATGTAGTCCCTAAAGTTATTTCCTGCAGCCTGCAATGACACGATTGTTACTGACATTTGCAATATCATTGTATGGAAAGGTTTCAGTGGTGCAGCCCTCGGGCTAACGTACTAATCCTCATGCAGCCCTCTACTCAGGGGTTTCGCTGGTGCTGGGCACATGGGGCACGTGCCCCGAATCCTGGCACCAGTGCCCCAGGTCTGGTGGGGCCCCGCCTTTCCTGGTCTCCGGCCCAATGGGGCCGGAGATCCAGGGTCCAGCCGCCCATGGCCGTGGCAGCCTCGTCCCTGGCAGGGGATCTGGGGCCTCCTGTTGGGGGCATGGCCTGGGCCCGTACCCCGGGTGCTTCCCCGAGGCAGCAACACACCTGCCTCTACTAGTCCTCATGTGGCCCTTGTGGTGATTTGAGTTTGAGACCCCTGCACTAGGTTTCAATGGTAACAAATTGACTGAGGACAAGGACTTCACACTTGTCACTGTGCTGCACTGCCTGGCCAGATGGAACTTCTTGGTGGCACTCAGGCAGGGGTAAAACACAGAAGCAGAGGCCTTACCCCCTTGATCTGAAGGAGGATACTTGCCTTAGAGATCAGGAGCTCACAGTTAAGCATTTTTGATTCCACCAAGCAGAGAGGAAGGGTGACATGTACTCACAAACCAGGACATAGCAGTATTGTTTGGGCCATTTTCTTGATTTTTATCAAAAAGGGCTCAAATCACAACCCAAAAAAGCCAGTTGCTGAGCACTTCCATCTTCCTCATCACTCCATTGATGATTTGTTAACAATGGTCCTCAAGAAAATCAATAGCACATCAAGACTTCAAAGAGAAACAGCCAAAATTCAAATAATATGCAGATTAGATTGTGTGAAAGCAGGGCTGAATCATGACTATGGATTCTTTTCACATTATAACAGGTAATTTGACTTCACACTCCCTCTGTGTGCTGTTTCCTAGGGTTTCAATCCTTACAAATGCTCTGATTTGCTGTTGCAGTATGACCTGATCCCATGTGTTACTCTCCCCTGCATTTATTTTCATCCCAATCTGTATATTCCACCTCCTCAAAGCATCTGATGAAGTGGGATTTTCTCCCACAAAAGCTCATGAGATAAATAAATCTGTTAGTCTTTAAGTGCCACAAGCCTCCTTGCTTTTTTTGCTTTACTAGGCTAACACTGCTGCCCCTTTGGAACATCTTTCAGCTGTTTGTTTTCCAAACCCATATCTCTGCAGCATTTGTGGTTTGTCCATCGCTGAGCCATAAAACAGCAAAGGCTTGTTTGCCATAGTCTGGGTCTCTGGCACAAAGCCTGGGGAAGAACCAGGAGCTGAAGCATGCGCCCCACACCAGGAAACAAACAAAATTTAATAAGTTCCAGAGGGGTAGCTGGCTTAGTTTAGTTCACCAGAACAAACAAGGAGTCCTGTGGCATTTTTAATGCGTGTTACCAGAGAGTGAAGAGTGGGTAGCAGGCACTTCATTTCCTAGGAACCCAGAGGTCTGTATCTGAAGCACCGCTTGAAGGCATTGCATTCAGACTGATGGCAGCAATGTTCCATAAGGAAACAGTGGTTTACATATAACTTACAGAGTGCAGCATTTAGATGAGGAAGAATAGCCTTCTCGTATTCATTGCAATATCACTCTGTATAACATCTGGATTTGTGAGGGGAATCCAGAGCAATAGGAATATGCTGATAATCTAAGAAGGATTATAAACCATGGAGAAAATTCTCAGTATGAAACAATATAAGTTAGAGTAAGATGAGATCGCGTGGCATGTCTGAGGTACTAAGAGGATGGCTGGCTGAGACTAAACATGGGGCAAAACTCAGGCCTTCCATAAACATCTCTAACTCTCTCCAAGTTAGTGGAACGCTGAGTTACTTACCAGTAACTGTCCTTCTTCGAGATGGGCTGCTCACGTACATTCAGCTACAGGTGTTTACATGCCGCAGGACACGGTACCTCGGAAAGTCTTTAGGCTTAGCCTGTCAGGTCAGGGCATACGACCGCGGCTATATAGATGACTGTGACCCTGACCCTCCCAGTCCCTTATACCTTCACCAACTCTATGAGGGGGGATTGTGGGAGGGGCCTAAATGTATGTGAGCACCCATCTCGAAGAAGGACAGTTACTGGTAATTAACCCACCATTCTTCTTCAAGTGCTGCTCACATCACTGATTTACAGGTGACTGCTAGCCATACCCAAGGATGATGGGAGGAGTTACAGTCTGCCCACTCTGAGTATAGCTCTGCCAACGTGGCATCCTCTCTTGCCTGTTGGGTGATAGCATAGTGCATTGTGAAAGCGTGCACGGATGACCACGTAGCTGCCCTGCAGATCTCCTGGATCAGGACCTTCTCAAGGAAGGCCGCTGACCATGCTTGAGCCCTGGCAGAATGGGCTTTAACCGTCTCAGGAAGGGGCATCTTGGACCTTCCGTAGCAGTCTTTGATGAAGTTCACTATACATTTGGAGATACACTGAGAGGACACTGGAAGACCTCTTTTGTGCTCTGCGACCACCACAAAGAGTTGGGAGGTCTTGTGAAATGATCGCATGCGCTCCAAGTATGTTAGGAGTGCTCTCCTTACATTTAGAGTATGCCACCTCCTCTGGTTCTCCATGACCTGAGGATCTGGATAAAATACTGGCAAGCAAATTTCCTGGTTAAGGTGGAAAGGAGTAGCCGCCTTAGGGAGAAAGGAAGGGTGGTGATGCAGAACCACCTTGTCACGGAAGAACCTCATGTGTGGGGGTTCTGAGGAGAGGGCCTTCAGCTCTGAGACCCATCTAACAGAGGTGATTGCTACCAATAAGGCCACCTTCCAAGAAAGGACCAGTAGGGTGCATGAGCCTAACGGTTTGTAGGGCGCCTCTGTTAATGCGTGGAGCACCACATTTAGGTCCCAGGGAAGGGTGGGGTGATGGGATTGTAGAAAGAGTCTTTTGAACCCTTTCAGGAACCTTGTGGAGATAGGGTGAGTGAAGACAGAGGTCCCATCCACTTTCTTGTGGTGGGCTGAGATCGCTGCTAGATGGACTCTCAGTGAGGAAAGCCAGAGGCCTTTGTCTCTGATGTCTAGCAGACAGTCGAGGATTTGGTGAAGTGGGGCTAGCGCAGGGTCTACACCCTTGTCCCGAGCCCAGATGGAGAATCGCTTCCATTTGGCTGTGTAGGTGGACTTGGTGGATGGTCTCCTACTACTAACCAGGACCTTCCTAACCCTGCCTGAGCAGAGCTTTTCCTGCTCATTGAGCCAGAGAGTTTCCAGGCTGTCAGGTGCAGGCAGCCTGGGTTCGGGTGCTGGAGGCACCCCAAGTCCTGTGTCAGCAGGTGCGTCCACTAGGGAAGGTGGAGCGGGGTCTCTACAGACAGTTCCTGTAGGAATGGGAACCAGTGTTGCCTGGGCCAGTTCAGAGCTATTAGTATTACGTTTGCTCCATCCAGTCTGATCTACAGAAGAACCCTGTGTAGCTGGTGGGAAGGCATACATCAGGGGCCCTGACCAGCTGATGAGGAAGACGTCATTTAGGGACCCTTCTTCCCAACCACTAAGGGAGCAAAATTGGTGACACTTGTGGTTCTCTTGCGTTGCAAACAAGTATGTTTGGGGTGTACCGCATTTGTATATCAGGCTGGTCACACTGCATTGTGGAGTAACTACTCGTGGTTCACTAGTGGTTTTCTGCTGAGGGAGTTCACCCCCTTGTTGTCCACCCCCGCTAGGTGTGCTGCCACCAGGGTGAAGCTGTATTTTAGGGCTTGCTCCCAGAGTTTGCACGCTTCTTTGCAGAGTGCTGGAGAGCAGACCCCCCTCCCCCCCATTGCCGGTTTGTGTAGAACACGGCTGTGGTATTGTTCATTAGAATCTGAACCGACCTGCCCTGTATTTTGTCCAGGAAGGTCATGCAAGCCAGTCTGATAGCCCACAGCTCCTTCACATTTATGTGGAGGACACTGTCTGTGCGGGACCAGAGCCCCTGGGTGGAGAGTCCCCTGGATATGTGGGCCTCCAACCCGAGTCCGAGGCATTGGTTATCAAAGTCACTGATGGCATTAACGCTGTGAAGGGAATGCCCCCCATGGCAAACCAGGGGTCCTTACAAATTTGTAAGGTCCCCAAAATATCCTGGGGAATGAACAATACCTTGGTTAGGGAGTCCCTCTGTGGATGGAACACTGTGGAGAACCAGACCTGGAGTGGCCTCATTCTCAGGCGTGCCATCCGGATCACGGAGGTGGAGGCTGCCATGTGTCTGAGGAGCAGCGACAGGCTGTGATGGTGCAGATGGACTGAAATCTTGAAGGGGACAGGGAGGCCATCCCTTTGCGAGCATCTAAAAGGGCTCTTATGAACTGTATACTCTGGGACGGGCAAAGTTTTGACTTTTTCTGATTTATGCAAAGACCCAGGTACCTGCAGAGCTTGGTTACTGCTCTGACATGGAGCCTTACCCAGGCCCTCGATTCCTCGAGTATTAGGCAATCATCTGAGCAGGGGTAGATTTTTATGCCCCGCCGGCGCAGGAAGACCACTACTGGCGCCATGCACTTTGTGAACACCCTGAGGGCCAGAGAGCGTCCGAAGGGGAGCGATGTAAATTGGAAGTGATTTCCCCCTGCCATGAACCTTAGTGGTCTAGCTGTCAGAGCAGCACCCGGTAAGTCAGGGGACCCGAGTTCTCTTGCTAAGCACGTTTATATACTTCCATGACCCTAAACAAGTCACAGTGTCTGATTTTCAAGACTCAGATGTGCACTGGAATGACTAGTTCTAATGCACTAATACCAGGATGGCATGTCAGCCCAAATCAGGCATTATAGACACAAAGGACAAGTAAGAGGCATGACTGGCTGTTGTGCCAAGAAAAAATTGATTTCTGCATGTAAGTGGGGATTCACAGCCCTGTGTAATCTGTTTGACCTTGCAGCAGTCCATGCCCGTGCAGTATGGGTCACGGCTCTGTTGGAGCAGTAGCAGGAGTTGCTTGCCATTGTCGGGTAACTGTATGTAGCAGTGCCCTCTCCTAGCCCCACCAAAAAAAGCCAGATTAGAAATGTCTCAGTGGCCACACTAGAGTATATCTTAGCTGGTTTTCTGAGCATGTCTCCTGTGTCCCTAGGATGTAGTGCTGACTGCCCTGAGGCCCCATGAGGGAACCAGCACTAGCAGCCATGAGAGAAAGCCCAAGCCCTGATACTAAGGCATGGCCCATCACCTCTCAGCTGTCACTAACCTTGATTGCCTGCCTTGTGGGAAGGCTGAGTGTGGTGGAGCATTCAGACTGCATGTGTACTCTGCTTCAGGGGCCTGGAGTAAAACAAGAACCAGTCACATGCAGCGGAAACGCGGGCTGACACAACAGCTTTATACAACGTCGTGCAAAGTGGCACAGGACACTAAAGTTGTTCTTACAAGCTGCAGCAGTCTTCACACTTAGAGGATGGGAGGAAATGCCTGAGAATTAGGGAGACTACTTGCTGTCTGGAGCAGCTCTGCCGTAGCTGTTAGGTTGAGGGAAACATGACTGGCACAAGGCACTCTAGGTGTTATCCTGAGAGGTGCTGAGCATATACCATTCCCATCAAAGTCAATGAGAGTACAAGGTAGTTGAACATCTCCCAGGATCTTTTGCTTGGTTAATTGTGCATTGTTATGGAAAACTTCTTGACTGTCTATGTGAAGTAATTCAAACTGGTTTTGTGGCCTGGGTGGAATGCACTACCCAGGAGTTGTTTTGAGGTCAGAAACGAATAAGACGTTTGCGGATGATTAATGTTATTAAAAACATCCACAAGGGGAGAAAAAATCCTCTCTCCTGTTTGGGAAAGATTTTCCTGCTGCATCCATCAAGCACAAAAGAATTCTGTATTAAAAATTAGTGCTTGTGGGGCAGATGCACTGGAAAATGAACCGTGACAGGCTCCGAGGTTTGGCTTAGAGAAGCATCCAAGAGTCAGCATCAGAGACCAGACTAATGCGTTTTCACTCTCAGTCTTCTCTGGTAACTAGTGGAAATGTAATCTCCTCTCTTCAAAACCTTGGCAAAATTCTGCTCTATGCTGAATGCATGAAAAAGCTGGAATAATGAGGAGGTCTTCTGATGCAATGTTGTTTTTATACTACAGTGTGACTTGCTAGGTACCTGGGCAGGGAGCTGAAGGGAGTGGAATATGTAAAAAGATAAAGAGAAAATAAAAGATAGGCTGTGCCAGCTTCTCTCTGTGTTTCATAGATTCCAAGGCCATGCCTCTGTGCTGTGGGGGGCTGTCATGCTTTCAGGTCAGGTTTCTGGTGCTCCACTCACACCATTTTACATCGCTTTATACTGTTATAAATGACTGAACAAGAAGCAAAACAGTGGAGCGCCAGACTGTATTTCTCTTAGCCCCCAAAGTCCTTTTTGCTGTAGCAAGTGCTTTGTGGCTTGTATATAAAAATGTGAATGGCTTTTGGATTTGAGGGGATCCTCTCTGGCCCCCACCCATCTGTGATCAGGCCATCACATCACCCTGCACTCACAGTTGTCACCCTTCCTGGCCTTCTCTTGCATATGATCCCTCCTGGGCAGAGTCTTGTAATAAGCTGCTAAGCCCTGGGGAGCCTACAAAGTGCTCATTCACCAGCCGTTCCATGATGGAAGCTGATCAGCTCTTGAACCAACCTTAGACTCCTTGTGCCAGCCCAAGATGGAAGCTCCATGGTACCATGCCATGCACACCCCATGTCTGCCTCTCCCCTTGTGGCTGCTTAAAGGATTTCCACTTCCAGGATGCCTAGGGTGTCTCTGAGTCTTTAAGTCAATGGTGTTGAAGCATTCCAGATCAGTACGCTGCTCTAGGGAGAGCCTAAGCAATGAAGCTAATTGCCTGTGATAAACTGATTAAATGGGTCTAATAAAAATCTGCCTCCATGTAGATTCTTGGGAATCCAGGGGCCCAGCCCTCCGCAGTGGGGAACTAGAGAGAGTTCACTGAGCTGCACAAATCACTTCATTCTTTCCCTCCCACCTGCCCCTCACTCCGCACTTTGTCAGCATTGCTGGGCCCTCGCCTTGCTCCTTTTCTTGCCTGCCTTTGTCATTCTTCAGTTTCTCTCCCCAGCCCTTGTTTGTTTTTGACACTGAGACTGGGTTATAAACATGACCCACAGTACTCTAAGGAGCCATGCAGGAGGCTCAGCTCTGCTAGACTCTTAGAGCTTTTCCAGGAGTTCGAGGGCTCTGACATGCACATGGAAATGCCACAGACCCATGGGCTATGTCTACACACAAAATGTTTTATTTCAAAATAAGTTGTTTCAAAATGACTTGTTTCAAAATAAATCCTTAATTCGAAATGATTTGTGTTGAATTAAAAAAAAATTAATTCGAAATAAGTCAAGCCCCTCCAATCGAAATAGCATGCCCTGTGTATGGACATGCTATTTCGATTCCCTGAGAGGGGCACCCTGGGAGGTGTGGCAACATGGCCCCTGGGGAGAGCCAGGCAGGGAAAAACAGCCCCCAGGGAAGGGATCTCCCTGCCCTGCGTCCCTGCTCCTGCTGGGGGCAGCAGGGAAGGGGCCCTGGGGCACCCCAGCAGCGGCGGGGAGCCGGTCCTACCGGCTCCCCAGTACCCTGGGACTGAGCGGCTGTGGTCGCCAGGAGCCAGTCTGGACCCAGCTACCCAGCGCCCCAGGGGCTGAGAGGCTGCAGCCGTGGGAAGCTTGTCCGGACCCGGCTCCCCAGCGCCCTGGGGCTCGGGTGCTGGGAGCTGCTGGCCCCCCAACTGCCCTGCCACCTGGGGGGGGGAACAGTCGGGGAAGCCTGGCTCCCGGTTCTGCCCCTCGCTGGCTGGGGGGTGCTATGGCCCCCACAGGGTGGCCGGAGCCATCGTGGCTCACCCTGCCGCCAGCTCTGGGGAGCAGCAGCCCCCGCGGGGTGGCCGGAGCCGCCACAGCTCACCCTGCGCGGGGTGGCTGGAGCTGGGCTTGGGGTGAGCTGTGGTGGCTCCCGCCACCCCATGGAGGCTGCCTGGTGTGCGCCCCTGCACCTCCCCTCAGCACCCAGGCCAGGGTGCTGAGGGCTCCCTGGCTAGGGTGCTGGGCATATCAATATAACAGAGCCATATGGGTTATTTTGAAACCACAGTTTTGAAATAACTGGTCATTTTGATATATAACTAGGTTTTATTATATCAAAATGACTTTCCTTATTTTGAAATAAGGAAGCTCCTTATTTTGAGATAAGAAAATGTCATCTGGACATGGCAAGTTTTATTTAGAAACAACCAGGATTGTTTCGAAATAAAACTCTCATGTGGACACACCCATGGAGTTCTTAATTCTTTTCTAAAATGAAAGCGAAGAAAAGAGGCTTTAGCATTCTCTTGCACTTGGAGTGACAGCATCGCGGTTCATTAACTTTTTATTGCAAGCTCTTCCTTGCTGAATCTGCCTGAAAATTGCTACTTTAGAGAATTAACTTCCTTGTTTAAATTTTGCTCATCCTTCTCTGGTCCTGTCCTACCCCTCGAAGCCTCTGACAGTCCTCTGCAAAACCATCTTTCCAGAACAGTAGCCACCTAAGACCCTTCCCCGCAGCAACACTGCCTCCCCATCCCTGAAACACAATCTCCCCATAAACTGCAACCCAGCAGCTGATAGCAACTGTTACTAACAGAAAATAGTCATCTTTAGTTTAGCATGGAGTAGGGAACTACTAACCAATGTTCCCTCTCATTTTTCATATGCTGTGTGCACAAATAATTTCTTTAGTGCAAATTTTCAGAACCAGTGTCCAAATTTGTGCACATTCCAGTGAGTGTGGTCAAACTTGTGAATGCAACAAAGCGTGTGTTGTGATGCAAATAATATCTAAATTTTATTTGAGATGGTGATAGAAATGATTTTATAAATTACAAAACGTTATTTGAAACATGCTCTTTGAAACCACCTTCTTAAAGTTGCATAAAATATTAGCACTTGAATTTTTTTGTGTGCGCTTTATTTTGTTGTGTGCGCCAGTTTCATAACCTGTGTGCGCACACAGATGCACGCACGCATACAACTTAGTGAGAACATAGCTAGTAACAACTTCTCTTCCCAACATAG
The DNA here is from genome assembly GCA_007922195.1 of Podocnemis expansa. Classification (NCBI taxonomy): domain Eukaryota; kingdom Metazoa; phylum Chordata; order Testudines; family Podocnemididae; genus Podocnemis; species Podocnemis expansa. The sequence continues at coordinate 5,345,292 of ML682310.1, forward strand.
AATGGTGCAACCCACAGGTTTGAAGATTCAAAGCTATAAGGGATATTCTCAGGTCTGGGGCATGGCCTAACCTTTGGCTTGTTATCTGGTCTCACAGGAGAATCTCCACTGAGAGAGAAGTTGAAGAACTTAAAGTACAAAGGGGATTTTTCTCTTATATCCCTCCTATTCCTAAGATGCAGAGAGGAGAATGACAGTCAAAAATCATGAAATTGATTTCAAAATGAGGTTTTGGGGGAAAAAACCAAAATAAAATCACATTTATAGTTCCATTGGTCTTCTGATTTCTGAGCAGAGCTGAAGGAATTTTATTTATTTATTCATTCCTTTTTTTCATTTGTTTGTTTGTTCGGGCAAATGGTAAATTCTCTGAAAAATGCAGTTTCAGGGCAACTGAAATTATTCACAAATTTGGGTCAAATTCTGCAAATAGCATCTCCCAAACAAAAAATGAGTATTTGAAAACGGTTCTTTTCAGTGTTTCCATTTCACTCATTTGTTTCTAAATTTCATTTTGTTTGACCCAAGCAAGTTTTTCAGTTCTTGTTTCATAGACTCAGAGACTCTAATGCAGGCCACAGAAGTTCACTGTCTCCTGCAATAAACCACTAACCGATGACTGAGTTATTAAAGTCCCCAAATCATGGTTTCAAAATATTAAAGGTACAGAGAATCCACCAGCAATTGAGTCATGACCCATGTTACAGAGGAAGGTGAAAACACCACAGAGCCTCCTTATTTCAAAGTAACTTCTCAGTGTAGACATACCCAGAGAGAATGGAGTGAGTCTGAGAAATGTGCTGGTTTAATTGAAGAGCTATGACGTTTAATACCAGCATGGCTGTCCCTAAGGGGGTGCGAGGCCCCGGGCAAATCGCCCTCTGGGGGACCCCCACTCACACCCCCAGCACTGGGTAGTGGGGCCAGCCGGCCCAGGGGAAGGGCAGGCCCCTGCACCAGCCATCCCATTCCAGGGACTGGGCAAGCCAGCCAAAAGGGCAGCCCAGTTCAGCGCTGCTGGTCCGGCCACCTTCCCTCCCTGCCACGCGTGCTGCTCTCGGCTCTGTGCCAGAGGCAGCAGGGAGGGGATGGGAGACAGCGCAGCCACGGGGGTAGCAATGCCTGCTCCACGCTTCCTCCCACCTCCTCCCCGCTGCTCCGGCACAGAGCTGAGAGCAGTGCACGTGGCAGGGAGGAGGGGTGGCTGGCCAGGCAGCACTGAACCGGGCTGCCCTTTTGGCCGCTCGCCCGGTCCCTGGCATGGGGGGTCAGCAGTGCGGGTCCTGCGAGGCCCCCCAAAGCACGGGGCTGCCCCAGTTGCCCTACCTTAGGGATGGCCCTGAATACCAGAGACTCCTGGGAAAGGGGTAGGCAAACCTACCGAGCAGGCTTTCATTCTGGAAGGCCTTCAGAAAGGAGCAGAGGTGGGAAGGCATTGGCATCTTTCAATCTGTGTCCCTTGGACTGGATCAGTCTATACTAGGGCAATGAGCCATTGGTAAGAGTGGCTGTTGGCCACAAGAACTCTTTGGTCCACCTGAGCTGGTGTAGGAGATGATTTTGCAGAAAGTTTTGAGGCTGAGGTTATGAGGAGCAGAGAACAGGATCACTGTCCTCCTGCCCCTCACAGGACTGGGTACTAAGAGGCAGCAGATCTGTTACTGAAGTGTGGCCAGCCAGCGCGTCCTAGTTGCACTTTCTGTAACAGTGCTGAAGGCAGCTAAATGGGTTTCAATGCTAGTTCAGGGGGAGTCAGAATTGCTTCATTATTCCCTTGTGCTTCCCAGTCAGTCTGTATCCGGCTGTGCTCTTGTCTTGTACTTAGGCAGAAAGCTTGCTGGGGCGAGAGTGACTCTTTTGATATGTTTATGGACATCACCTTACACAATGAGGTACTGGACCGTGAGCTGAGTGCCTGGGAGAAAGGCTAGTTCAGTGAGAGACCCTTATTCAGTTCCCTGTTCCATCACAGATTTCCTGTGACCGTGGCAGGTCACTTTGTCTCTCTGTGCCTCCATATTCCTGGCTGTGAAATGGGGACAATAGCCCTGCCATCCCACCAAGAAGGGTTATTAGGACAAATACATTATAAGGTGCACAGATCCTATGGTGATGGTGGCCATGGAAGTTCCTAAAGTAGATAGGCACTACTGCAATATAAATAAAAATACTTCATTCATGAGTGGGATGCAGCTACTTCTGGGGCTGCACAAGAGCTTTTAGTGCAGAGTGTTACTGCTCAACCATTTGGGACAGGAAGTGAAAATAGCATCTCCAGTGACAACTGCAGAGCAATTTTAGGAAACAAAATAGAATAGCCCAAATTGAGATTGATGCTGGATAGCTGAGTTAATAACCTCCCTTCTGTGGAACGTGATACCTGATCACAAGTGGGTATAGCCTTTTCGGCCTCCCTGGGTGGTTCACCTAGCTCCCATGCATACCAGTGGGACAACAGATCAGTTCTTCCTTTGGAAAGATCCCGCTAGTGTGTTGAGAGTCATCTAGTGACGTCTCGGCCTTGGGAGTTACCTTCCCTGAACTTTCTCATCCAGACCTCATCAGGCTGAGATAACAGTCCAAGGTCTTGCCAAGGAGGAGTATTTGCTGGAGAGCAACATTAACAGTAGCTTTCCTCTCTTGGTAACACTGTCTAAGTCTGTCCGCTCTTGTCCAGTGTAAAATGCACAAAGTTACAGTCACACCCTCTTCTATTTTGTGTAATACCAGGTTGTTTTTGTCTCTGTTATGGGTGCACTGAACAGACATGAAACATCAAAACAGCTGTGGGGATGGGGGAGTGAAAATAGCTTGTCCTGATTCCTTCTTCAAACACTTTCCTGTGTAAGTCAGTGATATAAACAAGGAGTCATGTAGCACTTTAAGACTAACAGATTTATTTTTCGCATGAGCTTTCGTGATAACACTGAGGGAGTTGTCCCTCATGATAAGTCAGTTTTCCTTCTTTCTTCTAGCCTTCTGATAAACCCTCTGGATGCCTTGGCTGTGTTGATTGTGGATGTCGCCTCTTGGTTACAAAGAAACACATTGCTAACAGTCCTTAAGGGGCAGGAATATTGCTGAACAAATACAACCGTAACAAGCTCTTCCATGCTTTGAAAGCTCAGCCCAGGCCTGACATGAGGGATCAGGGTTAATGCCTTTGTGAGCAGAGCAAACAAATGGAAGGAAGAAAGGGGAAAAAGGAAGAGTAGATTAGAAGCTCTTTTCATGTAACCCCACTATTCCAGGCAAGGCAGTGTGACCTAGCTTTCTCTGTCTAGTTTTGCAGACATTATTGGCAGCAAAGTTGGTTGCATGGTACATCTCCTGAGAAGCTTGTTCCTTACTGTGTGTGTGGACAGGAATGTCGTTGGCGGCGCGCTTACAGGGCTCGAGCCCCGAGTCCCAGCGCCTGAGCCCTGGGTCTTTTCTCGGGCCAGCGGCGCTTCTGTGTGTGGAACAGATTTAAAATCTAGCTCTTCCGCCTTGTAACCATGCCACCAACCTTGCAGTTTAACTTTTACTGACACAAAGAGCTGAAGATGATTTTTATTTTTTCACTGACACAGTAAACTTTTTACTGACATCACTAAAAGAAACATAAACAGCACAATAACATCATTAAAATCATATAAGAATGTCACAATAACGTTACGCTGGCCGCTCTGCTCCCAGCCGGCATACCTCAGTGAAGCTGTGACTCCAGGCTTAGCCCTCCCTTCCCTGCTGTGCTGAGGGGCAGGGGGCTCAGCCTTTGTGACTGCCCGTCAGGTTCCAGCTCTGGTCTGGTCCCACTCCCAATCATTCCCGGCACTTCTGGGAACTTCTGCCGCACTGGCTCGGCCCTGGCACTGGAAGCTACTAGACTCAGAGGCAAGGCTGCATAGTTATAACCTCACAACTGCTCTGATTTGCTGTTACTGTATGACCTGATCCTATGTTTTACACCCCCTTGCATTTATTTTCATTCCATTCTGTACGTTTACCCATCTTCGAAGCATCTGACGAAGTGGGATTTTCTCCCACGAAAGCTCATGCGAAAAATAAATCTGTTAGTCTTAAAGTGCCACACGACTCCTTGTTTTTAGGTTTTTTGCATTAACCGGCCTCAGGCTCCAGGGTTGCCCCCCATCCCCACCCCCACCCTGGAGGCCCCCAGCATGGGCCCCTGGACCCTGGCTGGCACATGCCAGAGCCCCTGTTGCAGCCCCGTCAGGCCATGGGCTCTGGAAGGCTGCACTGTGCACCAACCGGCCCCCCTCCCGGGCGGAGGGAACTGGCGCTGGCCTGGGTGGACCAACTAGCCCAGGGATGGGGTGGGAGCACTGAGCCCAGCCTCTGGCTCCAGGGCCTGGTCTCGCCTCCTGCACTGGCAGGGCAGGGGCTCTCCTAGTGCTTTCCCCAAGCCCTGTCAATGCTGAGCGGGCCAGAGGGTACGGGGGAAGGATCAGACCAGGCAGGAGCCTTAGGGGCTGGAGCCCAGGGCATCCCTTTAGGCCAGGACTTCAGCCCCTACAGTCCTGCATTAATTTGGCCCTGGTTGGAGGAATGGAGGTCGGCTGCTTTGGGGACTGAGCTGTTATGCTTCCTATCATCTCCCAGTGCTCCTCTGAGTGAATCTGAGTCCCCTCTCAGCCAGCCCCCTGCCCGCTGCTCAGACCAGTGCCTGCGGGACAGGCAGACTGCCCAGGAACTGCTAGACTGCAGTCCGAGGAGGAGGAGGTGGCTTGGGCGGCAGCACAGCAGGCAGCTGCTAGGTTGCTGACTGAATGAGGGAGAGATTTTCACAGACATTTTCTTTTAGTTACATGCTCAGGACAGCAGAAAATCTGCATACTTCCTTACTGATTGTTTCTAAATTTATAGATGGTAGGCAACCCAGCCTGTAATCATACCCAGGGGATCATTTCTGGCTGCATTGAAACCCTTGCTCTTCACTGGGTATGTACAGTGGACTGGAGGAGTCGCTTCATAGCGACAGCGGTATTGTTCCACCAGCACCATCAGCAGGTATTGATTCACTTTGGACAAGGTCTTGCTGTAATCAGCACTCGAAGCTGTCTGAGGACCATTACCAGAATAAATCAGCATGCTTTACAAATACCAATAAAACCTCACAGCAGTCCTACAAGGCGTGGTACAGAAATACCACACCCACCTCCTAGAAGGGGAAACTGAGGCACAGAGCTGTGAAATGGATTTGCCTGGATCATAGCACGTAAACAGCAAAGCCAGAACCAGAGTTTTAATGGCTGATGCACTACCCCACATGAAGCTATACAAATTAGTCTGGGTCTATGGGACAGAATTCTGCCATATGCAATGGATGAAGTGTCCAGTCTGCTGGAGGAGTGGGGTGAAGGTGAGTCACTGAGGGATAGAGTAATGTGAAAGCTCTTGTTTAACTGAGGACCAAGAGTGGAGAATGGTTCAGGGTTCTTGCAGGGATGGGATAAGAGTATGTAAGCTCACTCTATGAACTGCCTTGATGCAGAGAACAAAGGACAAATGTGTTTCAGTTAGAATGAGAAGCTAGTGCCTCTTTGCTGAGGGGAGGAGGCGTGTGCACATGTGTTACTTAGGGGTCACTTTCCTAATGGGGTCCAGACTCGGCATAACACAACATCAGAAATTAGGGAACTCACACCAAAACTTTCACATCCAGGAGAAGTGGGAATGAACTAGAGAAGAGACTAATGATTCAGACATCCTTCAAGGCAAAGAAAATGGAAGCAAACAATCCAGGAAGCCGATAGGATGAGGAGGCCAACACACATGACAGCAATACATAGGAACAAATCTGTAACAAAGGCTTCATTTACGTACATCTTTCAAGGGTTTAATGTGAGTCAGTCGCATTCCCTAGCTGGGGCATAGACTTGCTTTGGTGACAGGTGTAAGGCTCCAGGGCTATGTCTACACTGGAGGCTTAAGTCAAATTAAGCAACTCCAGGGCCACATTTGGAATTCATTCAGTTGACTTAAGCACTTGCTTAAGCCGACGTAATAACTCGCACCCTTAAAATCAACTTTAAAGGTTAAATCGACTTTATTAAGTCGACAACAAAATGTAGCCATTAAAGTCAACTTGATAAAGTCGACTTAAGGCAGGAGAGCCATTTAAGTCAACCTTATAAAGTCGATTTACCTGAGCCTTCTAGTGTAGACACACCCCAGGTTAGTTGCTGTACATCAGCAATGATTCGGGGGCCTGGAAAAGTAACCAAATCTTCCCATTCTTTTCCAAGCATACACCTCTAAAGAGAGAACATGGTGTTAGGTGCAGATCTGCTAGTGAGGAGACTTAAATTCTGTTCCTTATCTCCTTGTGGTTGGCTTGGCTTTCATTGAGTTACTTAATCTGTCTGAACTTCTGTAAAATGGGAATATCACCAAATCATAAGCACTGAGCAAAAACTAAATACCTCAGCTTTTGACCTACCACTGTTAGTACAAAACAACTCTGTATCTCTGTTTGGACAGTACCAATCACCATGCTGTTGAGGCACTACCTAGTTGATTAACTCATCAGCCTGACACACTTCATCAAGGTAATAATAAGGATATGTATTAGTATTTATTTGTGGCCTTACTGGAATGCTATTTTCTATTGACACATTTGGCTCAATAGAGTGGTTTGCCCGTCAAATCTAAGATCTGGCTAGCACTGTGATCAGCAGCACAGGCTCAGTGGGCCACCTCTGGCCCCCTGAGTGTCTTCTTCTGGCTCCCTGGCAGTCACCTGCAGGGAATCAGGTGTGCTCCAGGGACTCCCACCTGGTCCCAGCTTCAGGGCGCAGCCCCCCGCTTTCATGGCACAAAGGTCACACCCAACCTCCCACCACAATCACATGAGCTGGAAACGGCCCAGTGGCCATGCAGTGGCCCCTAGCATGGGCAGGGTGTGTGTGGACGGCACTGGCGGGGAGAAGCAGCGCTGCCCTCCTACTGGCAGCCGGCCACCTCTCCCAAGAGTAGGGTTACCAGACACCAAAGCATGGAAAGGAGGACAGGAACGTATGAAAAGGAGAACATTGGAAAAAATGTAGTACTAATGTAATATTCTGTTTTTAGGGGACCCTGGAACACTTCCTCCTAAAAATAGGGTGTTCTGGGGCATTCCAGCATACCTTAACCCCTGTAAGTAAAAAGCCGGACAAAATCATGTTTTTTTAAAATGCCTGCCAGATGGAGGATGTGAAGGTAAAAAGGAGGATATGGCCTCCTTTTGCCTGACATCTGGTAACCCTACCCAAGAGCGTTGTTGGAGAGCTGCAGCTTCAAATGGCCCTGTCTGTGGAGTTCAGGCCACTTCGACCCGGCCACTCCAGGCCTGAACAGAGGCTGCCTTGCCCCCAGGTCCTGGATCGGGCCCGTTCAGCCCCGGGTTGGACAGGTTGAAGCGGCCTGAACTCTGCGGAGCCGCCCATTCTAGGGCCGTGCCTCTGCAAGCTGCACCTCTCCATTGGCCACTCTTGGGAGGGGTGGCTGGCTGGGGGAAGACGGGGCAGCACTGCTCCATCCGATCAGCAGAGGGAGGGACAGACGGAGCGCGCACAGCCCACATCCCCCCCCCATCAGCGCTAGGGGCTGCAGCACGGCTGCTGGGCCGGCTTCGGCTTATGGAGTGTGGTGGGTGGGGGTGGCTCTTCTCCCTTTTGGGTTGCTGACCCCTGAGCTAGCATAATCATAAGCAAATCCTTGCTATGCCGCTGTATGCTGTACTCTATTGCCTCTTACATGACTACAGATTCCTCAGTGCCAAATTTTGCCTACAATATGAAGAAAGAACTAGAGTTGCTCCTGAAAATACTAAGATCTTGAAATGCCAGGGAATTACTATGGTGCCTGAGGTGTCTCTGGTATTTTGACAGGAGCCAAGTCCAACATGTTGGTATTTCTTTATCTCTGGCAAAGGAAAATTCCCATTCTATCGAAGACTCTTCTTCTGTCTTAGGGCCTGATTCTGCAGTTACTGAAGTTAGTGGCAAACCCCACCCACCCACCAACTTTGGATCTTACCCTTAGAGCAGTGCATTCTCTGCTGCCAGGGCAATGCATTCAGCAAAGATGAGTGACCAACTCAAGCCGATTGATAAAGAACCTTTGTATGAAGACCAGAAGCCCATTTTCAATCACCAGATCCTTATGTCAGCTCTAGGAGACCTGGATTTTTATTCACATGACAAACTGTCATTCCAGGAAAGTTTATTCCCTTTGGAGGGTGTTCTTGTTCTGGCAAACATTTTATGATTTAAATTAAAATAAAGGTGGTGGTGGGGTTGGTATTTGGCTCAGCCTTGCCACTAAAGTCTTTACAGCCTGTTCTGGCCCATTGCATGCTAAATCAGCAGGATTAGAAGTGCCTAACCCGTCCAGATTTGGGGTGCACGACAGCACTTTTTGCTCTTGTGCAGCTGGTGGTTCAAGAGGTGTATCTAGTCCATACCTGGAAAGTAGGGCCTGTGTGTCAGGTAAGAGCCTAGACAGTACCATAACAGACCAGACCGCTGTCCTTTTGTCAGCACTGAAAGCTTTAGGGGAAACCTTCCCTTTCCAAGCACAACTGCTGAATGTTGCTTATCCCAAACTCCCCCTCGTAAGGAGACAGAGCCTCTTCAGCCAGGCTTCCTTGTGGCAGCAGAAACACATGGTTTGCTCTGTTGGATGAACAGGCTGATCTGCCAGCCATTCCCCTGAGCCAGCTTGGCCTGGTGAGGGAAACCAAAACCCATCCTGAGAACTGTAATCTGTTAAACCTCTGTTGTTGTGTCTGGCACATCAGGCAGCCAAGCTGAGGTCTGTAATTCATTGGAAAAGGGATGAGGGCTAGAGACATGCTCCCAGAGAACTTGCACTATGTTCCATTTCCCTTGCACAAAGCAGGAGACAAGGAAGCAGGAAAAGATGCAAGTTTGCTGAGTTGGCTGTGGGGAGAAAAATCGGTTCAGGTGAGTGAGTGGCCATCTGGGCACAGACAGGTGAGACCTCTTCCCAGCCAGCGTGCAAGATTTATTTACTGAGGGGCAATCATGTAAGTGGGCAAAGCTGCTCCTCCTCATTCCCTCTTGGACAGGGCTATCATCTCCTTATACTATGCAGCTGCTCATCCCAGCTGTATTTAGAGGGGTGTTTTCCAGAGAGTTTAACAGATACCAAGTCCAATATTTTAACTGAGACAAAAGATCCCTCTTGAGAATATTGGTGCATGAGACCAGATGTTCCACTTTTCTACATGGGTGCAGCTCCGGTGAAGTCAATGCAAAAGCACCCATTCATGCCAGCGTACCTGGTCCCTACTATCTAGGAAAAGAAAAAATATTCAATCTTTTTAGTTCTTGATTGTTGGATCTGATTCTTCTTTCAGTTACACTGATATAAATCAAGAGTAACAACTGGAGTCAGTAAAACAAGCACTGTATCCTGTGGCACATAGAGACTAACAGATGTATTTATTGCATGAGCTTTTGTGGGAGAAAATCCCACTTGCCAGATGTTTTGAAGATGGGGGAACTTACAGAATTGGAGGAAAATAATACAGAGAAGTGTAAGTCATAGGATAAGGTCCTCCTGTAACAGCAAATCAAAGCAGTTGTTAAGATTCAAACACTGGGGAACAGCTTTGATTTGCTATTACAGTGGAACCTGATTCTATGACTTACACTTCCTTGCATTTATTTTCCTCCCATTCTGTAGCTTTCCCCATCTTCAAAGCATCTGATGAAGTAGGATTTTCTCCTATGAAAGTTCATGCGATAAATAAATTGGTTAGTCTTTAGATGCCACAGGACACCTGGTTTGTTTTACTGAACTAGGCTAACATGGCACTTCTTTGGCACTGGAGTTAGTGTGAAACTGGTGCAAATCAGTTGACTGCATCTAGGAGAGGTAAATAATTCAAAGGGGCTATGGCTAGGGGTTAAAGGATAATTTGGTGGGCCCTGGAACCCTCCTAATTGGGTGGGCCCCCTTCCCATATGGGCAGGCCCCCAGGTTGAGGTGGGGTTTGGGGGGAGGGCTTGAGCCAGGGCTGGGGCCCTTCCCAGCAATGCCCGCCCCCTGCCCTGCTGGAATGCAGGGGAACACTGTTCTGGGGCCTGCTGTTTTTAGGGGCCCAGCTTTCGGGCCCCTAAAAATAGAAAATGGAACCGGAACGCTTCATTCCAGGGCCCGCTATTTTTCAATGGTAGGCCCCAGAACGCAGTGTTCTGGCTCCATTTTCTATTTTTAGGGGGCCCAGAACACTCAGCCCCTAAAAATAGTGGGCCCCAGAATGGCGTTCTTGGCTGTTCCAGCTGACTTTAACTTTAATCAATGTAAGCAGGGCTGGATAAAGGGTCCTGGGATGCCCACTTTTGCGCCCCTCTCTCACAGCAGCAGCACCCTGCCTGGGGGTGGTGCCCACAGAGTAGCCAGCCCTGCAGGCTCCCAGCTGACACTGGGGATTGGGGGGGACAGAGGCCATGGCCTGGATGGGCCCATGCTCAGCCCTGGGTCCAAGCGTACAGCGCCTGCTTGGGCGAGAGGTTGTGGCTCAGCATCACTTCCAGCCCTGGGATGGAGCCAGTTTTTAGAGGGATGGCACAGTCCCCCATTAGCCCAGGGCCACAGCCTCTAAAGCTCCCGTGATAACCTAGCTCTGAATGTAGGCCAGAAACAGAAGGATGTAAGAAGATTTGTAAAAACTTCAGCTCGCTATAAATGTTCCCATGCCTAGGAGACTCAACTCACCCAGATTTACAGAGAAAATCAGTGGTTCAACAGTTAGTAGAACTCAAATGCTTTTAGTTCCTTGGGCTTTGCTTAGCCCTCCCATCCCCATTGCATGCTGCCTCTCATTTCAGACAAATGCCAGATCTCAGGTAAAAAACACACAAGTCCTGTGGTACCTTAAAATCCTGGTGGCTTGAAACAGCTACTTGCCACCTGTCAGGTGGTGATGGGAGGACGAGGACCTGAAAAGTTCAGAGTTTGGATGAACATTTTGAGTCTGCAGAATGAAGCAGTAAGTCTCACAGAAACAAGCTCTCTCATGAGATAATACCATGTAGGCAGCCTGAAAACACCTGATGTTTTAGCACTCTTGCCCATTGGGACCTAAGCAGTGCAGAGGCAGTTATGAAAACAATGTGTTTTCTTAAAATTCACCTAAATTTTTCAAACCACAGTAAAAACAGGTTCCCATTATGGAAGTGATTTGAATCAGTCCTTTTATTATCCAAGCTAGTTCATGTGCTCCTTAGGATGCCAGAATGGTTGGAACTGAATGATTTTCTATGTTTGCAGAGACTATTAGTCAGCTTCCAGAGGCGTATTGATTTTGATCTTGCAGCACTTTACAAGGTGGATAAGTATTAGAGCTGAGAAGATAATCCTCCAAGTAATTGATTTGATGAGGTTCACCCTTTCTCTCTCTGCAAATAGTACATAAGCAGGTTAGGCTTTTCTCAGACCTGTTTGTTATTAAAATACTCTGCCTGGTAATTTCAGAGGAGAGTACTAGGCTTTATAGATTTTTGACAACCTGTCTGTTGTGAGTTTTGAAATTCAAAATACGAACTGTATTGCCAGGTAGTGATTGGCACCATTCTGTCATTGATTTGTTCCTATCTTCTGATTGGAAGAGGTGATAGGAGGAATTTTCAAATCAGATTTTGGAGGATGACTACTTCATGATCCAAATTTTAGTAAATGTTCTCTTATATTTGCTTAAAACTCTGGCTGGGTATATCTGAATTATGGACGCTATACTTGTGTAGCAATGCTGGGATTAGTCCCATAGCATAGACATGGCCTACACAGATCAAAGGGGTTATTCTGCTGGTGCGGGAAGATCGCCTCCTCAAATGATGTTAGTTACGTCAACAGAAGCCCTCATTCATTGACAGCGATGTCTACCTTAGGGGTCTGTTGGCATTGCTACATCACAGCTACGTCTTTTCATACTTTTGACCAATGTAATTATGCTGTTGTAACTTTCAAGTGTAGACCAAGCCTTGCTGTTTCTATGAACTTCCAGTAAAGTAACCTGTCTAGAAACCAGTCTTCGAAGGGAGGCAAGCCAAGAGGAAGCACATTTCATTGTAGTGAGTATTTTGCAGACTAGTCACCCAGCTCCAGTAAGTGGTATCTCTGGGTTCTAGGTGGGGCAGCATTGTGATACAGAGAGGTTTCTCTTTCTTATGGTTATTCCCTATGGGCGTGGCTTCACTCCCAAGATAGCTGGAGCTACAGTCAAGTGTTGCCCCTAGTCAGCGAGAGCCAGTGAGCACAACTCATCAGCTATTAACAAAAGCACTTCTGCTGTGGATCCAATCGCTATGGGCATTGCTTTATGCTGTTCAGTTCTCTGTAGTTTCTTATGCTATACTTGTCACTGTAGCATCCAAAGGACTTCCAGTTGTTCATTAAGTCACATACCGGACATCTGACCTAAGCTCAAGTATGTCTACGCAGGCTGCAGTCACACCTCTGGATTGCCGTGGAGACATACCCTAAGTGTGGTGTGCAAAATGGAGACGTCATGGTGCACCTTGAGAAATCTCCCTCCCTTCCTCAACCCAACCCCTTTCCCCCACTACATGGCAGCAGGTCTCTTAAGAGCAAATGGGAGCATGAAGGACTGGAACTACAGCTCCCAAGAGCCACAGCAGTAGCTCATGTAAATACAGAGATGAAAGTTAACTTGACCCAAAACAATGTTTCATTTCAGGTTTCCTGATGGAAACTTCCACCAAATCTAATCTTGTGCTGTGAAAACTTTCGACAAAATGTCATTTTTCAGAAGGAATATGTTTCATTTGAAATCTTTTAGCTAGCCGTAAAGCAAATGACTCTTCCGAGACTTGGCTGTCTGTGTTTTTTGTTCTGTCTGCAGTTAGTTGGTACTAACTTGTTTACACTTAGGCCAGGTTGTCCTGAGAAAGGCCTTTCTAGAAAAACATGATGGAAATATTTGAATGTAAGTAGAATAGAATAAACCAATATATGCAATTCTCATCCAGGCATCTAGGAGAAAACAGTAACTGTAAGTACCAGTGCATAGTGAGACAGTTAATGGCATTCTGGAGGTCTTAGCATATGACCAATGTTGTACTCTGTTCCTAATCTGTAGGTTTGGGTGTCTACTAACCATGCTGACTCTATTGACAATTCATTTCTTCCTTAGTCTGTAGGAGTAATAATATGTAGATTGGAGGATCAGACAGAAAGAGTAGGTGTCTTTTGTGGCACAGCTCATGAAAAGGGTGATCAAGAGGTGACTTGATTATGCTGTATAAGTACCTTTGCAGAGAGAAAATATCGGCTAATAAAGAACTTTTTAATCTAGCACAGAAAGGTATTATAAGAAACACTGGAAGTTAAAGGTAGGGGAATGCAAATTAAAAATTAGGTACAGAGGGTAACTAACCACTAAAACAAACTCCTAATGAAAGCAGTGGATTCTTTATCTCCTCCTGTCTGTTCATCTGGGGCACATCTACACACACAGGTTTATTTTGAAATCGGTCCTTTCGAAAGGACCGATTTTGAAATAAAACCCTTATTTCGAAAGGGCTCCTTTCAAAATAAGGGAAACCGCGGGATCGAAACGACCGTTATTTCGAAACGGATGTTTCGAAATAACGCCAACGGGTCTGCTGTTTCGAACCATTGTTTCGAAACAACGGTGTTGTTCCGAAACAATGGGTCTAAAGGCGTTATTTCGAAACATCCGTTTTGAAATAACGGTCGTTTCGGGGGGGGGGGGGTAGGTTTTACTTTTCCGAAAGGACGATCCTTATTTCGAAAGGACGAGGTCTGTCCTTTCGAAATAAGGGAACGTCATGTAGACTGAATTTTTTTTATTTTGAAATAATGGGTGTTATTTCGAAATAAAAGGGCCGTGTAGACGTGCCCCTGGAGTTGGCGCCTTTCTGGAATATAAGCTTTAGTCGCATACAAGATATTGAATTCAACATAAGGGCACTGGAGAAACCCTCTGGCCTGTGTTGCACATGAGGTCAAATGAGATGATCCCAGTGCTCTCTTCTGGCTCTCAAAGGTATGAAAATGTGTAAACTACCAAGTGTTGGAATACTCTGTTTCCAAATGACAGACTCCTTAAAATAGCTCATGACCAAAGTATAGATAGTACTCAACCATCTTCAAATTCTCCCCATTGTGATCTCAAGGCTACATTTCAAGACAAAGTGCCTAGGAAGGAATACTGTGGAAAGGGATCTGGGTGTCATAGTGGACCAGAAGTAGGGCTACCAGATACCAAAGCCTGGAAAGGAGGACAGGGAAGTACGAGAAGGAGGACATTGAATGACACATGGAGAAAATGTAGTATTAATGTATTATTCTTCGGTTTTTAGGGGGCCTTGGCACACTTTCCCCTAAAAATAAGGTATTACGTGGTATTCAAGCATACTTTAACCCAGAGGTCTCAAACTCAGATCACCACAAGGGCCGCATGAGGACTAGTAGAGGGCCGCATGAGGACTAAAACGTTAGCCCAAGGGCCGCACCACTGAAACCTTTTCATACAACAATATTGCAAATATTGGTAGCAATAGTGTTGTTGCGGACCGCAGGAAAGAGCTTTAGGGGCTGCATGCGGCCCACGGGCTGTGTGTTTGAGACCCCTGCTTTAACCCCTATAAGTAAAAAGCCAGACAAAATCATGTATTTTAAAATGCCTGCCAGACAGACGACATGAAGGTAAAAAGGAGGATGTGAAGGTAGAAAGGAGGATATGTCCTCCTTTTGCCTGACATCTGGTAATCTTAACCAGAATCTAAACATGAGTCAACAGTGTACTGCTATTGAAAGAAAAAAAAAACATTCTGGGATGTATTAACAGGAGTATTATAAGTAAAACATGAGAAGTAATTTTTCCACTCTACTCTGCTTTGATTGGGTCTCAGCTGGAGTTTGGTGTCCAGTTCTGGGTGCCACATTTCAAGAAAGATGGGGACAAACTGGAGAAATTCTAGAGCAGAGCAACAAGAATGGTCAAAGGCCTGGAAAACTTGATTTATGAGGGAAGACTGAGAGAACTGGATTTGTTTAGTTTGGAAAAGAAGAGACTGAGAGGGGACATGGTAACAGTTTTCAAGTACCTAAAAGGTTGTTATGAGGTAGAGGGAAAAAAGTTGTTCTCCTTAACTGCCAATGATAGGACAAGAAGCAATGGGCTTAAATTACAGCAAGGGAGGTTTAGGTTAGACGTTAGGAAAAAATTCCTAACTCTCAGGGTGATTAACCACTGGAATAAGTTGCCTAGACAGGTTGTGGAATCTCCCTCGTTGGAAGTTTTTGGAAGGTTAGACAAACACCTATGAGGGATGATTTAAAGGCTTCTTTGTCCTGCCATGAGTGCAGGGGACTGGGTTCGATGACCTCTTGTGGTTCCTTTCACACCATCATCTTTCCTGTGATTATACAAACCATACTTTTACTGATGTGTCAGAGGACTGTTGTTGTGTAGCCACGTTCCTCAGCATGGCTCTTACTGAGGCCTAGATGGGCCTTTTGCTCCTTTCGCATTCATTGTTATTCAATGTGCTACCATTATTCCACCCTCTCTGCATGCTATTGTATGAGGGAAATGGCATAGCTATTTTTCGGTCAGATCAAACTTCTCTCAACAGGCATCATAAAGCACAGCAGGCTAACTACTGTAATTGCCAGTTAGTCCTGGCCTGTGGCCAGCTGAACAGAGTGCCAGCGCATTCAGCGACTGGGCATTCAGGATTAGGGTGGAAGACAATAGTTTCTAATAAATCCGGTCTTCTCATGAAATTAGAGCCCACATTAGCTGCACTGCCAATGGCCAGCCTGATTAGCAGGCCATGGTTTCTGCAAACAGGTGCATAGGAAGGGGAAGCAATAAACAAAGTGGGGGTGCTGCAGCAGTGTGATATAGGGCAATGATTATGGAGCAGCAGGCCCAATAAAAAGCCCCCAGAGCTGGCACTGCTGATGCTCTGTAGTGATCATTCCACAGCAAGGAGAAGTTGACATGTATTTCTTGGCTCCCCCTCCTCCCTGGCTCAGAAAAGAAGGGTGTGTCGGGGCAGTGGGGGGAAGAAGGTTCTTTGTTGTTCCCATGGTTTGTGTTGCAGCTGGACATAGCTGGAGATGTGGACCTTTGTGCCAGAAACAAACCAAACCGAAAACCCCAGTGTCGAAGTTTGCTGTAAGTGTGCATAAGACAGAGAGTTGTGTGGGGAATGAAGACCCCTGACCCTGAGCAGTTTTGGTGTACAGAGGAGGGAGGGAAAGAGAGAAAAAAGGCAGAGAGGGTAGGAGAAACAGAAACAAAGCTTGTGGAAGCTGTTGGAGTATAGGTGGAGGAAAGGGACCATTTGGTATATTGCTGGGGCTAACAAAAGCCAAAGCTAAATGTTTGTGTGTGTTGGGGGGGTGGGGGGTTCCTGGGAACGGCTGACTTGCTGGCGCCAAGAGGTGCTTTCATTGAAGGTAAAGCTGAGGCCAGGCAGACAAAAAGCTGTTGGAAGGAGAAGGGCAAAATGCAGAGCTAGACAAATGGATTTTGGATGGACTGCTCCCCAACAGCTACAGCTGCTCTCCACCAACACACCAGGCTATGGAGTCTCTGCCAGGGGTTGTCTGGGGTACATCCAAATGCTTGTGAGCCGTGAGTGTGCATGTGGAGTGTCGAGGAGTGGATCTTTAAGCCCCTATTTTCCTGCTGCTGAGGGGAGCCCGAGCAACTTGTTTCTTTCAGCATCTGCTGTTGGTTTCTGATTCCAAGGTTCTTCCCAGGGAAAAGAGCAAGAAAATTTTTCTTTGTGGTGAGAGCAGAGATTCACCTGCCAGTTTCTAGTTCCCATGCACTGAGAGAGGGGGCCAAGAGGGGCTCAGAGACTGGCAGTGGCAAAGTGCAGGGGAGTGGGAATGGGGCTTTGAGACACCAGAAATTAAACACTTCAGTGCTCTCCCCTTGCAAAAGTGCAACACACATCCTAGTGTTGTCTTTTTATAGTTTCAGATGTAGAAAGGAAAAAGTTGCAAGAAAAAAAAAAAAGCCCGGAGAGTGCTGAATGCATGGGTCCTGTTTGTGCTTTAGATGCCAAGAGCCTCTTTAGATGTACTTGCATGACTTGTGAATACATCTATTGTGCAGGCAAACCCTACCAGCAGAAATTCCCACACCCAAACAGGTCACTGAGTCTTAGCATGGCAGAGACTGTTCCCCTTCTAACGGATCAGTGCTGGGCACACTAAGGAAAGAGATGGTCTGAGTGTTTGGGTTGATCTCTCAGCGTAGGTGGTGGTAGAGTGACTAGACAGCAAGTCAGGAAAAATCAGGACAGAAGTTGGGTTGTAATGGGTGCCTATATAAGAAAAAGACCTGAATATCAGGATTGCCCCTATAAAATCAGGACATCTGGTCACCCTGCTTCATGTTAATGGATTCCAGCGACTGGGATCCTTGAGAAATACAAATCTTTGTGCTGCAGTTCCCATTATTAAGAAAGTTCTTTATTTTAGGTGGCAGAACTGCTGCTTTGGGATAGGAGGAGGCAAGTTCAAGCCCCAGCAGGCTTCTCAGCATAGAGAAAAGGAAATAAAATACAGAACAAAAACATAGAAAGCCTTTTCTGTCCTGCTGTTCTAGGCATACAGAGTATTTTGCTGCCCAGTAGGGCTAGGGTTGCAAGTCAGGAGTAGAGTGGTGACTGATCAGAAAAAAATAAAATAGAGCCGCACTGTAATTTTTTAGGCTGAAATTGGTAATTAAGCAAATACCACATGTCTTTGTCTTGAGTGAGCTGTATGAGGTAAACAGGAAGGAATGAGGGATTAAGATGTCTCGGTTCTAAAGGAAGGTGACAAGCAGAGAGCTCTGACACCTTTACTTCACCAGAAGAGAGAGGCCCAGATGTGGGTTTGCATTGCGGCATTGTTCAGTGCTGTAGGGCAAATAAAAGCAAAGGGAAAAGAAAACAAGCTATAAAATACTCTGCAAAGCACACGGTTCTTGCAACTGATGCTTGATGTTTCCTTGACAGCTCTGGGGAATGGCAGAGGAGGGGCCGAGCTATTGATGTTCTCTTCTTAGTTTCCTTTTGTACTAGCCCTTGTTAAAAATAGCCACTGTGTTGACTTTAGAGTGCATATGGCAGAGATCGGGCATCTCAAGACAAGTTCAATCATGGTGTAACTGTCAACAGAGAAGACTGCTAACATAGTTCAGGTTGGCCCAGTCCCTGCAGCAGGCTGAGAACAGCTGGTGCAAAGAAAGAGAAAGGTTGTGTTGTAATGTTATGAGCCAGACACGCAATAAATGATGGGGCTGTGCAGAAACCAAACCTTTCTAGAAACTCTAGGGGAAAAGGTTGACAGAATTACTTCAAATCCTTACTTAGAATGCACACAAAATGAGCATCTGCTAACTCCATGCAGCACCTATGTGTGTATGTGGTTGGAAGGACACTTTCAAAATGGGCTGGAGAAGTGTCTTAGAAATGTGCTGAACAATTATGTGCTGGCAGCCTGGCCTCATCCAACCTCAGAAGCTATCTAGTCACGTGTGACATCTTCTGTATTCAACACTTGTTAAAGCAGTGCAGCTTCAAGAGTAAATCAGATCCAGGTTCAAGAGGAGCTACAGTGTAACTCCAGGGAAGCTCCAAGGAGTTTCCGACTGCACATTTCAGAATCCTATAAAAGCTGGGTGCAGCCATTTTAAGTAGCCACAGGCCTGGCCCCCAAAGTTCAAATCTGTGTCTAAAATTCAAGTGCACTGAGATCCAGGCTTTTACTTCTGGCCCTTCTGATCGACTATAAGAGGGAAGGGACAAAGAGACCCTTGACCCAAAGAACATGGTTGTTTATCCTAACCAAAAGAAGGCTGAGGGGAGATATGATTGCTCTCTGTAAATATGTCAGAGGGACAAATACCAGGAGGAAGAGGAATTATTTCAGTTCAGTGTGACCGGGGCGGGAATGGACACTGTCTCTCTCTTTCTCTCTCTCTCTCTCTGACCATCAGGAAGTTTAGACATCAGACATACGTTTCAATCCATCAAAGGAGTGAAGCTCTCAAGCAGCCTTCCAGGGGGAGCAGTGGCAAAAGCCCTTTCTGGCTTCAAAAGTGAGCTTGATAAATTTTTGGAGGGGGTGGTGTAATGGGACAATGTAGTTTGGCAATTGACTGATCTTTGACCACTGGTGGTAGATACGTCAATGGCCTGAGAAGGGACATTTGAAGAGGTGGGTTCTGAGTTGCTAGAGAGAATTTTTTCCTGGATATCTGGTTAGTGAGTCTTGCACACATGCTCAGAGTTTAATTGATCACCATATTGGGGGTCAGAAAGAAATTTTCCCAGAGTGCAGGTTGGCAAAAACTGTGGGGTTTTTTTTGCCTTCCTCTGTATCGTTGGGCACAGCTCACTTGCTGATGGATTCTCTTTACCTTAAAATTTTTAAACCATGATTTGGAGACTTTAATAAACGAGTCATAGGTTAGAGGTTTATTGCAGTAGTGGGTGGGGTGTTCTGTGGCCTGCATCGTGCAGATCAAACTAGGCGATCACATTGGGCCCTTCTGACCTTAGAGTTTCTGAGTCCATGAAACCCACTCTGTGCACTGTTCCCCCACGGTAAGTAGTGAGGGTGCAACCTCAGGTCAGATAATTTCTCTGAACAGATGTGCTTCCCCAAACCCTCCATGCCTCACATCTCTAAGACTGGGTGGGAAATCTCTCAGAGGGTGTCTACACGGCAATTAAATACCTGTGACTAGCCCAGGCCAGCTGCCTTCGGCTCTTGGGGCTGTTGAATTGTGGTGTAAAAATTCAGGCTCAGGCTGGAGCCTGGCATCCAGGATTCTGTGAAGTGGGAGGGTCCCAGAACAGCCTAAACATCTACCCTGCAATAACACAGCCCCAAAGCCTGAGTCAGTTGACATGGGCCAGTCATGGGTTTTTAATTACGGTGCAGACTCACCCTCAGGAGCTGATTTCTTTAGTGGCACGCTACTGCTAAGGCAAGAAAACAGCCCTTGTCGTGGTATTGTGGTAGTTCCACTCCCGGTCTCAGGTACAAGTACAAGAGCATGAAGATAATAAATAACCGTCTTTTTAAATGTACGGAGGCCCAGTTAGACCATGGCATAATGAAAACCAGTTTTCCCATGATCAGAGGCTGAGTTTGTCAATAGCAATCAATGGACTGGTTACTCTTCTGCTCTGTTTCATCGGACTTATGTACCACAGACATTTGATCCGGGGGTAGCCATGTTACTCTATTACAGCAAAACAAAATTTAAAAGTCCCACAGGACTCCTTGTTTGTTTAGATATATGATCCGTGTCCCTAAATCTGGAGCAACAACATTGACTTGTTTTCACCACTATCTGAAAAAAAAAACGCTGGTCCATTTGGATATTTGCAAGGAAGTTCAGGTGTGTTCTTGTTTATAGAAGCCAGCTCAATCTGCTGAGTTCCAGCTTCTCTTCCTCCTTCTCCTCAGCCTTCATCTCCTGTGGTAATGGTCAGCAGCCTACATTTGGACCATGGCATATTGATATCCAGTTTCCTTCTGATCAGGGGTTAAGTCTGTTAACAGAAATTAATGGGCTGGATACACCTCTACACCATCTCATAAGACTCATGTTCCACAAGCAGCAACTTTTCTGCTTTTGTCTCTTTACCCCCTAGCTTGTAACTGTAACCTGCATGCTCGGAGATGCCGCTTTAATATGGAGCTCTACAAGCTTTCGGGCCGCAAGAGTGGAGGGGTCTGCCTAAATTGCCGACACAACACTGCAGGTCGCCATTGCCACTACTGCAAAGAGGGCTACTACCGGGACATGACCAAGCCCATCTCCCACAGGAAAGCATGCAAAGGTATGCAGGGAAGGAGGGCTTAAGGAGATGACTGGAATATTGCACTGACTGTTCCTCCTGTTCCTTCCCTGTCTGCTGTCTCCATAGCTGTTTCTATTGTTAGCCTGCTCCCATTCCACCCTCTGAAAAGGCCAAACCACAAAAATATCTCCTCTTGCTTCACCTCTTCTTTCCTTTTTTCCCCTCCTCGCCTCATTCCCCACCGCCACACTCACCAGAACTTTACGAGTCCTGGCTATTTGGAAAGAGCTAGTTTAAAGGCGCTTTAAAAAAAAAACATGTCTGCTCTGAGGATGAGGATTTTGCAGCATGAACTTCAAGATGTTTTGGGCAGTATTTTCATAGAGATTGTATCCAAACTCCAAGTTGTGCTTGCCAGTCAAATTGTACAAAGTCACAATCACTTGATCTGCACAGACAAAAATCTGACTTGTGCAGATTAAGAAGCTGTGTCTGACAAATGTGATCTCCTCAAATCTCACTTGTTATGGAAAAAGGTCTTTTATTGCACTTGTCATAGCTTCACAGACACACATGCACATGCATGCACCCCCACAAATATTCAGTGGTTTTGATCAGCTATTCAGAGCACATGTGACCTGGCAAGCAAAAACAAACAAAGAAATGGGAAAGAAAATTCAGCCAAAGGAGAAGAAAGACAAAGGTGTTCACGGACTGCTAGGGTTATTCAGATCAGCAAAAGGATCTCTCGCATTAAAAACCAAAGCTCTCCTCCCTCACCCACACCTTCTCACAGGTGTGCATACCAGCAAACAGTGGGTTCCATTCAGCAGGCTTAGCCTCTGGGAGGACAAAGGTCATATTTCTTAGGCATACACACAGACATATATCTACCATGCAGACAACATAGATCTTAAGCATTAGCGAGAGAAAGAAAAGAGGAACATTTAATCCATGTACAAACAGCTTTGCTTCTCTGACAAAATAATAACAATAAAAAAAAAAGCCAGGGTCTCACCTCAGTGAGCCAGGGGATAACAGTTTAGTTTTTCTGTTGTGCTGTTTTAATTTTCCCCTTCACTGGAGATGAAACTACCAGTACTGATTTGGGCTGGAGGCAGAACTGCAGGAGTTCTCTGGGAGCACGGGATGATCTTCTGAAGTTGCCCCTACACTCCAGTACTAACTTGGACACTGTTTCATCAGTACCACCAGCCCTGCTCAGATCTCCATTAACTCATTTTTACACCGTCTTTATTTGGAAGCATTGAGACAAGCATCCACTGCAGAATGCAAAGGCAGCAGTCCTTTCTTGTGTATGTGCAAGCACAGGGCAGCTTAGGTTAAATGCTAAGTGTCATCCTACACAGAGAGCAACAGTAAGTCTCGGGAAGGCGCTCTCTTAAGGGTTCATAGTCAAAGGGGGCAAGAGGTAGGTGAAGAATGGGCATGTCTAAGAAGACATGGGCTTAGGTGGGATTCGGACCTTGCAGACAAGGTGCTTAGCAATCCTGTCTACATTCTAGACTTTGTTTCTCCCACTACCCTGGTGTAGATGGTAGCTGCAGAGTAGCACTGTTACACAATGACACCAATCACCAGCATCTTTAGCTTTCAAAAAATATCTTCCTCCATGCATTTTCATAGTGCAGTAATCTTGTAAATAATCAGTTGATTCAACTACCTATCATTTGAGGTTAGCCCCCCCCCCACCCGTACAAGAGGCTAGCTCCAGCTAAACACATTTTAAGGACACAATTCTAACCCATCTCCGTAACTCTTTGTACACACCTAGACATACATCATGAAGTAATATTAATAATCAGTGAATTACTAGTTTTCCAGTGAAATATTACATGCTAACTTTTGAGTATCCATCCTGACATAAATGTGTTAAGTGCAGTGATTGTATCAGTCCTGATGAGAGTCACTAACACATAGCAATGATCCACCGATGGACCTCTGTGCCACACCCTCCTCACCCCTCGCTCTTCTGCACACCCTAAATACCTACTTCAAGTAAGATTCAGATGTCGACCCTCCAGCCTGGTCTGTTCACTTTCAGCTGCTCCAACAGTCCTTCTCATTTACCTGAAATAGATATAATTCTCTTTAACCCCTGATATGCTGGAACAACTGGCCAAGAAATTTTATCAGAAGAGTGGGGTTTGCAATGACACCTCCCTTTTTGCAGTGGAAAATCTGACAAATTCAATACCAGGCAATAGGCAGCCACCAAGTTTGCTGATTTCATGTCTACACTTAACAAAATCGATTTGAAGTAGTCAATTAGAAATAACTACCTTGAATTTAAATCAAAGTAATAGGAGGTTTTATTGTATCAAATTAGTGGTTCTTTATTTCAAATTAAGGCACCACTTACTTCGATATAATAAAATGCCTCCTTGGCCAGGGAATAAATTATTTTGAATTAAGCCTGTAGACATAGCTTATGAATGCCTGGCACTAGCTGTTGACCTGACCTGACCTGACCTTACCCTTCAAATGTCCAGTGATTTACCCACATGCTACTGGTCATGTCTCAATGACAATTCTGCTCTCATTTATTTTCTCTTGGGACCATTGGAATCCCTCATGCTAGCACCATTGCAAACTCCGTATCTCATTTACTTCTCTTTTCAACAACGGCTTGTCATTTCATGGCAGTTACTGGCTCCCAAACAAATGCAAGTTTCTTTCTGAGAGCCAGGCTGTTGCCTTTTTTAACTTGTTCTTTTTTTGTTTGTTTGTTTGCTTCCAGATGAAACATAAACCTTTTTTATTGCCCCTGGAAGAAACAGGATTAAATTTTCCAAAGTGCCTAAATCCCAATGGGAACATAGATTCCTAAGTGTCTCTGTGGCTTTTCCCCATGGCGGACATTATGCCCAATGCTTAGTCCAAAGCACTATAGTTCTAGCATGTGGGAAGGAACTGTTTTGGATTGGCTTTGTCAGTGGGGCCAAGTCTGCTGGCTGTATGTGGAAGAAGCAGAATGATTTCACCGGGGTTTTCCCTGCACCAAACCCAGCTGGCACAATGTTAAGGGTTTAAATCCAGTGCTGCTCCCTTCAATGGAAGTTTTGCCGTTGACTCTGGTGATGGCAGAATTGGATTCCTTTACACAGAGAATAAGCTGCTCATATGACCTCATTGGCATGGAAGGAAAGACTTTTCATGTAGCATCCGCTCATGGTCACTTCACTATATTCAGTCAAATGACAATTTATACCCAATGCTGCTTTCCTTTCTACCCTCCACATCCTGGAGTCCCTTACATTTGGCTCTGATCAATAGGCTGCCTCCACAGAAATATTTGTTGGGTATAGCATAGAATGGCCATTAAAACTTCCTAATTTTTTATCCCCTGAAGATGCCCCTGCCCCAAACTGACTGAAGCACACTGATAGACCAGTGTTTCACTGCCACTGATATATTGGTTCACACATTCACTATGTTTCCAAGCTAGTATCTTTTGTAGGCAAATAGTGTAGTGGCTCTCATGTCTGCTTAATATGCAGAAGGTCCTGGGTTCAAGCTGGTGGGGGGTTAGACTTAATGATCTCATGAGGTCTCTTCCAACCCTATGATTCTCTTCTATTCACAAAAGGTGCAATTCGTCCCTGAAAAAAGAGATGGTATAAGCCTCATGCAGCACCTCCAGGGTGGTGCATGCACCTGGTGCTATCTTGTGGCACAAAAAGGAAATTCACTCCAAGAGAGGCAGCATAGCCTTGTGGTTAAAGCACATGTTTAAGATTAAGGAGACCTGAATGCTAACTCCAGCTCTGCCACTGTCTCTTTGGACAGGTCACTTAACCTTTCTATGCCTCAGTTTCCCATGGGAATAATGCTTACTCACCTTTGCAGTCCTTTGATAAGAAGTACCATGTGTGTTGAAAAGTGTCCTTAATTCTGCTAAATTTACTTTGCAATGATTTGTGCTGATGTGGTGTGCTCTTGAATAGTTCATGCTTTTGAAATCTGAGGTCAACAAATTTAGAACACTTCTCCCACCTTGTATAGTTGATAACAAAACCCTGGATATTGGAGCTAATACATACAAAGGTGCATAATAAATATGAGAGAGAGTCCAGCGGAGGGCAACAAAAATGATCAAAGGGCTGGAGCACAAGCTCTATGAAGAAAGACTGAAGGAACTAGGCTTATTTAGCCTGCAGAAGAGAAGACTGAGAGGGGATTTGATAGCAACCTTCAACTACTTGAAGGGTTGCTCCAAGGAGGAGGGAGCTCGACTGTTCTCGGTAGTAACAGAGGGCAGAACGAGAAGCAATGGTTTCAAGTTACAGCTGGGGCGGTCCAGGCTGGATATTAGGAAAAACTTCCTTACTAGGCGAGTGGTGAAGCATTGGAATAAGCTGCCTAGGGAGGTGGTGGAATCTCCATCTCTGGAGGTGTTCAAGGCCCAGCTGGACAAAACCCTGACTGGGATGATCTAATGGGAGTGGTCCTGCTTTTTTTGGCAGGGGGTTGGACTAGATGACCTCGTGGGGTCCCTTCCAACCCTCTGATTCTATGAGTCTATGTTAGTGATCAAGAAGTCCCTGGCTCTCCATCTATTCAACACAATTATCATGGTGTTTAAATGGTTTATTGTTACTATAATCTGTTGTCCTATACAAACACAGAAGAAATGAAGTTACCTGCAGAAAAGGGATTTCCTTTGAACTATCAGTTTCTTGAGGTTTTTGTTTTCCACTGTTCTTCTCCTTGAACTTAGATGCTATTTAAAATAATTGTGAAAAAGATGAAATATATACCATCTAACAATTTCAGCCATTTCTCCATTGATAACAATATTAATTTATCATCTCACCAAACCATTTGTCGATCAGAAGGGCTCCACCAGAATCTCTTGTGGACTGAATGCATTGAGAATTTAGAAATTAACTGCCTTATTGCGTCTGCCATCAGCTTTACAGATGACTTATGTTTCATTTCATAGAGCAGATAATGTTTCTCTATAAGGCTTGATTCTTTCAACTGTTGCATTTCTCCATTCACGTTTTATGTTTAAAACATTTAAATGAATGCATTTAATAAAATATCAGTGCCTTGTGAAAATAGAATTGTTAGGGAACTGTCAAACAGGCATGCAGCATACTTAATCATTCTTGCAAGCATATGTTGCCTGGTGTGAACTTATAACAAGTGTTCTATAAAGGATCCGTTGGAAGTGTTTATATGTAATAATTCAACTTCATTAATTCAGCCTAACAGACATATTTAACTAAACTGCTTTTCCTCATACATATGTTTTTCATCTTTCACTCCATGCTATAGCAGGATGGTATTTCTCAATTTATAATATTATATCTAATGGCAAGGTAAAAGAGAATCATGGATGAACAAAATGGTGTTCTGTAGGAGAACACTTTCATCAGCTGGGTCCTCAAAAAACAGTTTCACCAAAAGGGGTTTTAAAAATGTTTATATGGTACGGTAATTAAAAACAAAAAAATCAGTGAAAACATTTTTTTAAACAACCCATACATAAATCCCTTGTGATGTTGGGAGCCAAAACACAACAACATGGATCAAGTGTATGAGGATCAAATTGTGAAGTGAGCTGTTAAGTAAAAATGGCCCATGTATTTCTTGTGTCTGGACTAAATGAAGCTTTTGTTAAAGGGGAAAAAGATGAACAAAGAGCATAATGAAAAATGCATTTTTTTTAATGCTTTAGTTTTAATAATCTAATGTAGTCTTGGGAATGCGGGTAAGGAAATGTGTGGTTTTTGGGGGCTTTTAAAGATGACTGTTAATCTGACGGTGTCTGGTTAAAGAGTTATGCTCTTATGTTCATATTGATTTACTGTACATTTGCTTCTTTCTTTTTATCTTCTTACAAGGAAAGATTTCAATGGATGCATAGGTTGCTTCCCAGTCCCATGCAACAGACAGCACACGGCATGAATGCACATGGAAAACTTTTTTACTAGCCTGGCTGGCTGCTCAGCCAGACATTGCAGTTTGGCTGCAAACCACATGCAAAGGAACTGGAGACAGATTGAGAAGGGATATTGCCTGAAGTGGCAGTTTTGGGATTAGGCCAGGCCCTACAGGGTTGAGCCTGGAAGCAAAAGGAGACCTATTACTTTTAATGGTGGGTGGTCAGACAAAATGAGAGAATCAAGTAGATCAGAAAGGGGTGTTCAAGATTTTCGGGTTTAGAGGTGAGACTACACAATGAACCGGGTATCTCTTGGGTTTGGAGGCCTGCCCTGACTATTGAGCCCACTGAAAACAATAGGAGTCTTTCTGCTGACTGCAGTGAGCTTTGAATCAGCCCTAAATCAAAATGATACACCTAGGGTCTACTAGCCAAACAAGGAGATGTATTTTCTTTCTACATCACTTGGGTTTATCCGAGTATGCCTGCCACATTGTGTGAGAAGAAGTTGGGCAAAAACCTCTAAAAATATTTTTTGTAGTTTTTTCGTTTTTGTTTTTGGGGGGCCCCCCCCCCCCCAGTGTGCTTTGCATTTTGAAGGTCAACCTTTTCAAATTGGGGACAGAGCTGAGTTGTGTTCCAGCCCTCCCACTGACTTCAGTGGAAGCAGGATCAGGGCCTAAAACATGAAATCAAAGCTAGTCTTTCCTCACAAATTAAGCTTCGTGTTTATTTTGATTTACTTCCCCATACACACCTCCAAATGATGTTGCAAGTGAAATTCCACATCTCCAGCCTATGTAAACCCATGCCGTCATAAGCTATTATAAGTAGAGTAGATTCCATTAGGTCTTTCAACTAAATTCAAACCTAATATTTGCCAGACTATCAGTCCTAATGTAATTATATTGAAACAGAGACCCTATGGGGTTTTATTGCATTGCTATAAAACAGTCCTACACTTCAGGAGAAAGGATTTACATGCTTTTAATGAAAGATGACAAACAATATGAACCATGAATGCATTTGTACTAAGGTTGCCAAAGTAAACTTATTGCAGAGAGCTGGAATTTGGCATAGGTAAGAGAGATGGCTAGATCACCTAATACAAGATTAAAAATTTCATTAAGAAAATGAATCTTTCCCATTCACCTTGCAATTTCAGCTCAATATCAACACAGCTCCAACAGAATTTTAATTCTTCATTGAAAGATTGTTACCCACCCTGCGTAAGAGGTTTCACTCTAAACACCCTGCATTTACAGTCATACAGTTCCAACATGAAAGTTTCCCTTCTGGTCTCCTATCACACAGTTTCCGTGAGCACCATATGCTTCCCACCTGTGTGTGTGCAGAACCCCACATTCTCTATTTGCACACATGCTGTCCTGAGCTTGCAGACACACATGCTGTTAGTGCTAACATACATGCTAATGGATATTGCAGGCAAAGTGAAAGAGTTCACTAGAAACTTGTTTTTCTGCATCTTATTTCTTGCTGAGAAAATCACCAGGCCCAGATACCAGTAGCATTGCTCAGAGCCAGCTTCAGAAAGATAGAGACTGGGGGATCCTTGAAATTAAGATTAAAACCAGCTATGGGCAACCAAATATGGTTACTTTAAAAAAAAAAAAAAAGCTTTGTGCTGCCATCTTGTTAAATAAGAGGTGCCTCCATCCTAACTCCTCCTCATTTTCAGGAAATAAAGTCGTCTAAGGGCCTTTCCAAGTGTCCTGATGTTAAAGGGACGGCATCCTTGACTATCCCTCACTCTAAGCAGTCTACTGGTAGCTGGAAAAGTGACAGGACCCCACATCTCTGTCAAAAGGCCAGAGTGAGTTCTGCTATTTCACTTTGGCCTTTCGTCAGCATTTCCGTGGAGGTTTAGTCCATTGGGAACTGGCCCATTCTGGTGGCATAAGTGAGCGTTGCAATGGGAAAAGGGAGGAGAAGACCAAAAAAATCTGATGAGGTTCAACATAGACAGGTGCAGAGTCTTGCACTTAGGATAGAAAAATCCCTTGCACTGCTGCAGGCTGGGGAGCACCTGGCTGGGCAGCAGTTCTTCAGAAAAGGGGTTACAGTGGACAAGAAGCTGGATATGAGTGAACAGTGGACTCTTATTGCCAAGAAGGCTGATGGCATATTGGGCTGCATTAGTAGGAGCACTGGCAGCAGATCAAGGGAAGTGATTATTTCCTCTGTTCAGCACTGGGTAAGGCCACATGTGAAGTGTTGTATCCAGTTTTGGGGCCCTGCTACAGAAAGGAGGTGAACAAATTGGAGAGAGTGCAGCAGAGGGCAGTGAAATGATTAGGGGTCTGGAGAACATTTTGAGGGGAGGCGGAGGGAACTGGACTTGTTTAGTTTGCAGAAGAGAGGTGTGAGGGTGGATTTGATAGCAGCCTTTAACTAGCTGATGATTTAGTGGGAGTAGGCCTGCTTTTAGCAGGAGGTTGGACTAGATGACGTCATGAGGTCCCTTCCAGCCCTAAGATTCTGTGATAATATCTGAAAGGGAGTTCCAGGGAGGACAAAGTTAAGCTGTTCTCAGTGGTGGCTTGGACCAGTGGTCTCAAGTTGCAGTGCGGAGAGCTAAGTTGGATACTAGGAAAATCCTTTTCACTACAAGTGTGGTGAAGCATTGGAATGGGGTACCTAGGAAGGTGATGGAGTCTCCATCCTTAGAGGTTTTTAAGGCCCAGCTTGACAAAGCCCTGGCTGGGGTAGTTTAGTAGGGGTTGGTCCTGCTTTGAGTAGGGAGTTTGACCAGATACTTCCTGAGGTCCCTTCCAGCTCTCATCTATTCTGGCTGTATGAGGATTCTTGAGCTGTGCTGGAGAAGACTGTGGGGATAAAAGTAGGGAGTTGGTAGGGAAAGGAGAAGAGATGCTGGGCTAACCCCCCTGGGGCAAGCGGCTGTAATTCCATTGCTGCCACATTGTTCCTGGCAATGGGCTTATTTATGATGGGGATGCAGGGCCGTAACTAGGTTGACTGGTGCCTGGGGCAACCAGCCCCAAAGGCGCCCCCTTCACCCAGGCCCCAATCCGGCCTGATGGTGGGGAGCCAGACCCGGCCCCAGTCCCCTTTGCTGGGCAGGGGTTCCTTCTCTGCTGCCAGTGGATCCGAATTCAGCCAGGGCTGGGCAGGAGGTGCTTTTCCCACTTCCCGGTGAGTGCAGCCCAGGGCCAGGCGGGGGATGCCTTTCCTTGCTGCCAGCCAAGCCAGCTTACCCGCCAGCCAAGCTGAGTGCCCACCCACCCAGCCACCAGTCACCTGGTCCCCAGGGCACTGGCACCTTTTGCCTTACCTGGCCGCATGTGGGTCCCAGGAGGCTGGAGCTGCCTTGGCCACATGGCATGGTCAGATGCTTCTTCCCTCCACCCACCCAGCATGCTCCTGAGCATGCTCAGGAGCAGGGTGGGAGATGAACTCCCTCAGCCCCAGACCTAGCCTGGCTCCCAGAGGAATGTGCCTTTGGCAAGGCACATTCCTCTTCAGGGGTTGGTCTGGTGCCCTCTAAAATTTGGCACCGTGGCTGTGTTCACACAGCACTCTTATTTCGAAACAACAGAGGTTGTTTTGAAATAAGAAATACCCTGTTCACACGACGCACGGTTGTTTCGAAACAAGTTAAACCCCATGCGGGGACGAAACAACGCTGTGAGAACACGTTGTTTTGAAACAACGGTGACTTGTTTCGAAATAACTGTTGCCTGAAACTGCTATTTCACTTTGAGCTTTTTTCCTTAATTCGAATTAACAAACTGTTAATTCGAATTAAGTTATTTCAAAATAAGGTGTTATTTCGATACAAGTTGTTTTGAAACAACCGTATTGAAATAACCTCGTGTGTGAACATGGCCCTTGTGTCCCTGCCCTAGTTATGGCAATGCCAGGGTGAAGTGGCTCATGGTCTAAAGCTGACCTCTCCTTTCACCATCCTGAAACCATTCTCTACAGATTCCTGCTGTAACAAATTTGGCATCATGCGCATGCTCTAGATCAGGGGTGGCCAAACTTATGGAACTCAAGAGCCACACAAGTTGATTATTAAACCTTTGAGAGCTGCGCTAAGGCATATAGCCATATTTTACCTACTCCAAAATTAGTAAGTTTAAAATTCAATGTACACTTTAATTTTATCGTAAAAAGAGGGCAAATATTGATCCTGTTAATGTCAGATTCTACTAATTACTTAAGGTTACCATGAAAACTAGATCTACCTATATAGTAAAAACTTAGCTTCTCCCTGCCATCTCAACCGTGCTGCTGCTTCTCCACACCATCCCAACCCCTTCTCTAACCCGCCAGTGCCCCCTTACCTAGCCACTCTGGCAGCTAGGCACAGGCTGGGGCTCCCCCTAAGCATACTCAGGACAGGAGATTTAAAACTCCTAGGCTGGGGCTGTTTTCATCTGGCTTTCTTCCAAGAGCCACACTTTTTCATTCAAGAACCACATGCGGCTCCCGAGCCACAGTTTGTCCTTGCCTCCTCTAGATTATCATGAAGCAGGGTCTTGTTGCAGGGTGGAATAGAACTTGGGAGATTTGGGTTCTGTTCCTGGCTTTTTACTGGTCTTCTGGGTAAGCTTGAGCAAGTATGAAACAGCTAATAAGGCAAATGAACAAACTAAAGGGAAGAGAAGATCAAATAAAGCCAAGGACTTGCTTGAAGGTTATTCTAAGCGTTTAGATTCTGTTCTGAACCAGTATCTCTCTTTTGCACACAAGTGACTCAAGAGGCATCTTATCCTTATCAAAACACAGGACCATAAGGAGTGACAGACTGACAGCCAGTAAAGTCCATCTAACCTGGTGCCCCATCTTCAACAGTAACCAGTTGCTTCAGTGGCAGGTCCAAGAGAGCCAAGAGTTGACCATTATGGAAGAACATGTTCGTAGTTACAGTCGCTCCTAGTCCTCCTTCAGAGGTTACTCTGGAGCAAGAAGGTTTATTTCCCCCTTCCATAACTCTTGGTCTTGTTTTTTTAGTTGTTTGTTTAGTTTGTTTTCTACATCCTCCTTTCTTGAATCCCACAAAGCTCTTGGACTCAAAGATATTCTGTGGCAATTAATTCACCCGGATAATTGTACACACTGCGCAAAAAGAATTTACTTTTATCAATTTCTGATTTGCCATCTTCCAGTTACAGTGACTCTCCCCTTGTTCCTGAACTATGGGAAGGACTCAGTGAGCTGTACAAGTGGTTCACATTTATTCTTTCAAAGATGAATAACATTAACCACCATTGAATTCCATCAAATATTATGCTGCCTATTCACCCAGCTTCACTAGATCCCTCAGGAACTCCTCACAATTTTCTCCATCCTTGGCTAATCTATATAATTCTGTGTCACCTGCAACCTTTTAGCATCTGCAAAATTGGGCAGAAAATTTCAAGAGAATAGATGTGTTGTTAGTCACCTGTCCTTTATGATTGCAAGTCGCTGACAAGTGACATAAGAATCTTACATTGTGAAACTAGACTAGAGGAAATACTTAGAGATGCTGAAGAAATTGCTTCTGCCTAGCTGTCAGCTTTCTGCAACAACTATAGTTCTGATACCTCTCATTGTCAGAATTTTCACCCCTCTTTGGCCTCAGCAGATTGAGGAAGAGCGGCAAACTCTGCCTTTAGATCAGGGTCTCAAACATGCGGCCCCTAAAACTATTGCCTGCAGCCAGCAACAACACTATTGTTACCAATATTTGTAATATTGTTGTATGAAAAGGTTTCAGTGCTGTGGCCCTCAGGCTAATGTACTAGTCTTCATGTGTCCCATACTAGTCCTCATACAGCCTGCATGGTGGTTTGAGTTTGAGACCCCTGCTTTAGATGTATGCTTGGTACTCTCAGTCCCTTCAGTGGCAGCCACTGTTGTATGTCTGAAGCAGAACTGGGCTTAAAAGAGTCGTTCTCCATTATAAAAGCTCCCCGTCTTTCCGTTCTTCTTTCTTTTTGAAGTTTGATATTAAGACTAGAGATGAGCCCAGTCCTCAATGTTTGGATGAGTTTGGAGGTGGTGCTTTGGTTCAGGGCTACTTCTAATGAAGATGTCCAAGAAATCCAGTAATTACATTGAACTGACCCAAAACTTACCTCACATTGATCTGTAAAGCACCGATCTTGTTTTCCTTGGCTGTGTTCACACAGCACTCTTATTTCAAAACAACAGAGGTTGTTTCGAAATAAGAAATACCCTGTTCACATGACGCACAGTTGTTTCGAAACAACGGCGTTGTTTCAAAACAAGTTAAACCTCATGTGGGGACGAAACAACGCCGTGCGAACATGTTGTTTCAAAACAACTGTTGCCTGAAACTGCTATTTCGCTTTGAGCTTTTTTCCTTAATTCGAATTAACAAACTGTTAATTCGAATTAAGTTATTTCGAAATGAGGTGTTATTTCGATACATGTTGTTTCGAAACAACTTGTATCGAAATAACCCCCTGTGTGTGAACACAGCCCTCCAGTTCTTCAAATTTAGGCATGGAGGGGTTAGATTGTTATCAGTAAATGTCAGTAATGTTGATTTTACTGTACAAGTACAAACCAACACAAACTATCTGAATCAATAATCACTGAAATTTAATGATAAGCAAAGCAAGAAAAATGCAGTTTGAGAGATTATTGGAGTTTGATTTAAGAATATTTCTTTTGCAGATTTTGATATGGGCACGTCTAAACAGATCTAAACAGATGTTTTGAAATAACGCCAATGGGTCCGCTGTTTCGAACCGGTGTTGTTTTGAAACAACAGGTCTAAAGGCGTTATTTCGAAACATCCGTTTCGAAATAACGGTTGTTTTGAGGGGGGGTAGGTTTTACTTTTCCGAAAGGACGCTCCTTATATCGAAAGGACGAGGTCCGTCCTTTCGAAATAAGGGAACGTCATGTAGACTGAATTTTTTTTATTTCGAAATAACGGGTGTTATTTTGAAATAAAAGGGCTGTGTAGACGTGCCCTATGTGACATTGACAATTTGTGTTGTAAATTTAACTTTTTGGATCTTAGCATCTACTGTCATCATATAATTACTATCTGCCCCCCATAAATACGCACAACTGTGAATGCTTAAATAGATTTTAAAAGATGCTTCAGAATAAACATTGATATTATCCACTGTAATGACATAAAAATAAAACCTGATTTCTTCCAATCCTATCTACACCTTCCCTAGGATAACCAGGGTATGCATTTACTTTATGTAATTTAGGTGTGTGTTTTACACCATGCTCACCATTTAGGCCTGGGTTACACTGTCCCTGACCTCCTTATGTTACTGTACTGTGGCGTCTCCATGACGCTGCAGTGATGGGAGACACCCTCCAGTCAATGCAGCTTTACTCCTTTACTCCATAACCTGCTCAATTGATCCCACTGGATCGATCCCAAAGGATCTGGCAGTGTAGACATACCATTAGGCTATGTCTACATTGGCATATTAGTCCGGATTAAGGAGGCTTAATCTGTACTAATTTGCTCCCTGTCTTCACTAGGCTTTGCCTAATTCGAACTAAAAATTTTTTTAGTTTGATCAGTTAGTTCAAACTTTAGTTCGAACTAGCAGCATGTAGCCGTTTTACAGTTAGTTCGAACTACCTGTGGTTTTTTAGTTTGAACTAAAAAGTTAGTTCAAACTAATTTTTCAGTTCAAACTAAAAAATATGTGATTACTTCGAACTAAAAAGTTCTGTTTCGTTTGAACTAACTCTGAACCGCTTAGTTCAGACTAAGCAAATCTGAATTAAGCACTTAGATGTCAACATAGCCTTAGTATCTATATCTGGGTACTCCAGTTCCAAGTCACCATGCAGGTTATTTAGCTTTTCATATGTTTACCAACTTCTAGCACTAGGTCATAGTTGTATTTCTAAATATTGTCATCAGAAAAACAAATTTTGTGAAGGAGATGAATTACAGAACTGAAGACCAACACTTAAGAGATTCCCCTAAACAAAAATACGCCCCCTATAAGTTTTCTGGTCATTGCCACAACATTGCTCCAGGGGACTGTTTTTGTAAAATACACTGGCACTCCTTTTCAGGCGGGCTGCGCCACTGGCTAACTATTTGATTTGTGTAAGTCACTCAACCGTAGATTCTGGGTCTGTAAAATGGTGATGATCATTTTTATGCCCTTTTGTAAAGCACTTTGAGATCCCCTATTCTATTCTATCCTCAAATGAAAGTACTAAGTGTGACTGCCCTTTCATATTATGTCTAACTGACTGAGAAGACATTAGGCCTAATTCAGCAAACATTTACGCTGAGACCTGTTGGTTACAGTCCTTGATGTGCATAACTTGATGGGTTGATTTACACTGTACTGTTAAGTTGACGCAGGGCAGCTTATGTCAACCTAATTATGTCAATGTCTTCACTATAAGTTCCCTACTGCACCAACTCCACCTCAAAAAGAGGTATAAGGTTTATGCTGGTGTAATTACAGTGATGCCATATCTGTGCAGACACTGTGTTACTTGCATTGGCTGTTGATTGTCTTGTCGGGTTCCCAGCTCCTGCTGACAGGAAAGCTAAGCAGCCAGACCCTGGTTGCCCCCTACTTCTTTCTTCACGGAGCACATTAAACCTCTGTATTACTTATCTTATAGGTGTCCCCATGTCTATGCTTTTTCTCATTTCCTTTGCTAATTCATGGAATTTAGGTTAAAATCCTGCTCATCTTAGACATCTTTCACTCCCTGGCCTCAATTCAGGACAGCGTCTGTATCCAGGACTGCCCTTGGTGCACATTCTGAACTGGAGCCAGTATGCTCAGAGAATGCTGTGCATAGAGGGCAAGTGAAATGGCAGAGACGAGCTTTGCAAAAGCCATTTCTTCTCCTTGAAGGAACATGAGCTGCATCATTTTTGACGTTCTCTGCCTTGCACACTGAACACCGAGAGCATCTGGCTCCTGCACCCTGTGCTGCACAGCCTTCCACACCAGATCCTCGCCAGTCAGCCCAAAACAAAACAAAACAAAAAGCATGTCTATGTTTGATGGTAACATCTCAGCAAAGTCACATCAATGCCAAAAATTCACTTCAGCTGCAGATGGCTTAAGGCTCTGGGGAACCAACGATTTCACATAGCATTCCCATCCAGCTTCCATTCTGGTATAATTTAATTTCCCTTCAGTCCTTTAACTCTTCAGATGCAGTGACTGCTTCTGGAACTCTGACTTTGGCAACTTTCCCCCCTGCAGGCCTGGAGTGCCAAGATTTTACTTCTTTGTGGACAGGGAGGGAGCACAAGGCCATGAGGTATTTCTAACCCAAGGTACTGATTCGGAAGACCATGCCATATTTAAAGACACCTTTGCCTCTCCAGCAGCACTTCCCTTTCTTCTGGGATGTCTTCTCTTGGAAATCAGAAATTTCTGACAGTCTTACATTTTTCGTGTTAAATTTTCAACAGACAGCAGTTGGGGAGGGGGAGGGCAAGGAACAAGACAGGACTTTTGACATCCCTTCAAAAGATTGGGATGGGAAGACATCTGCTCATAAGACAATATCTCACTGGAGCAATGTCTGATCTCCGGTTCAGTTCCCAGAATGTTGCTCCAACATGTCCGGTCGACTTCCCTAGGGAAATCTCCAAAGTCTTGAGTGTGCCCAGTTACATCAGCAGTATTCCCAGTTCCCCTGTTTGTTAATCATACCTCAGCATAGCAGCAAGGCACATGTGTTTGAATGTCCTGCCTGCTGGAGCCCAGAGAGACTGCTCTTCCACAGATGCTGTCTCTGTAATAGCATCGGCATTTGGCTTTCAGGAGTTAGCTTGTTTCATTCAACAGAAGAAAAGCAGGACCCAAAATAACAATCACCCAAGCACAGACATGGTAGAGGAGAAATCCAGCAGAAGCTGCTTTGCACTGACTAGAAATACTTCTCACTTTGTGGATAACAATGACATTTCTTTTGGAACGAAGGACAAGGGATGGGTAGCCAGAATTGAGAAACATGGCCCTGAACAACTGCAGGGCTCACATAAAATTAATATTCAGAGCTTCTCCAAAAAGAACAAGGACTGTACTGGAAACTTTGGGGGAACTCCTGCCCCACAGAAGTCAGAGAGGCTACTTCAACACACATAGGCAGTTAAATCAATTTAACTTAAATCAGTTTAATAAAATCGATATGAAAATCATTAAATCAATTTAGGTTAAATCAATATAACAGGTCCCCATGAAAAGCTAAAATTGAATGAGCATGTCCAGGGACAAGACTTGCTAGTTCAATTTAAGACAGGGGCACCATGGGAAGTGTGGCAACATGGCCCCCAGGATGGGCCATGCCACCCACCCAGTTCCCTGCTTGGCTCTCACGTGGTGAGCTGGGTGGCACGGAAAAGCATCTCCCCCACCCAGCTCTGGGCACGCTAGCCAGGTGCAGGGGAAGGGACCGCCACACCTGGCTCCCTGCGTGCAAGCTAGGCAGCAGAGAAAAGAGCCCCCACACAGAGCCGTAACTATGGCTTCTGGCGTCTGGGGCAGGAAGCCTGAAAGGCGCTCCCCCCAGCCCCGATCCGGCTGGGGGCCTGATCCGTGCCAATGGGTGGAGGTGCCGCCCCCCACCGCCGGGCGAGACCTGCTAGGGACCCCGCAGGGGGTGCCTCTGCAGCCACTGAGGAAGAGTGGCGGAGACCTGGTGAGGGGTGCTTCCCCTGTTGCCAGGCCAAAGCAGCCTGAGACCTGGTGGAGGGGTGCCTCCACAGCAGGCATGGGAGAAAAGGAGCCCCTGTGCTAACCAGGTGGTGGGGAAAGAGAACCCTGCACCCGGCTTCGCTACTGCTAGCCGGGCAACAGGGGTAGAGACAACTGGCGCTCGGCTTCTGCAGTGCTATCCGGGCGCAGGGTAGGGAAAAAAGCCGTGTTTCGAAATGGCTTAAACCTCCTTGTTTAAACCATTTGGCTTAAACCTTGCCAGGGTGCTGAGGGGTGTCCCCTGGCTTGCAGTGGGGGACTGCAGACCGCCGTGGGGTGAGCCGCAGCCAGCAGGCAGGCTTATCCCGCATGGGTCTGCAGGGGACTGCAGACCCCCGCGGGGTGACGCGGAGCCGGGCGCCTCACCCGGCGGGGTCAGTGCCCGGCTCTGCTTCACCCTGTGGGGGGCTGCAGTCCCCCCGAAGCGAAATAGCATGTCCACACTGTGGACATGCTATTTCGTTTCCCTTATTTCAAAGACACTTTTTTGTCTTTCGAAATAAGGTGTTTCGAAATAACATATTATTTTGAAACGGCTTGTTTTGAAACGTCTTGTGATCAAGGTGTCTGATGAAGTGGGATTTTCTTCTACAAAAGCTTAGTTTCTAAGTGCCACAGGACTCAGTGATATCAAGTGATGGTCTGCATAGAGTGACACTCTAATTTTGAAGCATGGATCAAACCTTAGAGATCAGCACAAAATGAGGATATTTGTAGAGATCTTCATTATTGAACACTTCAGTCATATGATGATCACTGCTTCCAGGTTGTTGGGAAGGGAGATTTGAATCTGATGATCATCATTACTAGGCAGTTGGGCCTGAGTTTTGATTGCAAACTTGCTAATGATTTTCCCATTGTTTGCACCTTGAAAGTTTGCCCACCCCACAAATGATCAAAGACTGGATTTATTTCATTATTCAAAGTTCTGTTTTAGATTAATGAAACTTCTTGTTCAAAGGGGGCTTTATGGAGACAAGATACCTAGTACCAAGACTGAGTTAAGGTGAGAAATAGTTTGGTATAATGCCACTAACAATGACACCCTGAACTCTAATTCGATAACCAGGAAATTAGGCATGGCACCAATACATTGCACAGTAGCAGGTACTCTTTGAAGTGGAAAGGAGCTATTTGATTTTACTTGATAAGAAAGTGAGTTACTTTCTCTGTTGGCCAGAAACCTTGGGATGAACAGAGAAGTCCAGTACTAAACTCAAGGAAATGTATATTCCTTTGCAGGGGTAAAGTAGTTGAATGTTGCTGCTGAAATGATCAACAGTAAACTAGTTAAAGTTGGCAGTTAAAATAGTAATCCTTTGAGGTAACACACGGAGGCTATATCTAAACTAGAGGGCTCAGGTAAGTTGACTTAAAAAGGTTTACTTATAGTTGACTTTATTAAGGCGACTTAGAAAGGCCCCATTTGTTTAAGTCAACTTTATAAAATCAGCTTAAACCAGGGGACTCACTTAAAGTCTACTTAATAAAGTCAAATTTAAATGGGTCCCCTGGCTTAAGTCGACTTTATAAAGTCAACTTAAATGGCTCTCATGCCTTAAAGCGACTTTATTAAGTCAATTTTAATGGCCATATTTTGTTAAGTTAACTTAATAAAGTCGACTTTACCCTTAAAGTCAACCTTAAGGGTGAGAGTTATTAAGTTGACTTAAGCAAGTGCTTAAGTCAACTTAATGAACTCCAAATATGGCCAGGGAGTTGCTTAAGTCGACTTAAGCCTCCACTATAGACATACCCTGAATCTGCAATGCCTTCTGCTGCAGCCTTCCACCAGTGAGCAGCTCTCGTTGGGGAGGATGTGGCTGAGGTTGCCAAGGGCTATGGCAGATTGGTGCATCCCAACGACCCACCCACCTTCCACAGAGTTTTCTCTGCAACATAAATCCACCTTTGATGGAAACCCCAAGCAGAGATATCCACGTTCCCCAGAGGTGAATGAACCTGGAGGTGCAAGAGTCTAGCTAGAGCAGTGTAAATCATACCTCTCTGCCCCATCTCGGGTGTGTCAGAGAAACTCTATGTATGTCTAATCTGAGGGAAACATTCTGACAAATCTCCAGATGAGGAGACACTTTCTTGTTTTGGAATTTTACTGCAAACCTAAAAGTCAAATTCACAAAACCATTTGCCAAGCTTCAGAATCTTCTGGAAAATGAGTGGCTTAATTTTGAGGCAGAGGTCAAGTTTCAGATGAACGTCAGCCTTATTATGACTTTAAGTGGAAAGCATGTAGATCTCTGTGATTTCATGCACCACAGAATAGAAACATGCCTTACTGCTATCAGAGTTATTGATCCAACATCTCAGTAATTCTTCTGTCACTTCAGTTAAAACTTAACATAGGAAGCCAGAATTTCTGTTCCGTTGCATAGTATGACATTTAAAATTTTGTTTTCATTCTGAAGTGTAACAAAAAGCCAAAATTTCCCACAAAACAAACCTTCAGAAAAATTGACTGTAGTTCAGGGGTCTCAGACTCAAATCACCACATGAGGACTAGTAGAGGGTCACATGAGGATTAGTATGGTAGCCCAAGGACCGCACCACTGAAACATTTCCATACAATGATATTGAAAATATCGGTAATGGTCATGTTACTGTGGGCCACAGGAAATAGCTTTAGGGGCTGCATGTGGCCCTTTGGCTGTGTGTTTGAGACCCCTGCTCTTGTTGGACTTAAACACATATGGAAATTTAAGCACATGATGAAGTGATTTCCTAAAGCAGGGAATTTTCTTGATTTGAGGCCTTCCTCATTAACCTCTGCAAAGCAATAGATATTTCTCTGAGCTTAATTCAGTATTTACATTGACATTTTACTGCTCACCACAAAGCACAATACACATCATTTGTGTAATACCCTTGTGGCCAAGATGGAGTCTGCCCTATTGGCAGCTCTGGCCAAGGAAGGGCGTAGACAAGAAGGCAGTGACCACACACATGCTGGGGCAGCACAGTGATTATGGAAGTGGGAAAGGTTTATTTACAGAGGGGTGAAGGAGAAACCAACAGGGAAGATGGGGCAGCAGTAACACAGGGTAACAGCCAACACAGGGTCCTGCAGGCCCAGCAGTGTGGCAGGCTGAGTGCGCACAATGAGCTCTGTGTTTGTCCCGTAGCTTCAGGAGTCCCAGCACAGTTCCAGTCTGGTGGTCAGTCCTCCTCGGCTTTGGGCAGGGCCTCTGCTGCTTCTCTGGCTGCAGCTCTTCTCCCTCAACATCACTCTCCCCTCTGAGAACAATTAGTGCCTCCCCCACAGGACAGACATTTAAAAGGGACCGTGCTCTTTACGACCCTAAAGGGGTTACATCTGAAGCCTGGATTTTACATTGGAAAGGTCTAAAAGCTATGATGTTATCACTGCAGATATAAAGCAACATGAAGAAATCCAAACACATGCCAGGAAATCAAGTCTTCTTTTATCCAGTGGGATGGGCTTCGATTGTTCACTGCACACTGTGAAGAAATAGCTTCCTTTAAAACAGAAAGATGTTAGTTCTCAAAAAAATGTGTTGTAAAGTCATTTCAGACTCCCATCCTAGGCGAACCAGATAGCTTCTCAAAAATGTCACACTTGACAAGAGATAATCCTGGAAATTTGTCCTCCTGCTATCTTTCAACACATATGCGTGTGGAGATTAGCAGTCAAGAATACCTGTAACAAAAACTCAGGGATGAAAAAAGATTTTCATTTTTATAATGGCTGCTTGGTGACCTGCCACAGAACAGACAGCTCCTAACAAGTTCTAAAACTTTTCCAGGGAATAACTCTTTCTTTCTCAGTCTCTTATTCACAGGTCTGAGTTTTGTTTTTAATCTTTTTATTCAGAAATCCAAAAACTCCATTCAAATCTCGCCTGAAGCATAGAAACAAAGAAAGTCCTATACTCACTCCGTCAGATCAATGGTCTAACTCCAGAATCATGTCTATAGCTATGGCCAATATTGGATCAGAGAAAGATACAAAATTCCACAACAGACAATTTTGCAATAACCTATGCCCATGAGGGAAATTTCTTCCATTCTCTAGAGAGTTATTGGTTGGCTTGTGTCTTGAAACAGGAGGGCCATATCTCCCAAATATGTATGTTAATCCCAGCTAGTGTAACTGCAGATGTTCTTAATATAAACCTGCTGTTGGGTCTTTGCCATATCTTATAGCAGTGAGTTTCACAAGTTAATTATATGCAGTGCAAAAAAAGCATTGTGTTTTATCATTTCAAATATATTACCTTTAAATTTCATTGGAAACCTCCTTCTTCTTGCATTTTGAAGAGCAGCAGCCAAATGACCTTCCCTATTCTGTACATTATTCAGCATTTGGCATTTATCAACACTGACATTTGTCAATCATCTTTTCACTGACTAGTCTTACTCTTTTCAATCTCTCCATGTGTGGAAACCTTTCAATGCCATTTTTTTTTATTTCATTGGCCTTCTCT
Organism: Podocnemis expansa; assembly: GCA_007922195.1. NCBI lineage: Eukaryota > Metazoa > Chordata > Testudines > Podocnemididae > Podocnemis > Podocnemis expansa. The sequence continues at coordinate 5,387,221 of ML682310.1, forward strand.
AATTCTGCTTTTGAGATGAACACGGTATTTCAGGTGATCACAGTCTACTGATTTATATGATAGCATGGAATTGTATTCACTTTCCCTTTTGTGATACTACTGAATATTTTGTGTGCTTTTCTGACTCCATTGCACATCATCCAGATGTTTTTCACTGAACAGTCCTCAGTGACTCCTAGGTCTTTTTCCTGTGAGGTTATGCTTAACTTAGAACCTTTCAATATGTTTGAATAGTTCACTAAGTTCTTTACACTTTTGTGCTGAGTTTCATCTGCTGTTATGTTGCCCATTGACCCAAGTTGTATAGGTCTCTTGGAGGTTCTTCCCAATCATCCCTGGTCTTGACTAACTGAAACAAATTTGGGTCCACCACAAACTTTGCCATCTCACTTCTTACCCAGTTCACTGAAGAACACAATACAAGTAACACGATCCCTTATAGATGGATGCACCCCACTGTTAATCTCTTTCCATGTTGAAAACTGACCATCCATTCCTATTCTCTGTTTTCTGTCTCTTAGCTAGTTTTTAAACTATGGTAGAACTTTATTCCTCACTTTATCACTCTTTGGTGTCCTTAACATGCCCTAATAATAATAACAACAATAGCAGACACTTGTAAGCAACTTTGTCAAAGACTGTTTGAAATCCCGAATAAATTATATTGATTGGTTCTCCTTTCCCCACTATTTTATTAATTCTGTCAAAGAATTCAAATAGATTTGAGAGGTATCATTCTCCTTTGTCAAAACCACTTTGGTTTGTTCCCTTCATGTGATACTTACCTTGGTGTTTCACAGTTCTATTTCTAACAATTGTTTTACACAGTTTACCAACTGCTCTTTAATTTCTTGTATCACCTCTGCTGACTTTTTGAAAGATGTGCATAGCACCAGATATGTTCCTGTCCTCCACTATGGAAGATTTTAATAAGATATTGCATCTTTTATTTAGTAGCTCAACCACTTCATTCTTAAATTTCTTCTTACTGTTTAAATTATGAATCTGAATTATGAATTATGTTTCAGCATCTTGTCTTTGACACCAAAACCACTGACAGTGCCCTGACTTTATTACTTTCAGAAAGTAGACCTGGGGTAAGCATTTTCTCAGCATGCTCTTCAGTGAAGACTGGCCAAACTTTGTTGGATTGAGGGTCAGTATAAAAACCACTGAGTTTTATATGATTTGCATCCAAAACTATATGTCTACATGGGCGCACTTGGAACTCAGATCTCTGATTCACTCTTCAACGTGACTCAAATTTGGTGAAGGATTCACACATCCGCAGAAACCTAATTTTGTGCGTAGTTATGAATATCTTTGAACAGTTCTCTGTATTTTCAGACCCTGAGCTAAGCAATCTGCCGTATGGATCTCTGTTAGATGTTCTACACTCCACTGATGTATGAGTTTTCAGTGGACATTCTTTGCAGGGAATGACTGCAGAATCTGTGGAGTGGGTCATATTTAACCAGTGAGGATCAGCTGGAAGGATTTTGCCTTCATAATGTTCCCCATTCCTTTTCCATCTTACGTCCATGTTACAAAGCAGAAAAGTTTTGGGACCCACTTGAAGAAAGGGAGTTATGAAATCTGGTCAGAATTTGCCCATCCATACAGAATGTCACAGCTAGTAGGCTGAGATTACTGATGATGCTGAAGAGAATCAGTGAGGCCTGGATAATCAGAAACCTGGGTTCCATTCCAGGCCTGCTGGGAGATTTTGGGCAAATCCCTGCCCCTCTTTGTGTCCCTGTTGTGTTCACATCCAAGATTTGGAAAACACCATTGACTTTCTTTTGTTAAGGTACTTAGAAGGACAAAGTCTAATTAATGCTGACAGAGACTATGGGTGAGGGTGAACAGAAAATTAGACATACTGGTAAGTTCACTATATGCACTGTGAGTGTAGTCATGTCAGTCCCAGGACATTAGAAAGACAAGGTTGGTGACATAACAGCTTTTTCTGTTGGTGAGAGAGACAAAAGTACCTCACCTCTCTTATCTCTCTAATGGGTTTACTATATCGTGTGATTATATAGAAGGCAAAAGCAGTTTTGAACAGGATATGAAAAAGTACTGTATCATGGGAGACAAAGATAGCATTGCTATTTATTTATATGGTGCCCACGCCTGCATTCTTTATTGATAGTACCCTCTTCTGGAATATCCCTACCATAAAGGCCTGATTCTGGGTGTCTTACTCATCATAAGCAACCCCTATTCACTGAAGCAGTCTTACTGCAATCAACAGAGGTATTCAACTGAGTGAGAATTACTCAGAGGATGGAGACAAGTTCCAGAGGGTAGCCGTGTAACTCGGGGCATTTTCAGATACCCCAGATTTGAAAGAAAAGGCAATAGTCAAGCCCCACCCCAGCACTCAGTCATGCAGAGATGGACATGGGGAGAAGTCGCTGGGGATACAGGGAGGAGACCAATGTGTCCACCTTCACTTCTTTCCATCCTTCCCCTCCTGTCTGAAAAGCCTCTCGACAGCTGAGGACAGCCCGGCAGCACCTGGGCAGCAGGACCAGTGCCCTTCTCCCCCATTTCCCCACCCAGAACTCCAAGAGGAAAGCTGCAGGGAGGGGAAAGGGGCAGGAGAGAGGGGAAGGAGGAAACTGGAGGGCGGGAGGGAGGCCAGGGCAGAAGAGGCTGGGGAGAGGACATTGGAGGGTAGGAAGAGAGTGGAGGGGTGGAGCCACGTGGAGGTGGAAGTGGAGTGGGCAAGGGGAAGCCAGAGAAGTGCTGGGCCATGGGGAATTCGAGGGAGAAAAAAGAAGCCAGAGGGGTGAGAGGGGATCTGAGGAGAAAGGGGTATGGGAGAGGGGTGGGGGGACCTGGTGAGGTGACTGGGGGGGGGCAGCAGGAATCAAGGTCTGTAAAGTCAGCTTTGTGCCCCACTCTTCTCTGTCCTCCCCAGCTTGGGGCCCAAAGGGCTCCCCCGCATGTTACTAAAATTGAGAGGGTCAGTAGATTTGCCCAGTGGTGTCAGGACAGGCTAGGGCAGAGGGGGGAGTGTGTGATGGCATGCATGGGTCAGAGCTCAGTCTTCTTCTGCCACCTTCTGCTTGCCATGGTGGTTGGCAGGATTTCCAGGCTGCCACTCTCAGAGGACAGCTCCCCTCTTTGTATGGGGGTGACCCTCTAGGACAACACGCTCCCTTCTGTACCCTGTCCCAGGCCAGCCTGCCAGACAGCTGGAACAGGGAAGAGTAACAATGAAGTGGAGCAGGAGGGACTGTCCTGCGAACGCTCTGGCACTGGCTCAATGTGTGGGGGAGAGATGACTGGCCTGCATGTGCAAGGGGTGGGGGTCTAGATAACAGCCTACATGGCTGAGGGATGTTGTTCCAGTCAGCAGTACTTCAGCACAGGCACAACGTGGCACTGGAATGGGGCCTTGGCAAAGCATTAAGTGAAACAAGTGGCATAGGGACAAATTGCCTGGAACCACAAGGTTCCTGGGAACAAAGCTGTGTATGAGAGATGGTTACTGGCTGTACCAAAAGAGACAGAGAACAGAGCGTCCCAAGAGACCTGGTCTCCCTTGGTTGGGATGAAGGAATCCAGATCACCCCAACATGGAAGGGAGATGCACTAGACAAGAGGACCTGCTGGCTGGACCCTCCCAATAGCCCATGATTAACACCATGCACAAACTGAGCAGTGAATGAGTTCCCTGATGGTTAGATCTGTTGTGGCACACCTTGAGACCTTCAAATTTTTCGAGGCACACCACCATTAAAAAACTCAGAAATATTCAAATGAACTTAAATTACTTATGAATATTCATGAACAATAGCACCATCTTTTGGAAATGCTCCTAGCTAGTGTAGTAGGGGTAGCAGAGCAGGGGTGGCAAAACAGGGGAGGTCAGAGTTGTCTGCAGTGGCAGGAATGAGTGTGGGGAGCAGAACAGGACAGGGATAGCAAAAGAGAACGAGGGCAGCCATGTGGGGAACAGCACAAGGGTGCCAAGAGAGGAGAGAGGAAGGGAGAACACAAGTGACTTTGTTGGGGGGCAGGGGGGTACCTGTGGAGCGGGAAGGTAGGGCAGGGGAGCATGGTGCAGCACCCACTTCTGCCTTCTCCACTGTGGCATCCAGGGCAAATCCTCACCCCACTGCTGCTCCCTCCCACCCCAGTGGGTCCTGTCTTCCCTTCCCCCAACCCCCTGCTGCCTGTGATGGACCCTCCAGCCCCCAGCTACACACCCCCACACAGCCACCCCACCCCCCAGCTACAGACACCCCCAATCAACCAGCCACCCCACAACCCCTGCCACACACACACACACACACACACACACCCCTGCCCCACACAACCCCCAGCAGTGCCCCCCCCAGGCCCTTACCTGGGCTTTTTGCAGGCTGGATGACACAAGCTGCTCCACCCTGCAAGAGGAGATTCACACACTCCCCGCCTCCCCCAGCTCTCTGCTGTCTGGGCTTAAGGTGGAGCCACCTGAACAGTGCGTTTGGGCTGCTCCTGCTATTTTTAGGAGGACCCCTGGAAATCCATGTTCTAGTGCCTTCCTCTATTTTTAGGGAGCCATAATGCCGCCTGCCTAAAAATAGGGGGCCCCAGAACTGTGTTCTGGTGCCTTCCCCCTTACTTTAACCCCTGCCTTTTCCCAGCCCTGCACAGCCCAGGTGGCAGGACTGAGCAGGGAGGGAACTTTAACTCCAGCTCTCAGGCATGCTTGCGGCTCACTTTGGGTGTTCCCACAGCACACCAGTGTGCCCCGGCACACTGGTTGAGAACCACTGGGTTAGATAATGCCCGTGGGGTCATGGAGGGTGGAATTCAGCTGCAGGGGGCACCAGTGCTCCCCTTCCTGTGCCCATTCAGCTCTGCTGGCATTTAGGCATAGGAAGCAGGGCTAGCCATTGCACTGGCTTCACACAAACCCTCCGTCTGCACCAAGAACCAAGAGGGCATTAAGAGGGTGCAAGGTATACACTTCTTAGAGGGATTGTGGCTGGACCCTGAGGAGAATGCTAGAGGGGGACAGGAGGGTACCTTGCACAATTCTCATTGCTGCTCATCTCAGCAGAAGCAGGCCACAGTCTGGCCCTAACCATGTAGCATATGGGAAACAGGGACATTAATGAGCCTCAGAGCCTATATTCATGAAGAGCTGTGATGCTTACAGTCCCTGATGCTTTTGACAAATAGCTGCATAGTAAGTGATGTTGTGGGGCATTATAGGCATGTAATCTCAAGTGCAGATTTTACATCCCCTTTTATGCCCTTCACAGCTCATACAAACCTCTGCCCACCTGAAATGCAACAGTGGGACACATCAGCAAGTGGGTATTCCAGGTTGGGAAGACAAGACAAGGGCGTTCCCTTCCTGAGCATGTAAAACCAACTACAAGGGGACATTGGCCAACTGGGAAAGGGTGACAGGAAAAGTAAGGGAAGAAGGGTCTCACATCAGATATGAAATGCTTCCAGATCCCTTCTGAAACGGAATGATTTCCAGTTACAGTCCCAATGATTTTGCAACCCAGAGGTGTTAAAGTCCTCCCTGAATTTGTTCCCTCATTTAATAGCACATATTGTGCAAATTTGCAGTGACCAGGCATTGGGACAGCTGGCACTCTAGATTCTTGAATTGCTGTATTTATTTGCCTCTTCCGCAACTGACCCTCCAAGCTGTTCAACCAACACTTCCAGCCCCAGCACTCCTGGAATTAATTAGCTGCAACATCACAGGGTCGATGCCATTACACCAAAGCTTTAAAAGACCAAGCGCCACCTCAGCTGCTCAGATAAAGCCTCCTCTCTCCACTTGGTTTGACATAACTAGGAGCATGTTTTGCTTTCAGATCAGAATGTGTATTTACTGAGCCATGTCCTCAGGGCAATCGGATTGTGGGCTTGTTTTTCCCCTTGGCATAGTTTCTGACTTGCCTAGTGGCTGTTTAAATCCACCTCTGTAAATTGCCACCTTTGTTTTCAGGTTGACTGGATTGCTTGCCACAGAAGTGCATTATCATTCCACTGGAGGGATTGCTGCGGAAACCCTGTCGCAATCACTGCTGCTGCTACCTAATCCCACAGCTCTACTGTTGCACTCTCTCACATCATTGGTGGCATTCTTTGATATTGTTGCTAGATGACATTGTGTCTTTCCCTCCCCCACCTCTGATCCTCTTGTTGTGTGTTCCCCCCACAGCATGCGATTGCCATCCCGTGGGTGCAGCTGGCAAAACCTGTAATCAAACCACAGGCCAATGTCCCTGTAAAGATGGTGTGACTGGCATCACGTGCAATCGATGTGCCAAGGGTTACCAGCAAAGCCGATCTCCCATTGCCCCCTGCATAAGTATGTGGACCTCTCTTTTTGAAGTCTATAGCATAGTGGAATTAACCTTTAAAAAAGACAGCAACTCAGCCACTAACACCCAAATGGGTCAAATGGTTACTAACACCAGATTTGATGTGCTCAATTACTAGTGCTTAAATGAAAACACGTTTGTGAAATCCTAGTTGGACAGATTGCATGTAGTGTGTGCATATCTGCCCTAGATAAATGCTCAGATTACATGCATCTTATTTGCCATGCTGGTTAGGTTATGTGAGTGCAATCTAAAACCCACTTAATGAAATGGCTGGATAGTTAAAAAAGTTTTTAGAAGGGATTGATTTTTGCTTTGCAAACACTTCCGTAATGCAATGGGTGTCCTGAGTGTTTTTTTCCTTTGAGAAACCCCCACAATCCTGGTTCCTATTGCAAATTGCTTTGATTTGTTCTTTCCTTGCTTTGTATTGTCAAAGTCCTTTGACTGAAAGCAGCAGATTGCCAGCGTTCATTATTAACAGTTGCTGTCATCATAAAAGCATATCGAAAGCAGCTGAGTGCTCCACAAGCACGCATACCCAGACTGTTAAATGGGGCCGTACACTCACATGATCTAGCCAGAAATGCGGGGCATTTTATTTTTCTATTTGTCTTTACAATTTTTCTTAATCTTTCAAATTGAAAATATACTTTAAAAACAACAACAGCAAGAAGCACCAGGCTGCAACCTCTGAAATTTCCTATCTCATTGCTTCTCTTGGTAAACACAAGACCCTTTATAACCAACCATAGGGAGATCCATGCATCTGCAAAGCCAGCCACAGCGTGTTCTAGATATCAAATGAAAACTAACCGCAATTTCTTCAGTTGAGCCATTCACTGTGCTGCCTGTTGCGTTTGCTGTTGTTGAATAACTGTGTGTGTGTGTCTGTGGTGTGTACATTGTTGTTTCAGTTCCTCTTTCTCTACTTTGTTTAAAGAAACCAAATGACAAAGTTAATACATAAAAGCGAAGCAAAAAAATAAAACCAAAGTAGTGTGGGAAAGCAGGAGGGGCAGTAGAAAGCAGCCTTTCTTGCCTCTGCTAGCTTCCTAGTGTGAAGACAGAAAGGAAGATGAAGGTTGAAAGAATCAAGTCTTTATCAGAGAACATGGGTCTGTTTCAGTGTTGTCCATTCCCAAGGCCTGCCTGAGAGGATGACCAATTTAAGTATGGAGAGATACCACTTCTCCACCTTTTACTGCTGAATCAAGCATGTATTTCTTGGAGAGTTTTGGTCAATTAGATTCAACTTTTCTCATGTTGTACACTGGCAGCAAAAGCCAAAAACAGATGCTTGTTTCCCAAGATGCCAATAATCTTGACAGCCCGGTGCGCCTTGCAGCAAGTACATGCAAAGGTTTTTCACTACAACCCCCAACAACCATGGTAAATCAGAGGGTAAATCAGAGATTCCTTGCATCACCTCCCTTGGTGATGGCACTAAATAACGACAGGCACAGAATTTTAATATGATCAATGTAAACACAATGAGGAGTGTGTTCAGATCGACTCGTGGAATCACTCTGCCAGACAGTCAGCCTGCTAGAATGCTAAACTGCCCTCCGGTGGCTGGAGGTCTGGCTCTGCATATTGCGGGCACTTTAAAGAACACGCAGGCACCCTGCTCTGCCTTTGGCAGAAAATGTGATGGTGTTTGAAAGCTTTTAACACTTTCCTGATTAATTCCACAGGGGATCTTTTTTCCTATTACTGAGTTTTAATTCTTTTCAGTGTAAAATAATGTTTTAAGGAAAAGGAGCACAAACATTTTGGGGTACATTTTGAATAACTTCAGAGTTAGATCATGACAATTTACCAAGTTGAGAACATCCTTTATGAATTCCAAAGGGGTAGCTGTGTTAGTTTAGCTCACAAAACAAACCAGGAGTCCTTTGGCACTTTTAAAGACCAACAAATTTATTTATTTCATGAGTTTTCATGGGAGAAAATCTCACTTAGTCAGATGCTTGAAGATGGAGAGGTACAGACGAATGGGAAGGAAATAAATTCAGGGAAGTGTAAGTCACTGTATCAGGTCAAATTGTCAGATTAAATCAATGCAGTTGTTTAGAGTCAAACAGTGGACAACAGCGTATGGGAGGGAGGCAAGGGAAAAAGGAGAAAAAATGTAGTCTCTATTTAACCCTAAGCTGATGGTGTCAAATCTGCTTTTGAATTCCAATTCTGCAGTTTCTCTTTGAAACTTTGATTTTTTATCAGTTTGCGTGAGAATTGGCTATTAATAGATGATTGATGGAGTGATCAGGAAGATTTCCACAGAGATTTCAAGAATTTTCATTCCACAATCAACCTTAGCTTGGAATACCCCACACAGAATATCCACTTTCTGGACGCTGCAGTACATATTCGTGATGGACACATAAACACCACCCTATACTGGAAACCTACTGACTTCTAGAATTACCTACATCCCTCGAGTTTCCATCCAGGACACATCACTCGATCCATTGTCTACAGCCAAGTCCTAAGATATAACTGCATTTGTTCCAGTCCCTAAGACAGAAAAAGACATCTTCAGGATCTCTATCAAGCGTTCTTCAACTATAGTATCCACCGGGGGAAGTGATGAAATAAATCAATGGAGCCAGATGAGTACCCAGAGGTCAACTGCTACAGAAGAAGCCCAACAAAGAAAACAACAGAACGCTACTAGTCATCACCTACAACCCCCAAGTCAGACCTCCATGGTAGTGGTTTTCAAACCATTGTCAGGACCCAGTACTGGGTCACAGACCCTCAGATACTGGGTCGTGTAATCCCCTGCTGCTGCCACCAAAAGACTGGAATGCATTGCATAAAGATGTAATTGTTGGATCGTGGGCATAAATGTTTTTTTTTCAACTGGGTCCTGAGAAAAAAAGTTTGAAAACCACTGCTCTACAGCATATCATCAAGGACCTACAGCTTATTCTACAAGACAATCCCTCACTTCCCCAGGCCTTGGGTGGCAGCAGGGGAATCGCTGGTGCCTGGCACATGAGGCATGTACCCCAAATCCCAGCACCAGTGCCCCAAATGGCTGACGTGCCTCCTGACTCTCCTGTCCCCATCCCCAGCCGGGTATCCAGGGCTGGACCAGCTGTGTGGCCCCTGCCTCTCGCAGCCAGATATACAGTGCCTGCCTCTTCCTACCAGGGATCCAGGCCAGCCCGCCTGCAGCAGCCACTGTCTCTCCTGTGCGCGTCCTCGGCCGGGGGTCTTTTCCTGTGGCAACAATGCTCCTGGGTGGCAGATCTCTCCTCACTTACAGACAGCTCCCCAACCTTAAGCAGATACTCACCAGCAACTACAGACCTAACAACAGAAACATTAAAGTTGGCACATGCCCCTGCAACAAACCACACTGTTAACTTTGCCCACACGTCTGCACAAAAGACATCATCACAGGACCTACTCAAGCCAGCTGCTCTATCAAGGGCTCATTCACCTACTCATTGACCGATATGATTTATGCCACCATGTTCCAGAAATGTCTCCCCCCACCTTATATATTAGACAAACTGGACAGTCTCTGTAGTAAAGGGACACAAATTTGACATCAGAAATAACAACATTAAAAAACTAATAGGGGAACACTTCAATCTTCCTGGTCACTCCATCAATCATCTGTTAAATACAGACTACATTTTTGTTTGCCATTAGAAGAGGTAATTTTGTTTTCCTTTTTACCTCACCTCCCTCCTGTGTGCTGTTGACCACATGTTGAATCTAAAATGCATTGATTTGCCGTAGCAGCCTGACCTGATCCTATGACTTACACTTAACTGCATTTATGTTCTTCCCATTCATCTGTACTTCTCCATCTTAAACCATCTGATAAAGCAGGGTTTTCTCCTATGAAGGTTTACATGATAAATTAATTTGTCAGTCTTTAAAAGTGCCACTAGACTTCTTGTTTGTTATCTTTCCAATAATGATCATGGGGAAAAAGGTATAGTTTACTGTCCATCAGTAAAAATTATTTTCTTCAGGGCATCTAGACAACTAGAATTTTGCAGGGCTGATATATAATGAATTATAAATATGCCAAATATATGAAACGCCAAGTGTTAAAACTTATGTAAGTTCTGATCACAGTGATCTCTGATTTTTCAAATAACAGCACAGTTTCATAGTTAGAAAATTTTGGTCGACATAATCTATATTTTTAATGGAGTTCAATGGTTTTCTAATTAAACATTCTTGTCATGACACAGACTGGGAGGAAGCAGGTATAGTATAACCATTACAGGGTCTTCTATCTGTCTTCAACTTTCTGATTTAACTATCTGATTTACCATTGCCTATATTTTTACAACTCAAAATCCAGGAATGGAATACATTTATGACTAAATATCTGACATGCACATTTGTATAGTTTATACTGATTACAGAGGGAGCTGTGCAAGTTCATGAACAGAAAGATTTCAAGCCTCAGTATGTACAGTATTCACCTCTGGCTAAATTCTACTCTCAGATTCACTTGGAAAATTTTGACTGGTATGCTGTTCTCCTACTGGAATTTTCATGCATGTATAGAAATACCAGAACTTTGCTCTAACTATGCAAAAGATTTCAGTACATGTGCACTGAGGGATGAACAGATCATCCCATTGAACTTAGGATCATGTCCTGTACTCCAGCCACAGTCCATCCTATCGATATCACTGTGCCCAGCTGCAGCTGGGCATGCAATTCTAGGGTGTTATAGGGCCTCAAATGCATATCCAGCTGTGTATAATCCTACGAATAGGAAGTTAACATAGGGAGCATTTCATTTACGATTGATGTATTTGCATTTCCTTTGGGGTGTGAGCTAAAAGCTTTTCCCACCAAGGAGATACCGTGTGGTACATACATGACCTACTACACTGAAAAGTAAAAATAAATATCACCTCCTGAAACATGCACCAACACAACTAAGTAGAAACAAACATGAACATCATTCTCTCTTTCAGTTTCTTTGGTATAGGATAGAATACGGTCAAAACTGACTGCTTTAGACTCCAGTCAAATCTTTGAATTAAGCCTTTTTTCTTATTTTATTAGAAAGATAAATAGACGAACTCCCAATTCCTACCTGACACCCACCTGGACAAGATAGCCAGTTGCCCACATTAAGGTGGGTTCTGTGTCTAGCAAGAACACCATTGGTTCTCAAGTGTGACTCTTCGGAGCCGTCTTAACTGATGGTGGCAAATTCACCACCATCAGATTGATCTTCCCAATTGACTGGTTTGGTCTCTGAAGACCCACTGAGTCAATCAGGAAGTTGATCTCTGAAGACCAGCCCAGTAAGTAGAGTAGCACTGAGTCAAAGGATGGGCATTTTTCTTCAATGCAGCACAGTGAAGATGAAGACACTAAAAGTAGGCAGTAGGCAGTTCGAGGGAGACGCAGAAGGTATTTTAAGTAACTTTCCATATCTCCTTCAAGTGATGCCAAAATCTTGTCGCTGTGTAGACCTGCCTTTTGCTTTCTCATTATGATGCAAGTAAAATTATGAAGGTAACAGCCATTTAGGTGTAGTTAGTAAAAGCAAGTGGGATGCATGCATAGTCCAATATCTGGAGCTTGAAATAATGAACCCCCCCCCCTTTTTTTTAAATCCTTTTTCTTCCCCTCCTATCTCTCATTCTCTTGCAGAAATTCCTGTTGCTCCACCCACCACTGCAGCCAGCAGCACAGAAGAAACTGCAGGTGTGTTGTTTTCTTTTCTTTTTTAACCTACTCCAGGATGCACTGATGGAAAATCCCTTTGCAGAGGACAGAGGAAGGAGGCTTCCTGTATAGAAAAGCATATTTAAGGGGTTAGCGAGAGGGAAAGTCATTTTGGAGAGGAAGGTGGGGCACTTCCAGGGGCTGGCATCATGCGGATGCACAGATAGAAATCCAGGGAGACTTTTAGAAGGAGACACATTCATTGCACTGACTAAGTTAGTGTCTATTTATCTATGCACATGGCCTTCTAGTCTGGGGTTACCCAGAGGGGAGCCTGCAACTGAAACACCATAGCAAGACTGAAATAAAGACTAGAAACCAAGCGTGGTTACAAATCTTCTCTTGTCTACTGATGATGAGGATAAAAATGGTTCTATGGCACCACATTGCCGCACACAATTGTTCTTTATCAGTAGGATGAATGTGAGCAATAGTCTTTTCCTTGCCCTCAACACAGAGCAAAGATGGCACTTTCCCTTTGTACCGCCAACAGACGTTCACAGCAGAGAGCCTTCTGTGATTCTTCCAGGGCTTAGGAGAAGGCTTCCCTCCAGAGTCAAAGAGCAGCCGCACTAGGTTTGGGAGGGAGATTCAGTAGTGTCAGCTGCCGGCTGGGGTGGGTGGGTGTGCCTGCACTTGTACCACTGCCCTCTTCAGCCTAACACTAGTCAGGGCTTGGGGAAATTCATGGTAGGAGCCTGTGCTTTAAAGCAGTATCATCTGGTTTCTAACCCTTCTGTTGCAATCAAATTCCAAAGGGCCATATGATCACGGTGATATTTTTAGGTAGCTGTGGCTTTGTTACAATGTTGTCCAGATTTGGTCGGCCTCAGTACAATGTCCCAGATCCAGATTAAGCTTGAGTCTTTCTGAGAAATCCCAGATACCTCATGACATGCAAACCCTCTTATTTGCTATACATGGACCTTAACCTTGGGATGAGAAACAAATGCTGTTAGTCTGTGCAGATGTTGGTGAAGACCCAAGGGCTGGTTCTCTTCTCACTTAGGCCAGTTTTACAGCACTGCAGTTCCACTGACTACAGTGGAGTAACTCTTGATTTATACCAGCATGAGTCTTAGAAGAACTCCCCTCCCTGACCCAATGTCACAAAATGATTTTCTGCAGATTTATGTACAGTTTCCTTAAGGCCTAACATGTCTTAACAGGCAATTATAATGGAAGCAAGAGGTCCCTAGGAAAATGGACATGGTAACTTATGTCCAAATGGTTGCAGATTCCCACAGTATTTGAACAGTACTGTCTCTTTAGGAGCAGAGGTTGTTTACTTTTGTCCCAGCAATGTAGAAGGATTCACAAGTTAGGGACTTTGTCCTAAAAGTGATGGCTGTCCCCTTGAATTGAACTCTTGAGTCCTTCCCTCTGTTCTGGGGCAGGATTTTTCACTCAATGACCTTTCAGGGCAGTCACATTGCTACACACTTAGTAATCCTTCTCGGGACAGAGACACCTGGAAAGGGAAAGGCCTTTATTTTGCAGCGTCATGGAAAGTTCATGCCTGGTTAGTGTTTTCTTGAGTGTAGGTACACTGACCTTCACTTTCTTCTTCCTTATTCATCTGACAGGCTACAGTTTCTGTTTCATGCATCTGATGAAGTGGGATTCCACTCATCAGATAAATTTATTAGTCTTTAAAACACAAGACTTCTTGTTTGATTTTCTTCCTCTTGTGTCACATAGGCTATGTTCACACACAAGGGGTTATTTCGATACAAGTTGTTTCGAAACAACTTGTATCGAAATAAGGCGTTATTTCAAAATAAGTTAATTCGAATTAAGAAAATGTTAATTCGAATTAAGGAAAAAAGCTCAAAGTGAAATAGCATATTTGGACAACAGTTCTTTCGAAACGAGTCACTGTTGTTTCGAAATAACACGTTCAGACGGGATTGTTTTGAAACAATCGTTTCGAAACAACGTTGTTTTGTCACCAAATGGGGTTTAAGTTTTTTCGAAACAATGGTACATTGTGTGAACATGGCGTTTCTTATTTCAAAACAACCTCTGTTGTTTCGAAATAAGACTGCTGTGTGAACACACCCATAGTCACAGTAGCAGCAACACTGCATTTGAAGTTGTCTTGTTAGGTTGATCAGTGGTCTGAATTAAAAAAGAGAAATCTGTTACTCAGGTCACTTGGAATATCTGATGGCCTGGACTCTGCAACTCTTATCTGTGCCTCATGAAGGCTGTCCACTGACTGACAGAGCCCATGGCCTGAGAAAGACGTATGAATCCGTACAAAGACAAACTCCCTGCAAACTGCCTTCTATTAATTTGTGTTTGGGGTCAGCTGCTTGCACTGATATTAGGTCTGTTTATTAGCTCTTGTCTTGCTAAGGATTAATAGCAGAGGCAGTTGTACAGAACCAAAACAACTAAGTTGAAAGTGCTGGATGCTTGGATCTTTTTTCACATTTCTACATTTTCCCACTAATCTGAGGTTTCCTTGCTACAGCTACAGCCTGTTTTTTCTTGTTGCATCATCTGTCACTAGGAAAAACCATTTCTCCCTTTCCTCCTTAGTCTGTTCTTGCAAGCTCCAGTTCACCTCTTAGCAATCATCCTCAGTCTCTCAAAGGTTTTATTTTCAAAAAATTTATTTTCTAAACTTTTCATCATCTTTGCTGCTTTGTTATGAACTTCTTCCAGTTTGCAAACACCCCCTTCTTCTTCGTGCACTGCTCGGATACATTCAGAAATAGGTGTCTCCGTGCCAGAGCACCTGATTAGTCCGAACTTTTTGCCCTAACCTGTCAGAAGAGGGCAGGCGGTCACCGCCCCCCGTGCCACCCTGTGGCTATATATGTGGCTGCCGCCCAGCCCCTCTCCAGTCTCATTTCTTCCGCCTTCGCATCGGTTGTGAAACTGCCCACTCCTTGCGCATTGCAAGCAGCCTGTCCTTCATTCACTTTATGAGCTTTTCACCCGACTGGGAACACCTATCTGTGGACTTAGTTCCACCAAAGAGGGTCTCCCCATTTGGGCCGCTATTCCATTGTCCGCCATGCCGGGTTCAAACCCTGTGCTGAATGTGCCAAGGCCTGCCCGCGGGATGATCCCCATGAGAAGTGCCTCCAGTGCCTGGGTGAAAGCCACATGGTCACCATGTGCTCCAGCTGTGTGTCCTTCAAGCCAAGGACAATCAAGGACACGGAGGAAAGGCACCATGCCCTGGCCTCCGAGCAGGCTCGGCAGCCCTCTCCTGAGGCTTCAGGACATTCTGCGGCACCATGTGCCAATTCAGCCCTGGGACCTGCATGCCATGCATGCCGATAGGGGCTGCAGGACAAGCTCAGTGCTGATTTCGGTACTGCAGCACCGATACAGCCCCACATCCCTGACATGGGGCCCTTCCTGGGACCAGTCGTGCTCATCCTCGGTACCGTGGCGCCATCATAGTCCTACGTCTTTGACACGGGGCTCTCTCTGGCACCAGTCGGGGTCATCCCCAGTATCGCGGTGCCAACATCGTCCCACGTCTTCAACACGGGGCTCCCCCCAGGGCTGGTCGTGCTCATTGCCGATCCTGATGACCCCAGAGGCAGCAGAGGCTGCCAGGGTGCTCCTCCTGCTGCCCACACCTCCTTCCCTGGCACTGGTTAGAAGGGGCAAGCCGGCCTTCATGTTGAGGGCCTGGGCCCAACACAAGCGGCACAGCTCTCCTTCCCCACCACCAGTCCTGGCTTCTGAAGTTCCGGAGCCTGTCATCCCCCTGAGCCCTGGTACCATGGAGCTGTCCCCGCAGCAACATATCACCATGCCATCTCTGATATCATCCCATGGGTCACAAGATGCTTCCCCCTGTTCCAGCCGGGGGGAAGGGGCTTCAAAGGGCTCTAAGCGGCCTCGGCACTGGGCCTCATTGCCATTACCCTTCCGGTACCGCCCTCAGGTATGGTCACCGCAAGAGGCCCCTGCGACTGCACTGGTACCACCCCTGGCACCGGGGAGACTCCTAAACCCAGTAGCGTCTTCTTCTATGGGCTATCTGTCAGCTCATTTTGATCTCCTGTGCTGTGTCTCAGCCCACATGGGGATGGAGATCCAATCCTCTGAGGCAGCCTCCGATGCTTTGTTCGGTCCGGTGTTTTCCTCAGCGGAACCGGTCACAATTTCCTTCCACCCCAGCATCAGGGACTTGGCCTCTTCCCGCTGGCAAAACCTGGGTTCCATCTCACTGGTCTCAGATATGGCAGGCCTCAAGTACAGGGCCCCAGGGTCAAAGTTCCCTTCTCTAGCCCACCATCCAATCCCACCTCAGCTGTGGTGGAAGCGGCCTTGGGGCCAGGACAGACCTCCTGCGATCCCCTCCCAACATCGAGGGATGCAAAGGAGTTGGAACTACTAGGTAGGAAGGTATACTCCTCCTCAGCCTTCCAGTTGTGGGTCACAAATAACCAGGACCTAACCAGCAGGTACATGTTGGATGTGTGGGAGGCATTAAACAGATTTAGACTCCTCCTCCCACCAGAGGCCAAGGAAGAGTATGATGCCTTCTTGGAGGAAGGTAAAATAGCCTCCCAGGACCTCCTCCTGTCAGCATGGGACACAGTGGATACAGTGGCCTGCACCATGGCCTCAGCAGTCACCCTGTGCTAGACGGCCTGGCTATGGGAGGCCAGAGCACCCCCAGCCTCTCAAGAGGTGGCCCTCAATCTCCCCTTCAGGGGCAACACCCTCTTTCCCCCAGAAACATCAGCCATCCTGGGTACCGCCTGAGACCCCCGGGGGGAGTTGAAGTACCTTGGCCTCCTTCCGACGAGACCCCCTACCATGCCCTTTGGCCCCATAGGGCCCAGGACAACCTGTCCCCCCGCCGTTCAACAGCTACTGGTGAGGACTCAGTCCTCACCACCACAACTTCAGTTCCAACCTCATCTGGGGGACCTTCCTGACAAGGCCCACCCCCATCCATTTCCAGGGAGGGATTCCGTCCGGCCACTCAGCGGTTTCGATGTCACTCACAACCTTGCTGGCAATCACCCAAAACCCAACCATGGAGTGCAGCATCCCAAGAAATCGAGACACTTACAAAGGGTGGCTGTCCCATTTCCCCGCTGCCCAATGGCTAGCCAGTTAGCAGCCTCCTGCCCTGCTGGCTCCTCACGAGTGCAACCTATGAGCAAATCCCCCCCTCTGACTGTAGGTGGACAGCTCAGAGGTTAAGAAGCCTCTCCCTTTTTCCGAGTAGGATGAAGGTTCCACTCTTATCCATAGTTTCTTTGTGGACCCTATTACACCCCCAAGGGGGGCTCGACCCTCATTACCTGAACCCTCTTGGACCACCATGGTGGTCACAATGGAGACCTGCAGTCCTGCGGGCATCCTCTAGACAAAGGTCTTGCTCCCAGCGCATTATCACGTCCCCACTCAATGCCCCCCTTTGGCGGCAAGTCCTTACCCCTCAGAACACTCAGAGGTTCACGGTACACACTCCAATCAGAGTGTACTATTCTGTCAATCCCCATTCCAAAAAAGATGAGGTTTTCAGCTTACCGCAACCATTACCACACCGGGGAGTGCAGCTCCCACACACCTCCCCATGGGGAAAATCCCTCTGCCCTACTCTCCAACAGGACAGATGGTAAAGCCCCGGTTAATCTTTGTTCTCCCTTTTTTCCTTCTGCCGCCCTGACCAACGGTTATCAAACACATTTAGCTGGGCCTAACATAGCTCGCACTTGATCAGCCTCACCGAGATCTTAAGGTATGTGTCCCTAACCCAGGGTACCACAGCCCCCTTGACCCCTTAGGGTGAGCATATTGCTCTCGCCTGTCAAGTACTGGACTCGCAGGCCGGAGCTTGGCTGGCGATGCAGCCTTAGACAGCTCACTCGCAGTCTCCATACCCAAGGTAAAGCCCCAACGCTCGCTACTTCCAGCTGGTCCACAGCCTGGCAAATGACTGGGTGAGGGGTCTCACCAACTAGACCCCCGCCCCACCTTTGCCCTGCCTTACTCCCTCAAAGACGGGCCGCCCTACTGGCAAACGGCCTCTCTTCCCCTCCAGGCCGGCCAATCACTGCCACTGGAGTACTTCTCAAAGCCTGAACATCTGCACATGCCGCTTTCCCTTGATGAAATGGACCGGTGTCTCCCTTTACCTCTCGGTCAGAGGTGAAGATACTTGCTTCTCTTCCTTCCACATCAAACTCACAGTCGATGCTGCTTGACCAGTCCAGCGAGCAGCCAAGAAGCTTTAGCCCAAGAGCAAGGGGTCCAAGGCCTGGCGGGGGCTCCAAGCTGAGCTCCATGGGTATGGCCAAAGACCATTCCCGCCACTGGGGTGGGGGCCTGATCCTAGTCATAATCCCTTAGAGAATACCCAGCGGGGGTCCTCTCATAGTTTCTTCCCTTGGATGGTCATAGCGCTGGGTTCATCCCGGCATATCTCTGGGACACCCCACTCATATACCCTGCGGGTCCCACTCCTTCTCCCTCCTCACACTCTGAGGGCTTTCTAGCCATCGCAGTTGCAATTTGATACTACGTTCAGGCCCAACCCACAACTAAAGGCCTCCCCCCCCCTCGATGGACCTCCCTCCTGTCATCCTGACCACCGATTGGGAGTTCGGGAGCCAGCTGTTCCCGATAGAACCCACTCCCAGGTCAAGTCTCATAAGGGCAATAACATGCTTGTAGAAGGCCCATCAGATAAACCGAAAGGCCTGTAAGGAGACAGTGGGATGTGCACCCTCGAAGTGGTGTACTTCCCTGCTCCCTTGGTAGACGCTGCTCCTTCCTCACATATGTCCCACTCCCCGCTAGGGGGCCTTCCCTTTGGGGTGCCCCTACCTGGGTGCACACCTCTGTGTGTCGCCAGTTGTAAAGTTTGCACCACACCGGCTGGATTCGTCCTGGTGGTACGAGGTCATGTAAACCAATGTCCCATAGGCCACAGAACTTGATCCCTGGAACTCCCGTTCTTATAAGCGACCCCTGAGTGTCACTTTATCACAACCAGTTCCTCGCCTTCTATACTTCTTTGGCTGATTATCAGCTGCAAAAAAAAAAAAAAAAAGGAAGAAGAGAAAGACGGGGAAATAATCATAACGCTACTCCCTTGTGTCGACACAAGGTTATCGATACTAGCAGTCTTACTCAACAGGGACCACCACAGTGCCATCGGTAGGCTCATGTAGGCTTGGGGTATACCCATCAGGCTCATGTGAAGTTCTCTCCCGGTCTGCCTTCTATAGGGCCATTTAGTGGCCAGGCACTGCTTTCTCCATGACGAGCCGGGTGCTCTACTCACAGTGCGCTCCTTGAGGTTGTCGGCTGCCACCTCAGGCTGCTGGCACTCCCTCCTCCAGTCTAGGATGAGGTAACTCTCCTAGGCCCTAACTGCTGGTAGCCCACCCCTCTGCGGGACCTATGCCCGCACCTATCGCATTCATAGCACGAAAGCGTCTCATTCTGCTGGACCAAGGGATATACAGTCTACCTTCCCTCCTCCGGTCATGGAGGTGCCGGCATCCACAAATGCCAGCCCAACGATTCTATGGCCTCCTGAATTCCCTTGTAGGAGGTACATTATCACATGTTGCTGCCAGAACACTAAACATCTGGGTTTCTCTCACCTCTGCCAGTATGCCTTTAGGCAGAGTGGTTAGAGTCGCACTCCTCGACTTTAACGAAGATACGCTGGTATCTTTTCTGTGCATAAGGTGACCTCAGGCCCTCCTGTGAAGGTGCCACACTAGGTGCTTGGACAACCGGGCCTACTTTCTCCTCTGGGTTAGGTCCAGCAATCCCTGTTTACCCTTGCTGGGGCGATGGTCCTTGGGTCGATCTCCTAGACCTCTCCAGGACCCTGGGCATGGACAAAGACCCATGTCAGAATTATGCCGTGCTGAAGGCAGAAGAGCCAACTCCACCCACCATCCATCAGCATGGTTAGCAGTCACCTATTTCTGAATGTATCCGAGCAGCGCTCGAAGAAGAATGGGGGGTTACTTACCAGTAACCGTCCTTCTTCGAGATAGGCTGCTTGGATTCATTCAGATCCCTCCTCCTGTCCCCGCATCTGGAGTTGGTGACTCCAAGGAACTGGGGAGGGGTCGAGCAGCGGCCACATATATAGCCACGGGGTGGCGTGGGTACGGTAGCCGCCTGCCCTCTTCTGACAGGCTAGGGCAAAAAGTTCCAACCAATCAGGCGCTTTGGCATGGAGACACCTATTTCTGAATGAATCTGAGCAGCCCATCTCGAAGAAGGACGGTTACTGGTAAGTAACCCACTGTTCTTGTGCAAAGTCTCCAGTATATACATGAGTCTCTGCCTGAAGCCTCAGTGATCTTGAAGAGAGGTGACAACTTCCAGGGGGGTGAATAATTCATTCTTAGGGATATGGATCTTCTCAGCGGGAATGCCCTGTGACCTTACCAAGGTTTCTGACAATGATGAAATTGACTAGAAGACGGATAAGAGAGAACGGTGGATTACCATCAGTAACCGTCCTTCTTCGAGATGGGCTGCTCAGATCCATTCAGTATTAGGTATCTCCATGCCAGAGCACCAGATTGGTTGGAAAAAACTTGTCCTAGCCTGTCAGAAGAGGGGAGGTGGCCACTGCCCCTTGCGCCACCCGTGACTATATATATATGGCTGCCTCCCCGCCCCCTCTTCAGTTCCTTGGAGTCACCAACTCCAGAAGTGGGGATGGAGGAGAGGGACCTGAATGGATCCGAGCAGCCCATCTCAAAGAAGGACTGTTACTGATGGTAACCCACCATTCTTCTTCAAGTGCTGCTCTGATGCATTCAGTGTTAGGTGACTACTAGCCATGCTGACGGATGGCGGGTGGAGTTGGTACTTCTGCCTTCAGCACAGCAACAAGCCCCGAGGGGCGGTACCCTACAGCAAGACACCTGCCGAAGAAAAGCGGTGAGTGGGCCTAACGGCCTGGAGGGGCAAGGGCTGAGGGTCCACCAGAACAGGGCAGGCCCAAACCACCAAGGCAGATAGTCTATAGGTTGGGCCAGGTCACCTGGGTTGGAGAAGGGGTGCAATCTAAAACAGATTGCGTGGGTGCCCTGTCTAAGAGGGCAGTTCGCAATGTAATTGGCCCACAAGTCTAGCATAAGTCATGCCACATGGACGCTCAAGAGAAAAATGTTAAAGGCTAGCAAATGAGGCTAACCAAATGGGTGCGTCTCGGGTGGGAACACAAAGGGAAAGGCATAGAGCACCGAAGGTTTCCAGGAGCCACATAGTCATGGACTGGTTTGGCGACTGCTAGGTGCGCATGAAGAAAAGAAAGAATAGGCAGTGCCCGCTATAGAGGGTGCGGCCGCGCAGGTCACCTGAACAAAGAGAGGAGTAAGGGTATAAACCCATGAAATGGCTCGAGGTTGACTGAGAAGACCACGAAACACGGCCCACAGCATATGGGGTCGGGCCAAGGAAGACAGGCCTGTGGCGTGTGAATTAATGACCTGGCAGCACAAAGTGCATTATTTCAGCCGAGTTGTCGCTATGACCGGCTCTTGCAGGAAAGAGGTTCAGAAAGGGGTACTGGCTGCAATGTAACCTGGGCAAGGCTGACGGGGAGGCCTATTGGAACCCGCAGGGTGCTAGAATGTAGGGAAGGGCCCCTCCAGTCTAGGCTTGCCAGATTTTGCCTCTCGAAGCTCTCACTAGAGTGTGAGGGGAAGGGAGAGGAACGGAAGAGAGTTCTCACTGTCATCCAGACAGCCCCTAGGTGACCGAAGGGATCGGAGGAGAGCTGGAAGACGAACCGTGGGCTCAGGACCTATGGCGCTTGCCCAAAGGATAGCATTACCACTTTGCCAGCCAGGGCTGCCAAGGAAGACATTCTCCAATACATGGATATTGAGGAAACAAAGCTACCCAGGAAGGTCCTTCCTAGGCTCGAGAATGGAGCCTTAACAGAGTGGTCGCTGGCACATCTAAAGGACACCCTGGTATCAGAGAACCAACAGGATCCCCTTCCTGAGGGGAACTAAAGGCGAATAAAGGGTGGGGGGGGAACCACCCGAAACTGCCATATGTTGTATAGAAAGGGGGTTCCCTGTGTATCACACCATGGGAACGGTAGAGATGTCAACAGGGTCCTTGTGAAGGCAAGAGGAGACCGCAGATCTGCCAGGCCCCACCAATGTGTATGGGGGAAGAGCGGTAGTCCTAAGGGGCTACGCAGAGTATAGTGGGCAGTCCCATAAGGAGGCAGGATGGAACGGGGGGTTGTGAGTTGTGCCCTGCCAAGGGGTAAGATCGAAGGGCATGGTTATGCAAGTGCCCTGGAGATGAGGGATCCTCTGTCTGACATAGACAGCTGTCCTGAAGGCAGCAGATACTGAGGCAGGTACTATATGTGTGAGGGCACTCAAAGGGGTAGGCCCTACGCAGTTTCCCGATGCATGGGGTACAACAGGTGTTCCCCTCCTGGGATTTTTGTTGTCCACGGCCATACTTTGGCAGGGCCAGGTACCATGGGCGATCCCAAAGGTGGTAGACCAAGGTGACGGTTCCTGAGGTGGGTCCCTAGGTTCCACCAGATCACCAGGAGGTAGAGACAAGGAACCATGCGAAGGTGGGAAAAAAAAGGAAAAAGGGGGAAAAAAATGGGCTGTACCCAAGGTCCCTACGGGGTAAAACTCGCTCTATATGTACCTTCCCAATAATGGCTTCCCAGGTAGCTGTATTCCCATACAGATGTGTCCCCTTGATTGCACAGGACAATTCTGTCAGGAGGGGTTGAGGTCACAGCGCCGGAGGTCGCAGTGCGACCTGGGATGTCCCCCCCTTTACCCTGACCTGGATACGCGGGGTCCTACCTGGGACGCGTGTCATGGCCACGGGCACAGTCCCATTATGGGGAGTCTTCGAATGTGCGCATCTCGGAGCCCCGCCAAAGCTAGGCTACAATGAGATGCGTTTCCATCCCTTGACGGGGGGTTAGGGTGGGGAAAGCGGTGGGAAGTATTTGGGAAGGGAAGCTGTTGCAATGGGAGAGGGGTGGTTTCCATCGCTGCTTAAAGGGGAAGGGGTGGTGGCTACAATGTTGGGCACATGCACCGCAGACGGGCGTCTTGTGTTGCCAAACCCCCGATGCTGCAGAAACCAGGCCGGGGGGGGGGGGGGTTAAGAAGGCCGGGCCTGGAAGGCTCCTGGCAGATCTGTCCCCCCATGGGGGGGGGGTAGTGGCACCTGTAGGTTAAGGGGGTAGCAGTTAGCCAGAGGGGCCCCACCTTTGGAAGGGTGAATGAAAACCTTCTGTTCGCCGCGAATGCTACAGAAAGGAACAAGGGGCTGCCCCACCCAATGAGTTGGGAGCTAAGTCGGTGGGAAGGGACCGGGAGGGAGAAGGCTGAAATATTTGGCCTCCCCCCGCAGATCTCGGGCTGTGCCCACCACTGAGAGAGTCTCAGGGAGGAACAGGACATTCCCTTCAAAAGGCAGGTCCAAGACCGCCTGCTGTACGTTAGGGCGCACTCTAGCCTCCCTAAGCCAAGCTGCCCTGCGGAGAGTAACCGCCAAAGCCATGGTATGGGCAGCGGCGTCCACCACATCGTGGGCTGAAAGCAGGAGGTCTTGTGAGACTGTGTTACCCTCCTCCAGGAAGACATCATAGTCGTCCCTGGCCTCGGGTGGGAGCATGTTCCTAAATCTCCCAAGTGACTCCCAGACATCCAGCAGGTCCCTGCTGGTTATGGCCTGGTTGTTTGCCACTCACAATTGAAGGGCTGATGAGGAATACACCTTGCGGCCCAGCAGATCCATTTCTCTGTTCTCCCTAGAGGAGGGGAAGGGGTCCCTAGGGGGATCTCCGGCCCCCGTTGCCATCTGGATCACGTCCCTAGAGGGAACTGGATGGCCAGCGAGTGAAGGGTAGTCCAGTTCTGGCACCCGATACTTCATGCTCTCCATGTCCGACACCGGGAAAATGGAGCATAGGTGCTGCCACCAGGAGCGTGCAAGGTCCCATACGTTCGGGTGGGGTGGAATTGCTAAGGGTGCCGTGGAGGCGAACGCCGGTCCGAACAGGGTATTGGGGGGAAGGCTTAGAGGCTCCACCTGCATACCTAAATGGGCCATAGCTTGGCGCAGCAGGTTGAAGTGCACCGAGAGGTTCCCCATCAAGGCCTCCGGTGCCGGGGACAGCACGGCACTGGGGATTCATCAGGGAGGGGAGGGAGTTCCCTTGGGGGACCATTCTTTTGCCTGAAAGTGAAAGGGGGATGCTGTTTGGTGCCAAGGCTGTTTAGAGCCCCTGGAAGGCCCTTCTTCTGGACTGGAGCTGAAGGAAGGGGGTCGGCATTCCCGGCCCTATGCCTGTTGTGGAGTAGTGCCGGACCCCGTGGTGGGGGGAGAGGGGGAGCATCTCTTCTGAATGCAGGCCTTCGAAGAAAGGGCCAGTTTGCCCCTCCTGATTAGAGGTGGGGCAGGAGGAGTCGGGAGGAGCAGCAGGGCTCGTGCTGCCTCCATCGCCTCTGGCGTGGAAGAGACTAGGATCTCTTCCGCATGGATCACAGGCAAGTCCCCGCTGGGGAAGGGAGGACTGCTCGGGTGGGAAGACTTCTACTCCATTGGCACCAGACTCTGTGGTGCTGAAAGTGGGGTCAGCTGGTGCCGAGTTGAGGTCGGCACCAGTAAGGCCGGGCTATGCCGGGTTGTCGGCACTGGAGGTGAAATGGCACAGTGCCAAGGTGAGCTCGGTGCCGATGGTGCTGGGCTGACTGGAGATGACCTCATTCGGCGCTGAGGTGAGCCTGGTGCCGATGGTGCTGGGTTGGCTGATGGTGACCCCGATCGACGCTGGGGTGCCGAGGTGCTGGATCGGCGCCTTGGTGCCAGAGTTGGCACCGAGGTGGTGCAGCAGTGGCGGACACCGGTGGCATGGTGCCGCATAGGTGCTGGCGCTGAGCTAGATCTCGGGGCCGGGCTCAAACCCGAAGCCTCAGGTGAGAGGTGCTGAGTCTCCTCTGAGACTAGGGCATGGTGTCACTGTTCCCTCTCCTTGATGGTCCGGGGTTTAAAGGAGAGACAAATGGCACATGCCGAGACGATGTGGCCTTTGCCCAGGCACCTGAGGCACTTCCCGTGGGGATCATCCCTGGGGAAGGTGTCACCGCATTCGGCGCAGGGTTTGAACCCTGGCATGATTGTAGGCTGTTTCAGTCCAATGGTGGAAGTCCTTGTAGTGGAATTAAATCCACAAAGAGATTCTCCCAGTCGGCGAAAAGCTGAGTCTTGAGGGACAGGCTGCTGGCGATAGCAAGGAGTGGACGTTCCAAATCCGACACATAAGGCGGAAGAAATGAAACTGAGGAGGGGGCGGGAAGGCGGCTGTATATATAGCCACGCGTGGCGCTAGGGGCGGTGGCTGCCTCCCCTCTTCTGACAGGCTAGGACAATTTTTTTCCGACCAATCTGGGGCTCCAGCACGGAGACACCTAATACTGAAAGCATCTGAGCAGCGCTCGAAGAAGAAATATCTTACATTGGTATTCTCTTTGATTGTATTTGCTTTCTAAGTTTAACCAATAACTGCAGTAATTGTTTCAGGTCGTCTATATTTAGAGAAAGAGCAACTTGAGAATGACCACAGATAACCATCCTGCAATTCAAAGTGGTGAGAAAGTGAGCATCACTAATGAAGGGGAGACGAATAAGAAGTACTATGTCACATCTGTTACTCTGTCCAGATGAGAAGCATCTGTTTATTTCTTCTCCCCCAACAGTGTGCTATAAATAATGGAGAAAAATGGCTCTTTCTGGGGCCCTTGAAATTTCATATAATTTTTAATCTTTTGCAGTGTGAAGATTAACAGGTATAATCTGCCAAAGAATCTAGATACATCCAGGCAGAGCATAAGCTTGTGTTGTTGAGTGCTCCATGTAAGACTGCAGCGCACACCTACTGAGCTGCTAAATATTGCCAGTCCGTATAGGTGAAGCACACCTGCTGGCCTGCTGATACATGAATGATATGTCACAAGGCTAGACACAAAAGCCAAATTCCAAAGGGATAGCCGTGTTAGTCTAGTCCAGTAAAAAAACAACAAGCAGTTGTGTGGCACTTTAAGACTAACAGATTTATTTTTTGCATGAGCTTTCGTGGGAGAAGATCCCACTTCCTCAGCTGCTTCGAAGATGGG
>ML682310.1:5413850-5452732 GCA_007922195.1 Podocnemis expansa
CCCATCTTCGAAGCAGCTGAGGAAGTGGGATCTTCTCCCACGAAAGCTCATGCAAAAAATAAATCTGTTAGTCTTAAAGTGCCACACAACTGCTTGTTGTTTTTTTACAAAAGCCAAAAGCATCAGCACAACTGCTGGGCTGCTGGATATACAATATCAGGTGTACCCATAAATCCTAGTGATTTCCATGGGATGTTCATGAATGGCACAGGTGCTGTGTCCCAGGAAAACATGATCTCAACTGCTAATCTGGAAAACAGTTTGTGATAAGCTGACCGAAATGCTAAGGGAAATTTTGTCCCTTGATAGAAGAGCAAGTTGCCAAGGAGCTAAACCCACATCTGTGCTGGTGCAATATATTAAGATTCCCTTGTGATTCAATGCATGTCATGAAGGTAGTGAAGGACATCTCAGCTCTTCTTAGGATATGTGTGAACGTAGAATAACCCAGAGGTCTTCAGTTAAGGTATGGTCATAAATTTATGTCAATGGACAGCAAATGGTCTAATGGCATTCTGAGTTTGCCATCAGCTCCATTAGGAGATGCAGCAGACTGCAGTATGAAGTAACAGTGTGCTGGCTTCATCAGATAATAGTAAATTTGAGCATAAGGTTTGGCTCAGACTCGGTTAGAGCGAGGCAGATGGACTATTAAATTTGATGCTCACAGGGGCTGGTTATCTAGGTGTACTAGCAGATGGAACTAGCAGTCTGTCTTGAAGCCAGGGAACATGGCAGCTTTTGTTTTATGCCTGGGGTGGGACCCTTTCACAGCCACTTCACAATACATTGGCAGTGTGACCAATGTCATACCAGAACACTGGTGCATGTATCACAGCCGATGTGGAGAACACGGACATGTTGTAGCTGAGGAGATGCAGACGTGGACACCCTGGTTATGCCTGTGGGTGGCTTGGGCTGGGGTGCCTTTCCAAAGAGAGCTTCAGAAATGGGGCCAGCTCCCAGCATCAAACCCAGTGACAGTGTCGGTGTCCAAAGTAAACCCAACCTGCTTTGTGCAAGGATCTCAGGAGGGCATTGTGCTGGATTGAGAGCACTGGAGACTGATGTTCTCCACATCCTTGGCAGCAGTGATGCAAGCTTGGCCCACCCCAATATGCACACTGCCCCTCTTTTCCCCACCAACGGACCACTGCCCTGCCCTTGGTGTGGGGGTTGAGAGCATGATTCAGTCCGCATGTGTCTCCATTTCTTGCCCTGAATTCCTGAGACTGTCAGTACCAAAGATCATGGTGCATTCGGTACCGTGGACACTGGGCTTACACCAAAAATTCGTTTCACATGGTCACCTGTGCAGCCAGCAGCTCACCGGCTGGGCAGTTCCGACCCTGGTGCCTGAGCTGTGTTGAAAGCACATGCCAGCCTGATTCCAAAATCCTGCAAACTTTACACTGATGTTCCTTTCCTGACTTCAGTGGAGTAGCTCTGGATTTCAGCTGGTATAAATGAGTGCAGACTTTGGCCCTGAAACTGAAACTGAGCTACTTTCAGCCAGAACCCTACTGGGGACTTTATACACATCTACATTTATGTTACATGACAGTTTGGGTTGTTTTTTATTTTGCTGGAGCTGGTTCTCCCACCTCAAACATTTCCCTTCAGGGACGCTGGCAACACATGCATGAGGGATTGGTGTGAAAGGGCCTGGAATCTGCAAACCTTTGTGTAGTGAGCAGATGCTAGCTCAAAGTATGAGGGTAAAGACAGTTATGCTATGCCGGATGCAGCCTGCTGCATAGAGCTGTGGTAAGTCAGTCTCATTGCAGAAGAAGGGCTAACAGCAGGCATGGAAGGCGAAGCATGACTATGTCTGAGAAGAGACTGATCATCCACTTGCTACTGCGGCGCTTAGCAACACTTTCCCCCTCCAGGCCTTATTCCTGCCCTGATGCTGGGGTAGCCCATTTGCCATGAAGCAGCAACTGATTAATGAAGGTTCTTTGGCTTTTAATTATGCCCAAATACATGCCATTCTTGTACAGGCTCAAGTTTAAGGTGGTATAAACCAGTCTGTTTAGCTTGTTGCCGCTACGTAGCATGAGTATCTGGTTCGGTCCAGTTCTCTGTGTGCAGATTCTCTGTAGTCTGTATCAATATAGTCCTCATCGGAGAAGATCCGTCCGGTCCTACCTGCATATGATCCTTGGGCTAGAGATCACTTGTAAGCCGCTCGGAGCCCTAGGATTCAGTATGTGAAACTGAGTTTCCTGACTGGTGTAGCAAGGGGCTCTGGGCTCCCTCAGAGCCTCTGGCTAAACCCAGGCATTACAAGTCTGAAGCCCTGGAAACAGGAATGTGGCTAGGACAGAAGGGGAAGTATAAAAACCCAGCCTGAGCTGTCCTGGAGGAAAGATGCTTCTGTGATCAGGCTGCTAGACAGGTGAGACTGTGGCTCCCCTACCAGATGGACACCTGCCTCCCCGGCTAGGGAGCTGGAGGGCCCACCCAGTTTTTCTGGACCTACAGACTGGGAAGAAATGACCTGGACAGTGGACTGGGCAACTACCTGAGAAACCCCTATGGCCCTAGGGGGCCACCCTTCCTGGGGGATCTAGAGGTAGCTGAGGCCCATGAGGATCCGCTTGGGCCCTGTGACATGCAGAGACTGCCAGCTGCAGAGGGGCCCTGTGACTTGGAGGAAATACCCTCGGCTGAGGACCTCTGTACACTAGCTGCATAGGAGCCCTGTGACCTAGAGGAGCTGACTTCAGACCTGCCAATGGTGAGGGACTTGTGGGGATTCCCTGGGTGATCTATGCATGGGACCCAGAGGAGCCCCTCAGAGACAGGTACCCAGACTTGGGAGGGGAGGAAGCGGTCCAGGGGGAGCTGTTCAGTCGGAGACTGGCGAGTTGCGGCAGGAGCCCTGCTGACCACAGTCACTGATAGGGCCCTGGATTGGGATGCAGTAGTGTCAGGTGGGCCTGCGGCCCCCTCCTCTCCCTTTTTTTTTTGGTGGATTTTCCTTTTCTAACTGCCTGGATTGCTATTACTGACTCTATTTACTTGCGCTACCTCGCCTGGAGGCTGGGGCCAACAGACTTTGCTGGCTGACCCCCTCAGACTTCCAGCAGGGGGCATCCTCCCAACGGTTTGGGAGGCCCAGACTGTGACAGCTGGAGATGCAGGTTACCTGCTTATCTCTTTCCTCTGATTGGATAAGTGTAACTCTTGAGATTGGCTTTGTGCTGAGAATGTTCATCTTTATGAGCCCAAAATTTGAAGATTCTGAAATGCTCATTCATAGCCTCACAGCCATTCTTCCTGCCAGTAAAATCAGCCTCTTCAATCATCACAGGGTGGGAGTGCAAAGGGGATGCACACACAGGCAGCCCCAGGGAACCCAGGCTGGGTGGATAATTTTTGCAGTCTTTGCCAGTTTCTGTTAGACCGCACTCCAACTTAAAGTAGGGCAATAAACAGCTCACCCAGTTTTTCTCCACCTGTGTTTTAAGGTGACTATGCACTGATGAGTCTCTGTGGGTGGTGTGCCTCTCCAGTTTGAGTACCAGTTTCAGAGCCAGGAGAAAATCAGGGAAAATACAGCTCTTTTTCTAAAGTCAAGAGCCAGCTGCAATGACCTGGCCAAATTCCATGTAGAGTAATTGGATTCAAACCCCACCGCCTCTGAAATTCTTGCCGTATGGATTTCCAGGGCCCAATCGACATAGAAGCTTTAGAGGTTGCAGCCCTGGGCCCTGGCCTAAAGTGAGGCTCTGGGCTCCAGCCCCTAAGGTCCCTGCATTGATCCGGTCCCGCTGCCCCACTCAGGCTGGCAGAGCACTGGTGGAGCCTGGGGAGTGCTGGAATGGGCCCTGGGGCCAGAAGCTGCAGTCTGCTGCACTCCTGCCCCACCCCTGGGCTGGCTGCTCTGCCCTCAGGAGCGGGGCAGGCCACGGTGCATCTGCTGCACCCAAGGGGTGGGGCTGGCTGGTGCACAGGGCTGCCTCCAGTGCAGCCCTCCAGGGCCCAGGGTGCTGTCGGGTCACTGTACGCTGGTCCCTGCAGCCAGGGCCATAACTAGGGTGGGGCAAAGCCCCAGGCCCTGAATTTTACAGGGTGCCCTTCTGCACGGCCAGCAGCTACAGCCATCGCACCTACCTGGCCCATGGAGGCACAGTCCTCTCTGAGCACTGGGCTGGGGCTGTGGGAATTTAAAATCTTTCATGCCCCCCCAGCATGCTCAGATGCATGCTTGGGTAGAAGGGGGCCAGGGAGAAGTGTGCCTGTGGACAGTGGAGCTCCAGCCTGGGGACTGCGCTGGCATGCCTCTGGACATGTAAGGGAGCCCCCGCTGCCATCGGCAGGAATCAGGGATCCGGATCCATTGCCTGGGGACAGATCTGGCCCTGGGCGGGATCAGAGCAGGGCAGGGGAGGGCATGCCTCTGAGGCTGGTTGCCCCAGGTGCCAAAACTTGTAGTTACAGCTCTGCCTGCAGCAGGTTCTGGCAGGGCTAGGGTTACCAGATGTCAGGCAAAAGGAGGCCATGTCCTCCTTTTTACCTTCACATCCTCCATCCAGCAGGCATTTTAAAAACACATGATTTTGCCTGGCTTTTTACTTACAGGGGTGAAAGTATGCTGGAACACCCCAGAACACCCTATTTTGAAGGGAAAACATTCCAGGGCCCCCTAAAAACAGAAGAATATTACATTAGTACTACATTTTCTCCATATGTCCTCCAATGTCCTCTTTTCATACTTCCCTGTCCTCCTTTCCATGCTTTGGTATCTGGCAACCCTAGGCAGGGCAGATGACAGCTCCCTGGTCCCCAGAGGGCCATGCTGGAGGCTGCCCTGCACACTAGCCAGCCCTGCACCTGAGGGCAAATCAAACAGTTTGGGATCAGGTAGGAGCACTACAGAGGGTGGCCTCTGACCACAGGGTCCCCCCAGCTGGCCCAACCCCAGGCCACCATGGCGGGGGGCTGGGCTCTAGGTGATGGGAGGTCAGGGCCCCAGGCCAGGGGAGGGAGGCCATGAAAGCGGACAGCCTAGGGCTTCAGGGGCTTTTAATCCAGTCCTGATAGCATACAGTGTTCTTCACACCTGCCCGGCGTTATTCCACAGGAGCAAGATGGGTGAGGTCATGTCTTATTGGACCAACTTCTGTTGGTGAAAGAGGCAAGCTTTCAAGTTTTGGACCAAGTGAAGCTGGTCTCTGGGTGTTAAGCTCTGAGGGAGGGCAGCAGTGGCAAGATCACCTGCCTCCTTGACTCCTGGAAGGTATGGATGCAGGCAGAATTATCCTGGAGCGCAGATTGTTGTACCAGCCAGGGAGAATCAAACCCAAAGCCTCTAAACACTGAACATGTATCAGTGTTCATTGCCCTTATTAGCACTATTGTGAAGTTGCACAGTTGTCACATTTCAGCTGCCTTTCAATGACAGGTGATATGGTCCTTGTGTATAACACTTGAAAGGTTTTTGAAACAAAAAGCCCCATGGGAGTAAGCTTATGTGAAAAATAAATCTGTTAGTCTTTAAGTGCCACAGGACTCCTTGGTTTTTTTGCTGGACTAGACTAACACGGCTGCCCCTTTGGAACTTAGTCATTGGTTCACGCAGATCCACAGCGCCGTTACTGGTAACCATGTGCCCCTTGCACAGATAGAGAGAGCTAACTACAGTTTATTCAGTGATCTCCTTGTGTCTGGATTATTGTTACTTTTCTCTCAGACTCTAAGGTCAGAAGGGACCAATATGATCATCTAGTCCAGGGTTTCTTAACTGGGGTTCTGTGGAACAGTGGTGCTCCTCAGACATAGTGACCTACCCCGACTCCTCCCCATTGGGGCTAAGTGGGGAGGGTAAAGGAGCAATTTATTGCCCCAGCCACAGTAAAGCTTCTAGGCACACGGTGGTGGACTTTCACGCACACATGGAAGCTTTGCTGCATCTGGGGCATTTTAAATCTCCTGCCACTGTTACCAGCTTTTTCAAGAAGGTTTTCATCAGGTGTTCTGTGTAAAATATTTAGTGCCTTTAGGTGATCCATGGTCCACTAAAGGTTGAGAAACATTGGAGTCTGACTTCCTGCACAACGCAGGCTACAGAACCACACCCTCCTGCCCCCTAGAATGAACCTCTCTGTTCAATGACTCAGTTATTAAAGTCCCCAAATCATGGTCTCTGAACCTTAATAAGAATATTATTTTTTTAAAAAACACTTTGGCAAAGCACTTAAAGTTAAGCACGTGCTTAAGTGCTTTGGTTTTTAAGGGCTAAAGCGGAAAAGGAAACTATTTTCTGCCTGCTGAGAGAGAGTTATAAACACATTGGAAAGTGAATCAAGAATCCAAGCAATCTGAGAGCTATGAAAAATGACTTGACATTGTCTTTTGGATTCCTGTATTGTTTAAAATTAGGATTTCCCCATTCCCCAGCCTGGATCAGTTACAATAAAGCAATCCATCTTTTCCGAAGCTGATCGTAGCACAAGGCGCCCTCTCTCTTAAAAGCACAAGGAAGGTTCAGCCAAACTGAGCAATCTGATTGGCTGAGGATGCTGAAGTGCCTGGTAATTCTTTTGTATGACAATTTTTATTAGAGTTTTTAAGCACCACTTCAGCTGGGGAGCGTGAACCTCCCATATTTTATTCCTTCCGTTTGATTATCTAGCCAAAGCTTCAGATGACTCTGGAGTTTGGCGCCATTCAGATTCCACCTCTGCACACATCCTCCAAGGCAGCCTGCTGAAATGCACAGCATTTCCCAGACAATCTGTAAGTCAGATTCTCTGCAGGCTGCTGCTCCAAAAGTAGCCAGAGGTTCTGTCGTAAGGCCACAAAGGCTGTGCAGCTTGAAATCCAGAGGGAAATCTAGCAGGAGGTTTTGTGAAACCTGCTCCTACAAAGATGCTCACTTAACATTAACTTGATTGTAGCTAAGACCAGGGGTTAAACTAGGCCAGCACATGGTGGAACGCTGTTCTGGGGCACACTATTTTTAGGGACTCTATGTTCCAGGGCTCCTAAAAAGAGAGAATGGAGCCGGAACAGTGCATTCTGGGGCCCACCATTTAAAAATAGTGGGCCCTGGAACACAGCATTCCGGTTCCATTTTGTATTTTTAGGGTCCTGCCAAATGTGGAGCCCCTAAAAATAGCAGGTCCTGGAACAGCGTTTTGCTGCATTCTGGTTGGTTTTAAATCTCTGTCCCTGGGCCGGCTCTCACTGAGCATGCTCAGAACCTCTGTGGCAGGTAGGGGGACCCTGGGGGAGGGTTGGGGGCAGTCAAGCCGGCCCAGGGGGGAAAGGGTGCAGGAGGGGGCGTCAGCCCAGGAAAGAGGGCGTGGTGTGGCAGTGGGGTTGAGGGACCAGCAGCCAGATGGGAGCCAAAGGCAGGAGCTGGCGTATGGGGTAGGCGGGTGGGGGACAGGAGCTGGGGTGTGGGGTAAGTGGATGGAGGGCTGGGGTTTGGGGGGAAGGAGCTGGGGTGCAGGAGGGGGGCCTACCTGATTAGAAGGGTTCCAGGGCCCACCAATTTATACTTTAACCCCTGGCTAAGACAAGCAGAAATTGGTTTCCCGGCCAGCAACTGAATTAGTGTCTCTAAGGAGAGGAAACTTTAGGAGCTTGGCTTAGTTAGCCTAACAAATAGAGGCTGGAGGAGATATGATGCTTTCTATAAACACATCAGAGGCATAAACACTAGGGAGGGAGAGGAATTATTTAAGCTAAAGGGCAGTTTTGGCACAAGAATAAGTGGATATATATTGGCCATCTAGTTTTCAAGTTTAGACTTGAAATCAGACACAGGTTTCTAACTATTAGAAGAATGAAGTTCTCAAACAGCTGCCAAGGGGAGCAGTGAGGGTAAGCAACCTAAGTGGCTTTAAGACCGAGCTTGATATACTTATAGAGGAGATGGTATTATGAAGTTGCCTTCAGTGGCTCTAGTTCTTTGCAGATCTCTCCAGCAGTCAGAAATGGGACACTAGGTGTCAAGTCTGAACTAGTGCAGAGCATTCTTTCCCAGGAGTCTGCCAGATGTGGCTTGCCCAGAGTCAAAGTGATTGCCGTGTCTGAGCTCAGGAAGGATTTCCCTGGTTCAGAGACCTGCAGGGTTTTCACTTTTCTCTGCAGCGTTGGGCATGGGTCACTTGCTGGTTGGAATGTGAGTAAATAAATAGTGGATGCTGTGTATCTTGAAGTCTTTAAATCAAGATCTGAGCACTGCAATAACTTAGCCATAACCTAAGGTCCTATAACAGGCATGGTGGGTGAGTACTCTGTGGCCTGCGGTGTACAGGAGGTCAGATGATAGTACCTTACTCCCTTCTGACCTTAAAGTCTATGAAGATCTAGGCTACAGATGAACTCATATCACAACAGGATGGGCCAAACTCAACTGTGGTGTAAGCTGGCAAAACAATATTGACTTCAGTGAGGTTACAGAACATGCTATTTGTCCCTGATAGTTCTGGATCAGTTTGGAAAAGCGTCTCAAATGAAATTTGAAGCCTGGCCACATTTTGCCACTCTCCGGAGGCAGCAGCACAGGTCAGATATCTGGGGATTTTGGTTGCTTCCTGCTTTTATCCAGGACAGAAAGTACAGGCTTTCCTAGCATCTTGTCCTATTGGGAACCTGGAAGATCCAGACAGACCCACAGTAAAGGGAAAAAATAATGGTGGGGAAGAAATTTTGCAAACCTGTTGGAAAACTGCCAGTCAGGTCTTCTGTTATCTCAATCTGGCCCAGACTGGGTTGGGAACAGTTCATCTTGGGTGGATGATTTCAACTGGTAAGTTTACCTAAATAATTCAAGGGTCACATGCAGCCTTGAATGACTTCCCACTGGAAATAGGTCTAGCAAATTTCACATCTAGATCTGAACTTTCCTGAAGGTGTTTGGCCCCCAGGTTTGGGTTTGACCCTCTGGTCTCCTACCAGGAAGGAAAAGGTAGGATTTAATTCTATTGAATATAAAAGACTCTTTATTGAGACCCCTGAACATGGACAGACACTGTGGATCTCTGACTCTGACTATCTTTCAAGCAGACTAAAACACCCTGTCCTGCCTACACTGGCTCTCCCTAAATCCTGGCCTAGACTTCCCAGCCATGGAGTCCTCTATTCAGCCATTAGAGGAATGAAACCAACTCTAAAGTTAGCCTGCAGGTCAAAACTTTCCTTGAATTTTGGGGAGATCCAATACGGAGGTTAGATCAAGCCCAACTTGTTCCCCTAGTGAGCAGGCAGGATTGATCTCTTCTGGAATCAGCTCCTGAGATAGGCAGCTGGTCTCTACTTTGGAACAATTTAAACTAGAATCAGGGAGGGAGGAAGGTACAAAGTCCTACATGCCATGAGAGCCTTTCAAGACGACTCCTGTTTCTAAGCCTCAGTTGAAAAAAAACCCCACAAACACAGGCTGTGGCTTCTGTCTGGGCAAATAGAAACTTTATAAGAAATATTGGAAACCATTAACAGAGAAAGGTAATTTCTCCCTGAGGAAGAACTCTTGTTCTAGTGGCTGTGCTGGGCTGATCTACCCAACAGCCTTGCTGCCAGCTTTTGTCCAAAATACAAAAAAAAAAAAAATGCAGAACTCTGATCCAGGACCTACCAGTTGTCAAGGACTGACTGAATAGGGGAGCCAAAGGTACCCTTGACTCCCACTGACTTTTGTGAGAGCTGAGGGGTTTTTCCAGAGGGGCTCTGCACACCACAGGATCAGGCCCTTCATGTTCATCAAGGGGTGCAGCTCACTTTCTGACATGCTTGGGAACACGTTGGCAGCACTTCCTTAGCCAAGCATAAACTCACTTTGCACTCTTTGTCTTTTCTTGAAAAATGTTCACTGCTTCTCCGAACCTCTTGGATCTGCAAGTCTCAGCTGGTACTTGTGGCCTTACTGTGACTAGTCTGGATAAAAGGTCAGAGTGGTTTAATTTTATCCGCCCATTCTCATCTGAAAATAAAATTGCAGAGACTAACTCACTAGATGTCCCAGTCCCCATCGCACCCAAAGCAATCCAGAATGATAGGAGATTAGTACTTCACCTATGCAGATTTCCATGCCTGTTGCTGGGAAAGCTCTCTGGCAGAAAGTTAAATGAAGGTTCTCATAGAATTGAGCACAATTCAACTTCTTCTAGTATGGTTTAGCATCTGGAAACAAATGGCCAGCACCATGTGATCTCCCAGGTCTGTCCAGAACATTAGCAAAGGGTGCAAGGACCACAAAGAATAGTTTGGGAACTGATGGGTCTATGGAATTCCATTGAGACCCTCCAGAACTTAAGACCCAAACTAAAACACAGGTATCCAAGCACCCCAGACTTAAGTATGGAATGATCTGAAGCTGGAGATAAACTTTAAAACTTGGGCCTGTTCTTGAGCAATCAATCATCTAAATCATACTCTTATCTTTTGAGAATCTGTGGCAAAACTTCCATTAATTTTAGTGGAGTTGAGTCCCTGTAGATAAAGGAGGTGGCTTGACTTTGTTGGGCTAATAATAATGTTTGTAGTTATGTACTCAAATTTGTCAAAGCAATGGGTACATGCGTACAAATCTGGATTTGTCTGAGGCAGGTACATGTACCTGCACAAACCTGGGTTTGTCAATGGGGTAGGTACATGTGCACAAAACTGGATTTGTCATGCACAAACACGGTGAGGATGGCAGTAATGCTGCTGATTGGACACAAACTGAGCCAGCTGACCTATAACTGGTTAAAGTGATGTTGCCACTAAATGATTGTCCAACTCTGGCTTAAAGTTGGAGCATGAACAGGGCATTACATCCATGGGTTGGGAATCTGGCCCTGTTGCACTGTGTTTGCATTAGTTGCAGTCAGCTGTTGTCTGCCCCTGCCTTTTATCATCTTGTAGCAGATGCTGAAGTCTTCACTCAGCCAAACCTTCCACTGAACACCATGTGGCTGAGGCAAGACTGGCCCTGATTCCTTAGCTTCTGTTTCTCGCAATAACAGTTATTTCTGAAGCATTCTCTGTCCAATAGTGGATGCTTATTGCCAGTCGGGGCAAAGGAACAGAAGAGTGAATCCTTGCAGAGGAAAGCCCTGTGAGCACCCTGGACTGACTGGTGTGTTGTGTGAAAAGATTGGTATACAGCACCTCATTCCCCAGCTCCAAGCACCTCATCAGTGGGCCAACACCTCAGTAACAACTTGAGATAGACCAGAGATGTGAAATCCAGATCTGGAGTTGAACTTTCCCCAAGTTTGCAGGGACTAATGTCTGGGGTTCTGATTGAGATGCCTCTCTGATAACAGTATGGAGAATTTCACCAGTAGATTTCTCATCCTTTGAGGACTGCACTTTCATTAGTATATTGTAATTCTCTTGCTGCTGTCTCCCCAGTCACACTAACATCCCCTTCTGATCCTAAGTTCCTTCCTCTTGACGTGATGCCATCAAAGCCAATGACATGTACTGCACTGCAGTGCTGTGAGGCCACAACTAACCCTTGCACTAGCGACTGGAAAAACACAGCAGAGAAATTCCACCTTGCAGAGCAGGTAGACTTGACATGTTTCTAGTTTTTGCCACAGAAACTGGGTGCAGAATGGAGTAACAGTTCCCTGAGGTTTCCAGTGACCCGATCCTTCCCTTCCAGGGGTTAAAGTTAGCTGGAGCGGCTGGGAATGCCGTTCAGGGAGCCCAATATTTTTAGAGGCTGAGCAATCTGGGCCCCCTAAAAATAGAAAATGGTGCTGGAACGCTGCATTCTGGGGCCCACCATTGAAAAATAGCAGGGCCCAGAACGGGGTGTTCCAGTTCCATTTTCTATTTTTAAGGGCCCGAACACTCTGCCCCTAAAAATAGCAGATCTCAGAATGGCATTCCCCTGCATTCTGGCAGGGCACCCCTGGCTCAAGCCCCGACCCCAAACCCCTCCCCTTCCAGGCCCCACCCCAACCTGGGGCCTGCCTCCATTTCCTCCAGCCAATTCCAGGCCACGTTGCAGCCCCAACCAGGGGCCTGCCGCCACCGGCTTGTGCTAGGGCAGCCCAGCTCATGCTGGGGGGTGGTATTGGGGGCAGGGGGTGGATTTTGGGGACAGGAGAATGGATATTGGGAGCAGTAGCTGGGGTGCTTGATGTGTGGGAGGGGACTTCCAGGGCCCACCAAACTATACTTTAACCCCTGTTCCCCTTCGTTGTGCACTGCTGTAGCATTTAATTTCCCACAGCTGTTATGAAAAGTGATTATGCAAGTACGAGGGTTATTGAAAACTGGACAGGGGAAAACCCTGGAGAATATAATGTAGAGAACATTCTTGCACTTTCCCGAGGGAGGACTATGATTGACCTGAAAGGTCAATTCTGTTTCCATGAATCAATGCAAATGTGATCTTACAGGGAGGAGAAGCTGTTGAGTCACAGGAGAATGTTAGAATCATAGAAACTGGAAGGGACCATGAGAGGTCATCAAGTCCAGCCTCATGCACTCATGGCAGGACCAAGTACCTTCTTAAACTGTCTCTGACAGGTGCTTGTCTAATCTGCTCTAAAACATTTTCAATAATGGAGATTCCACAGCCTACCTAGCCAACTCATTACAGTGGTTAATCACCCTGATGGTTAGAAATTATTTCCTTATGTCCAACCTTAACCTTCCTTGCTGTAATTTAAGCCCATCGCTTCTTGGCCTACTATCAGCGGTTAAGAACAATTTTTCTCCCTTCTCCTTGTGACAGCCTCTTAGATACTTGAAGACTGTTATCATGTCCTCTTTCAGTCTCCTCTTTTCTAGACTAAATAAACCAAGTTCTTTCAATCTTCCCCCATAAGTCAAGTGTTCCAGACCTCTAATCCTTTGTGTTGCTCTTCTCTGGACTTTCTCCAATTTGTCCACATCTGTCCTGAAATGAGGCACCCAGAACTGGACACAATACTCCAGCTGAGGCCTAATCAGGATGGTGTAGAGCGGAAGGACTACTTCTCGTGTCTAACTTACAATACTTCTGTTAATACATCCCAGAATGGTTTGCTTTTTTTTCAAGTGTTACACGTTGATTCATATTTAGCTTGTGGTGCACCATGACACTCAAATCCCTTTCCACAGTACTCCTTCCTAGGCGGTCATTACCCATTTTGTATATGTGCAATGGATTGTTCTTTCCTTAGGGGAGTACTTTGCACTTGTCTTTACAGAATTTTATTCTGTTTACCTCAGACCATTTCACCAATTTGTTGAAATCATTTTAAATTGTGATCCTATCTTACAAAGTACTTGCAATTCCTCCCACCTTGGTATCATCGGCAAACTTTAGAAGTCTACTCTCTATGCCATCATCTAAATTATTGATGAAAATATTGAACAGTAACAGACCTAAACCAATCCCTGCAGCACCCCGCTCGTTATGCCCTTCCAGCATCACTATGAACCATTGATAGTGAACCATTGCAGCAGCCGCAGGGGGGCAGAGGAAGCCCCCTCGTGCTGGGCAGCATTCGCGAGGGGGCAGAGGAAGCCCCCTCATGCCAAGCAGCAGCCACGGGAGGACGGAGGAAGCCCCCCTGCCCTGGGAAGACACGGCGGGGGGGCAGGGGAAGCCCCCCTGCCCCTGCAGAGGCGGTTGGGGGCAGGGGGAGCCCCCCCTTGCCCCTGGCTGGAGCCACAGGGGGCAGGGGAATCCCGGGGGGCGGGGCTTCCCTGGCCCAGCACAGGGCCTCCCTCCACATCCCCTCTCCTATTTCAAAATAGCGTGTCACACTGGACATGCTTTTTCGATTCCCTCCTTTTCCCTTATTTCAAAAACACTTTTTTTGTTATTTCAAAATCAGGCTTTATTTCGAAACAGCTTGTTTCGAAACAAGCACTTTGTGTGTGAACATAGCCTGGGAGTGGTTATCCAACCAATGTCTATACACAGACTAACACGGCTACCCTTCTGGAATATCCAACCAATGTTGTTTATCTTGGTCTCACAGAAACTGAAGTCAATCCTTATGAACCAATCTTTGTGTTAATGTAGAGAGCACTATTGTTATTCTCTTCAAAACATATCAAGTATTAATCCATTTATATGGAAATAATCACCATTTAAAATGCCTCAGTCCTTACAAACAACATAGACTGTATTCACAGGACAAATCTTAGGAATCAGATATTCGGGGAGGCTGGTCACAGATATGTCTTCACTTCGGAATTAGCTAGGCCTATCAGCACTCGGGTCTGTGTGCTGCACTGGTCTAGGCCTGGTGTTAGCCATCACATGGCAAAGCCCTACTAGATCCTCATTGTTGATGCACTCTCCTGTATGTGTCACTAGGATTTCTAGGGCCACGTCCTATGGGGGTTTTTTGTGCTGTAGCAGACTGAACCACTGGATGCATCTTTCTTAGTGAACTGGAAATCTTGTCTGACTTTCTGGACACTTGGGGACAATTGTTGGAAGACAGTGGAGAACTAGCAACACTCAAGGGGTTGAAGCTTCATTGTTACTGCAAAGTTGATGGATTTGCTGGCCTAGCAAAAGCAGAACCCAGGCTCTAACCCACATCTTCAACCACATCAGATAGCCTGATTTGAAAATGCCATGTATGTTGGGTGAGAGGGTTTTGTATGTGGCCAGGAGGAGGACCAATGGCAATAGCCAGTAAGAACATAGGCTGACTCTGCAGTGGCCAATAAGGAGTCCTGTGACGCTTTTAAAGACAAACAAATGTATTTATCCCATGAGCTTTCATGGGAGAAAATCCCACTTTGTTGGACACTTTGAAGATGGGGGAACTTACAGAATGTGAGGAAAATAAATGCACATAAGTGTAAGTCATAGGATCAGGTCAGAGTGTTACAGCAAATCAGTGCAGTAGTTTAGATTCAAAGACTGGAGAACAGCATGGGAGGGTTCAGGGGAAAGGTTCATTGATAGGTTCCAGCATCTGATAATGGCATAAATCAGCTGTAGGAACATAAAACAAATGTCCTGCTTCTACTAGACCGAGCTTGCCCAACCTGCGGCCTGGGGGCCAGACTCCAGCCCGCCAAGGGCTTTCATCCGGCCAGTGGAGTGCTGCCACAAGAGCCTGGGATCTAGGGCTGGCCAGGGCCCTTGTCAGTTTGCCACCCTGCGCACATCATGGCTACTGTCTCCCCCCCCCACCCCGCCATGTTCCCCTGTTCTGCCTCGCTACCCACGCTCTGCCTTGCCTCCTCACAGAGGCACCTCTGCCTCCTTTGTCCTCTGTACTCAGTGCAAGCAAAAGCGATGCCAAATGTCACACTAATCATTTTATTTAAGTTTATTAATAAGATCAATTTGTATGTTTTATCTATCAAAAATTTTCTCACTGGCTCCCCAACTGAGAAAAGAATTGCAATGTGGCCCCTCACCCAAAAAGGTTGGACACCCTGCTCTATGATGAATACGTTGATTATATATTATTCATTATCCCTAAATTGCTCTTCCTTGTGAATGGAACAGGTGCATGTTGTATTTGTGAGCTAATTGGGTGGTGGGTTCTACTGGACATAGCTAGTCTCATACTAAGCTCTAGTCCAGGCGTGGCCAAACTGCAG
The DNA here is from genome assembly GCA_007922195.1 of Podocnemis expansa. Classification (NCBI taxonomy): domain Eukaryota; kingdom Metazoa; phylum Chordata; order Testudines; family Podocnemididae; genus Podocnemis; species Podocnemis expansa. Next base: position 5,429,376 of record ML682310.1, read on the forward strand.
CTTGGGAGCCGCATGTGGCTCTTGAATGAAAAAGTGTGGCTCGCGGAAGAACATCAGCAACTCAATTTAGTAGGCAAAAGTACATGGCTATACGTCTCAGTGTGGCTCTTGAACGTTTTAATAATCAACTCATGTGGCTCTTGAGTTCCATAAGTTGGCCACCCCTGCTCTAGTCCAATGGTCCCAACATTTTCTCTGCCATGGCACACCTTGCTACCTCAATTAATTTGAGGCATACCACCATACAGTTTCCAAATGAACTCATGTATATTCATGAGCCAATGAGCCAATGCAGAGCTCTTTGAGTAGGTTTTCAAAAAATTTTGTGGCACACCTGACAGCACACCTTTGTGCCATGGCACACTGGTTGGGAAACACTGCTCTAGTCAATGCCTATGCAAGCAATTCCCAGTGACTATTTCCCATAGGGGGATATGTCCCAGGAGGCAACAATTCTTTCATAGATTGAAGTTCCTTGTTTGCAAAATACTTAGCAGCACATTGGTGGTTCTACCACAATCTGAATTAAATACGTAATTATACTGTGGGCGTGTCAGTCCGCCACTATTCTATCCCAGGTGACTTAGTGCCTAAAATTAATAAAGTGAGGGAAACATTTCTAAATGTGGGTGCCTGACATTATGCACCGTTGGCCCTATTCAGGCTCCTAACTATGTGAAAATTTGGTCAGTGTTCATCGCTGTAACTCCTGTTAAAGATAATGAGAGCTGCAAACATTCAGCACTTCTGAAAATCAGGAAACTACTCCCAAATATAGATTTAAGGGCCTTACTTTAGGTGGCTAAATATTAAAAAGTTGACTTAAGTGATGTGCTCAAATCCAAAAATGAAATCTGTGTTAGAGATGGGATTAGAACTGGCTCCTAACCCTGGGTTCAATCCAACAATAACATTGCCCTGCTTCACCCCTGAAAGAGGCTACAGGGGTTCAGAAGTCTTCCACCTGTGGCCCTGACTTTAGCCCCTGTTCATGGCACACAGTTACAGTCTCAATGCTTAGCTGCAGTCTTGGCTCCTGGTCCCCAGCCCCTTGGCAGCTCTTAGCCTGACCACAGGCTCTGGACTGTGGCCCCACTCCCAGATGCAGCCTCCACCCCCAACCATGAGCCCACTTCCAGCTCCAGCTGGGAGGTCAGGGTTCTTCCCAGGAAATGAAATTAGGGGGCATTGGAATTTACAGGGGTGTGTGTGAGGGTCAATGAGGTGTGAGACTGTGGTGGTGAAGAGGGGCTATATGGTACCATAGTAAAAACTGAAAAGTGGTTCATGAATGACCATTTTCTTAGATTATCACACAATGCTGGCTACTGGTCTGGGACCAATACCATTCAACATATTCATAAATGATCAGGTAAAAGGGGTAAACACTGAGGTGGCAGATGGTACAAAATTATTCAAGATTAAATTGGATTATTATTAAATTTGGATTATTAAATCCAGACCAGACTGTGAAGGGATCTTTCGAAACCGGATGACTGGACAACAAAATGGCACCTGAAATTCAATGCTGATAAATATAAAGTAATTCATATTTGAAAACAAACCCAATAATACATATAAAATAGTGGGGTCTAATTTAGCTGTTACCGCTCAGGAAAAAGAGAGACTCATAGGCTATGTCTACACTAGCAGATTAGTCTGGACTAATTTGAATCCTGTCTCCACTAGCCAAAGCTTAGTTCAAACTAGCTCGATGGAGACATGCTAGCAGTTAGTTTGAACTAAGTGCATTTTTTTAGTTCCAACTAACTTTTAGTTCTAACTAGCTGCATTTTTTTAGTTCAAACTAAAAAGTTATTTCGAACTAAAAAAAGCGCAGCTAATTCAAATTATAGTTCAAACTAAAAAAAAAGCATGCTTAGTTCAAACTAACTTTCAGACTACTTAGTTCAGACTAACCAAGTTCGAACTAAGATTTTAGGTGTAGACATAGCTATAAACTGTAAGGCTATGTCCACACATACATGCTTATTTCAATTTAAGTTAAATAGAAATAAGCTAATTCAAAATAAAACCATTAATTCGATTTAACGAAAAACACCAAATTGAAATAGCAAGTCCAGACACAGAACTTGCTATTTCAATTCAGGAGAGGGGCACCATGGGAGGTGTGGCAACAAGGCCCCCTGGCAGGGCCATGTTGACACCCAATCCCCTGCCTGGCTCTCACCTGGAGAGCCAGGCAGGGGAAAAAGCCCCCAGGCTAGAGATTGCCCTGCTCTGTATCACCCGCTGCTGGTGGGGCAGGTGGGGAGGGACACGGGGCATCCCAGTTGCCATCCTGGGAGCGGGTCCCAGAGCCGACTGGCCCCGCAAGCGGTGCTTGCCCAGGCAGTGGGTCCCCGAGCCAGTTGGCCCCGTAGATGGGGCTTGCTGGCTGCCGCCCTGCCGGTGGGTCCCCCAGGCAGCTTGCCCCACAAGCAGAGCTTGCCGGCTGCCACCCAGGCAGCAGGTGCAGGAGCTGGCTACCCATGCCCAGCCAGCAGCTGGCCAGCCAGGGTAGCGGGGGTGCTGGCTCCTGTACCCACTGCCCTGCCAGCTGCCAGCAAGCCGGGACAGCGGTGGGTACCAGCTCCTGCACCCTGCACCCGGCCAGCAGCCAGTAAGTTGGGGTAGCAGGGGGTGCCAGCTCCTGCACCTGCCGCCCAGCTAGCTGCTGGGAAATGGGGGCAGTGAGGGGTGCTGGCTCCCACACCCCACACCCGGCCAGCAGCTGGCAAGCCAGGGCAGTGGAGGTGCCAGCACCTGCACCCGCCACCCTGCTAGCTGCCGGCAAGCCCGGCAAGCAGGGCTAGCCGGCATCCCAACCCGCTGCCCCCTGCGCCCCCCTGCACCTTCCCTCCCTCCCATGCCAGGGTGCTGGGGGGATGGGACTTCCTTCCAGGGTGCCATGCCCCCTGTGGGGAAGGTCAAAAATTGTTATATCGATATGTGGGGCATATCAATATAACCACAGTTTCAAAATAACCTCATTTTGATTTCAAACCAGTTTTAATTATATCAAAATGATTTTCCTTATTTTGAAATAAGGAAATGTCATCTGGACATAAACATTTTAAAATCAAAATAACACTTGTTTTAAAAGGCGCGTGTGGACATGCCCTAAGATCAGAAAGGACCAATATGATGGTTTGACCTCTGCCCAATGAAAGACATAAAACCCCACCCCCTCACTCCTGTAATAAATCTTTAACCTCTGATTGAGTTATAAAGTCCTCAAGTCATGATTTAAAGACTTTAAAGTACAGAGAATCCACCAGCAAGTGAGCCATCTCTTGCCCCTTTCTGCAGAGGAGGGTGAAAAACGCCCACAGCCCTTGCCAGTCTGCCCTGCGGGAAAATTCCTTCCTGAAGTCTGACTCAAAATATGGCTATCAGGGTAAACCCTGAGCATATGAGCAAGTCTCACCAGCTGTTGGAGTCAATTGGGGTAGTTCTCTGAAAAATTCTGTTCAGTCTGTGTGCACAAAAGCTAGTGGCATGTTAGGAAGGAAGAATCAGGAAAGCTGATGCAGGTTGGAAGTCACTAGTCTCCACTAAATATGGTTACTTTCCCACTCTTCAGGTCTAAGCACTATCACTTAGACCTGATTATCTGTGATTTCAAGTATGATGATCACTTAAAATAACAAGACTCTGTACAGAGCCTGACTAAGAATGACAAGCACTATTTGACCAGCCCAATACTTGTTAAAAGATAGAGCTGATTGCTAATTAGATACTTCTTGTAAGGGAAAGCCCATAATATCAAACAAACATCAGTCCCCTTCCCCTGCAACTGAGAAGCAATCTGATATGGCAGCTGAACCGCCTTAAATTTGTTAGTCTTTTAAAGTGCCATCAGACTCCTTGTTTGCTTTTCTTACTTCTTAGTAAGTTCAGTTCAGTCCAGTCATTTCCAACCAATGACTAAACTGGTATAACACTATGTTACTAGCTACCTGACAACAGGGGGTGGGGGGAATAGGAAATTCAGGGGGGGTGTGGGAGGATGTATGTGGGGCGTTACAGAAATCCTTGGATAGGGGCCAGATAGGGATGACGGGAGAGTGTTTAAATGTTTGGGGACCACTTTAGAGGTCAAATGTCATGTCATGATTTTTTGATGGAACCCTTAATAAACAGGCTTCCTAGCAGCCTGACTGGGCTTTTATGTCTCAGGGACCCCAACCTGGTCATGGCTGCATTAGCTCTTTCATTTGTCCACCGGTTGTTACCTTCTTAACTCCAGGCTCCTTTGCTGTGTTCTGCATATTTAGCACCAAATCTTGCTCCAAACAATAATACCTCACAATGGGCTCACTTTACAATGGAGGAAGCCAAAGGTTGTGGCAAAGGGTATAAGGCTGTAAGGGAGGGGTCACAGGGGACACACTAACAAGACAAAGGAAAGCTGTCTGCATTTCCCCCTCCAGTTCATATTCTACTCATTTTGCTTTGGTTTTTCAAGCTGGATGTTGCTACTTTGCAACAATGGGGTATCTAGGATTTGGAGGGCCGGAGTGAGCCTTTATAAGCGTACCTTGCTTAGGGTTACCAGACGTCAGGCAAAAAGAGGACATGTCCTCCTTTTTGCCCTGATGTCTCCATCTGGCCGGCATTTGTAAACTATTTGATTTCGAATGCTAAGGGAAGCATTCTGGCCAGGCATTCTAAAAATATAAGTGTATGCTGTGCACGGTGCATTGTGGCATGTGCCCCTCTCTTTCTTGCTGGGGCCAGTGCCATATGTAGCCTCTAACCCCAGCGTGGCTGTGATTCCCTGCGGCAGACCCTTTCCCAACCCTATCCCACTGGTTAAGGAGGCCTGGACTGGGAGGGTTTGGGCCTTAGGGACAGGCATTTGGGGGGAGCAGTTGTTGGGGTGGGTGAAGGGGGCCCGGACATGAAGGGGGCCCCATGGACATGCATGTGCCCTCCAACATCCTCCTTTCCGTGCTTTGGTATCTGGTAACCCTAACCTTGCTCCCCTTCCCCACACATTTTATTTCTCTATGGAGGCTCTTATTTTATCTTGGGAGTCAAATTTTGCTAGAGTTTTTGTGTTGGTCCCCTCGGAACACAGGCATCCAAGATCAGCTTTTCTGTTGCCAGAGAGGAAGATGTTATCTTTATGGCATTCCCATTTGAGAGATTGAAGCATCTAGAAGGGAAACATGGGAGCAGGATGTGGGAGATTCTGGGGTATGCTCTAAGATGTCCTCAGCTAGGTTTGGTTTTAATTCATATTTTTAAGTGGAGCAACTGTGCTCCTATTTTATGAGACTGTTGGATTTCCAGCACCAATAGCAAGGCAGTGTGAAAGTGCTGCAGGGCTCAGGGAAAAAAAAAAGCCAAGGAATTTTTCTCAAAATTGGCCCAAAACCAGACCCCAGAACCCGAACCTCTTTGAACTTTGGCTTGGTTAAAATCAGAATCCTCAGGTGTAGACTGTGTGATTGTAGTTCCAGGTCTCGTCTAAGACTAGTCAGGTCCTACTTCCTAGCTGCAGCTCACGGTACTTCATCCATGCGGGGCCAAGATTTCAGAACTATCAGATCTGCTTTGAGCCCCGCAGCATTGCATCTACCCAGAGTGCCTTGCCTGGCTCCTGGGTGAATTACCTAGGAAGAAGGGAATCCCTGAGGCAGACTAGGAGTGGGCAGGATCTTCTCATACCCTGGTGACTCTGCACGATGCAGTGTAATTCTTAGGGCAGCCCACAGGAACTCTGGCCCTACTGCCGCAGAAGAATGGACTGGGTAAGCAGTAGAAGACCTGTCAGTTCCAGGATGCTGCCTTTGCTTCGTGCTGAGCTCCCTGAGTTGTCCTTCCCCAGATGTTAGGCTGGGGCAAGTAGCTGTCTCAGCAGCTTCCACACAGGAGCAGGCAGGGCTGGTTCTACCATAGAGGCGAACTAGGCGGTTGCCTAGGGTGCCAAACATTAGGGGTGCCAGGGGCTGCTGGTCTGGGGCCAGGGAAGCTATTTTAAATTTCCCACCCTGCTGCACACAGGCACATAGCACAAGGCTGAGCAAGGCAGGCAATCCTCCGCTCCCCGCCTCCAGGAAAGGTAAGTGCTGGGGGTGGGGGGAGGAGGGACTCATAGGGAAAGGCTTAGAGCAGAGGTTCCCAACATTTTCTCTGCTGTGGCACACTTTGCTACCTTTAATTAATTTGAGGCACACCCTCATATACCTTCCAAATGAACTCATGAATATTCACGAGCCAATGAGCCAATCCAGAGCTCTTTAACTAGATTTTCAAAAAAATTTGTGGCACACTTCCTCAGCCCTGACGGCATACCTGTGTGCCGTGGCACACTGGTTGGGAAACACTGGCTTAGAGGTTCTAGGAGGAGTGGAAGGAAAGGTATGTACAGGCTGTTTGACCAGTCTGCTGTTTGGCCAGCCCATCACTCGTTCCAGGCTGGCCTACTGCATGGTTCATGCGTGTCGGCCAGGCTTGGGGGGGAGTGGATGTAGGAGTGGGAGGGAGGATGGGCATGGGCCCCGCAGCTGGCCCACCGTTTGGCCAGCCCACAGCTCGGCCTGTCCCAACACAGCCTTGCCCACCAGCCGGCCTGCACAGCCGTCACTCGTCCCAGCCTGGCCCACCACACGGCCCATTCCCCTCGCAGCTCATCCCGCACCACACCCCTTGGCCAGGCTCGTGGGGGTGTCTAGGAGGAGTTGGAGGGTGGGTGGGCACAGGTTCCCTGATCGGCCCACATTTTGGCCAGCCTGCTGCATGTCCCAGCCTGGCTCAGCCTGGTCCACCACCTGGCCTGTGCAGCCTGGTGTGTCCGGCTGCTCAGCCCAGCCTGGCCCATGCCACTCAACCAAGCTTGGGGTGGGGTCTAGGAGGAGTTGGAGGGAGGGTGGGCATGGGCCTCTTGGCTGGCTTGCAGCTCCGCCATGCTTGGGGGGGGGCTAGAAGGAGTGGAAGAGAGGGCCCACCACCTGGCCTGCACAACCCAGGCAACCACGGGGAGGTGGACGGCGGGGATGGGACGTCAAAATCATATTTGCTTAGGACACTGAAACACTTTGGACCAGCCCTAGGAGCAGGTCCTTGGGGTTTACTGCTTCATGACCCAAGCTCAGAGGCCAGGTCTTTCGTTGGTATGCCAGGCTTAACCATCCTCAGCTCTCACACCTGCAGTGACAGGCATGGCCTCTGGATCCTAACTTGCCCCCAGGTGCTGTGGGTTTTTCTGACAGCAAAGGATGGCCTGAAAATGAGATACAAATTAAACAGGAGAGTCCTGTTCTTGCACACAGGGCCGTAACTATGGCGGGGTGAATGATGCTTTGCCCTGGGTGCCCTAGAGCGGCTCCATTGAGCTGCTCTGTCAAAGGGCATGTTCCGTGATGCTGGCTCCAGGGGCTACTCAGGGTAAGGGGCATGTCTGGGCACTGAAATGCATAGTCATGTCTCTGCTGGCACAGCTCTCTCAATGGAAGGATACTAGCCATTAGTTCAGTGTGCAGGAGGTGAATGACTAGAGAACAGTGCCCAGCAGTGCCAGGCATTCATGTTGTTTCTTTAGCAGGTGTAAAAAGTATTTCTGGTGTGTGCTTGAGTCTGTGCATGGGAAGTGGATCATTTTAAGAGGTCAGATTTTCATAGTGTGCTATATTTCTCCACTTGCAACTTTAGTTTGCAAAAGACAAGCAAAATATCTCATATACAGCTTCATTTTGTTCTTCCTAGATAATGTGTCAGGTAAGCAAAGCCTTGAAGAAGTATCTGATTTCAGGAGCATTGCTGCCCCAGGGAAGGACCTGGGGCACCAGCCCAGGCCACACCCCCTGACCGCAGGCCACGCCCCCGGCCGGGACAGAGCAGGGGGCGGCAGCCATGGCTGTGGGGCCGCCTTGCCTAGGAAGGGGCTGGAAGCGGCCGCTGCTGCCGTGGGCAGCCGGGCCCCAGACCTTCTGCCGGCTCTGGCCGGAGACTGGGAGAGGCAGGGGCCTCACCAGGCCCCGGGGCACTGGTGCTGGGATTTGGGGCATGGGCAAAAGTCTCCTTCTACTGTGCACGCAACCAACCTTTATAATATAGCAAGAAACTGACTGATCAGCCTTGAGGCTTAAAATGTAACATGTCTTGGCAATCGGCAGAATATTATATTCAGTGAAAAGTCATGCATACATGTGTGCACAAACACACACAGACAAAGATTAGTTAAAAACAGAGCAATAGGGGAAGTGCAGCCAATTTGCCAATGTGCAGGGTTAGGACATATTCCTCTTTCAGGAAAGGCTTTCTGTGAAGCTCTCTCGTAATAGAAAATGGATGGGCAGGAATTTCCTTGATGGCTAGAACTGCCTTTCTCTGAGCAACAATCTTTTTGTGTTAATCATAGACCTGCACCCTCTCTGCAGACTGGAGATAGTCTCACAACCTACAAGAATGCAAATGAATTAGGAAACCCATATCCCCTTACACATCACCATTTCTGGCTCTAATGAGGAAGAATGTCTAATGATGACATTGTGCTTTTCCATCCAAAAAGCCCAAAGAATTTTACAATGGTGGGTAAGTAGCAAATAGATGAGCAGGGCTATGTCTATTTGATATTGCCAAGTAGGTAAGTAGTACTGTCAGAATGGAGTACTAAAAATGACAATAGAAAAGGTGCTTTGCCTTTATTGAGTTAGTTAACACTGCTTTGTGTGTAGACTAAGTTCTGTTTTTTAACCAATTTAGTTAAATCCATTTACACCCCTGCATTGAAACAGGTTATGTCATCCCTGCTGGAAAAAGTGTGAGCTTATGGCAAGATAACTCTTGTGTGTAAACCTTCCTACTGTGGAGACAAGGCACACAGTGGTTAAAGTTAGCCGGAACACTGTGTAACGGTGTTCCAGGCCCCCCCTGTTTACAGGGGGCAGCATTCCAGGGCCCCTAAAAATAGGGGAATGACCCAGAATACTGCATTCTGGAGCAGCCTAAAAGTAGAAAGAACATGTCAGAATGCAGTGTTCTGGTGCGTTCCCCTAGGGCCAGCTAAAGGAAGAGGCTGCGGGCTGGAGCAAACCTGGCCACCTCTCCTCCTCTTTCCCAGAGCCTGTGCCAGCTCTTCCCCTTCCTGCTGAGCCCAGCGGTGCACACAGCCCTGACCCAGTCTCGGGCCCAGTCCCCCTCTTGCCCACTGGCCAGCACCGCCTGCAGCCTCCCTCCCCCAGGCTCAGCTCCTCGGCCACCTCGGTGGTGCAGGTTAGGGGGGGGCCTGGGGAGTTGGGGCAGCCAGTGGGGAAAGTGTGTGGGCAGTGTTGTAGGAAGAAGGAGTCAGGATGGGGGCTGAGGAGGACATGGGAGCAGTAGCTGGGGTGGGGTAGGTGTGGGGGGTGCTATAGCTGGGGTTGGGGGGCAGTAGCTGGTGTGGCGGGTAGCTGGGATGGGGTGGGGGTAGTAGCTGGGGTGAGGGCAGGTGGGTGGGGGGCAGTAGCTGGGGTGGGGAGCAGGCATTTGGGGGCAGTAGCTGGGGTGAGTGAAGGGGGGCCTGGACCTGTGGGAGGGGGGCCTGGAAATTTAGGAGGGCTTCAGGGCCCACCAAATTATACTTTTAACCCAGACGGCTCATAGGTAAGGAAGATCAGCTCCAAATGTGCGATGTAGTGTTGATGTTGTTTAGCTAGAACATGATAAAATCTACCTGAGCCTTGTCTCCATTAGGATTATAGAGTGGGGTGGCTAAGGCACATTAGTTATATTGCTTTAAAGAACCCACTTGTTGGGCGGTGAAACCTTAGTCTTCTATTGATTTAAACCCAGAATATGTTAGTTTAGCTTCTGTGGTAAATTTGAAGGTATCGTTAAACCTTTATAACTGTAGTGCAAAGACATAAAAAGAAAGTCATGCTTTAAGCAGCAACTAAAGGACTCCCTAACTAGAAAGTTCCTACATTTATTACACTCCCCTCTACAACATATTCTTTTCTGTCTGATACCTGTGGATAATCAGATACTCAATAACCACTCCACAGCCTTTTTTAATAATAAAAGATTAAAACATCTATCTATCTATCTATCTATCTATCTATCTATCTATCTATCTATCTATCTATCTATCTATCTATCTATCTATGCACAAAAATTCATAAACTCCAGGATCCTTAAACCTATTTACACTGCTATGTTCCCTCATCAATTACATTTAAATAGTCCCAAACAGTATTCCAAAGACCAGGACTTTTTTGGGGGTAGGGAGTCTCATCAGTCCTCCAGAGCAGTGGTTCCCAACCTTTTTCAGGCCAAGGACCCTTTTTTTAATTAAAAAAAAAAAAACCTCTGTACCCCCACCCCCGGCTGCAGTTTTAATGTAGTTGTGCTGTTGCTGCCATGGGGCACAGTGAGGACCCTGCCAGCAGGATGCTCCCACCACTCTGGGGGAGCCTTCACGAGCATGATCCAACCCCCACCTGCACGATGCAGCCCCCGCCACTCCAGGGGAGCCTCCGCTGCCGGGATCCAGTCCCTGCTGGCAGGATGTTGCCCCTGGCACTCTGGGGGAGTCTCCCTGCCCCCCCCCCGAGTCTTCCCCATCTGCTGGCTCACTCTCTGACCCTCTGCCTGGTTCCCACCCCCACCCCTCCCCAGGGCCCCTTACACCTCTTACACCCTGGCCAGAGTTTCTGTACCTGCCCCCTCCCCACAAGCTACTCTCCCTGAGCGTGGTCTGAGCATGCTCAGGGCACAGGAGTTTTAAAAACTCCCTGACTGGGGGAAGCTCTCTGCCAGCTGGAAGCCTGGGGTCTCCATGGGCGCCTGAGATCACAGCGGTGTCTGGCCCCAGCTCCTAGGCCTGTCCATGGACCCCCTGGAGCCACTCTGCAGCTCCCCACTGCTCCAGAGCAAGTTTACACATGAAATTCGCTGTGGAGGGAACTCACTTCCTAATAGTTTACCTGTAAGTCCCAAATCCTCTCTTTGATGTGTTGGGAAATATTGAAGATGAACATGATTCCTCTGGAGAAGTCCTTTTGAGCTCTCATCTAGGTAGGACCTAGGAGTTTCTGCCTGGTTCTGAACAGCTCCCAATGTCTGGGAGCTTTAGAGCTAAATTTTGTTCCCTGGTCTTGGTTCACATAGTACTTTTGTTCTGGGTTGAACATTGAAGTTTTGTTGCTGCCAAATTTCTATTTGAGCATCCCATTTTTAAAATTTTTTCTGGTCAGGGCACTTGGGCTTAAGTTGTATTGATACCACAGGTATAGGTATTCTTAGTCATCTTTCTATCAGAAATTCTGGTGGAGATAGTCCAGACTCAGGCAGGTTTCACTGATATGGTAGGAGTTCTTCATATGAGACCAATGATTTTTGAAGACATCTTTTTAAAGTTTGCACTATTCTCTCCACCGCTTGGGGGAAAATGAGTGCAATATTCAAAATCAAAGTTCTCTGAAAATGCTAGGAATATTTCAGAGTAAACCAAGTCCCATTATCTGCTATTAGGAATTCAGAACTCCAAGTTCTGCAAATGTTGACTTTTGTTTCTGGATAAAAATAAAGTCTGCGTAACTATAGCCGAGTCAATGTATCTGGAGAAGTAGTTGACTACAGTAATGAATGTTTGTCCTGTCCAGAAAAATAAATCTGTGGTTATCCTCTGCCAAGGTTGGTCAGGTGGCGTTGGTGTAAAGAACCAGGGAGTAATGGGTCTGGTGATTGTTTTTGGTTTGCTTGTTTTTTTCTTGTAATATGACTTGCAGCCTTCTGCTTATATCTGAATTTGCCTACTCAGAGAGGGCCACCATATGGATTTTTGAGCTCATGCGCTACACTTGTTTATACCTTGATGTCCCTCATGGATTTTGATGAGCATCTCTTTCTGAAGTACTGTAGGAATTAGAATGCACCATCCTTTCAGAAGCAGGCCACTGGACACGTATAGGTCATTTTGATCCTGCCAGTATGGTAGTAGGATGGTCGAAAGTTGACTCCTTTGACCTTTGGCAGAGTTGAGTCAGTTTCTGGCAAGTTTCATCTTTTAGTCATTCATCTCTAATTTGCTGAGATCAGCTGGCAGATACTGGAACTTCTGCCAGAACAAGGTCAGTGTAGACTTTGAGATCTTTCTCTAAAACATTTTCTCCTTCCATTGGTAGACGCTTAGTTGGGGCTATAGAACAGGGGTCTCAAACACACAGCTTGCAGGCCGCATGCAGCCCCTAAAGGTATTTCCTGCATCCCACAATGACAATTTGCAATATCATTGCATGAAAAAGTTTCAGTGGTATGGCCCTTGGGCTAACATACTAGTTCTCATATGGCTCTGTACTAGTCCTCATGCCGCCCTCATGGTCATTCGAATTTGAGACCCCTGCTTTAGATAGTGTCCACTTCTGTAAGTGCTTTCACTGGGCACGTCTTCAGTGTTGAAAGAAAATTGTGTCAGCCACAGTCAAAATCTCTGAATCCTAGGGGAAAGGTCAGCCAGGGGTTTTGAACCCCGTAATGCTACAAGGGGCCATAGTCTGTTTCTGTGTTAACAGTCAAGACAAACAGGTATGCATTGACCTATATACACAGGCACAAATGACTGCCAGAGCTTCCTTTTCCATTTCAGTATACCACTGTGAAGTTTCTGCGTGGCATCTTATTATGAATGAATGCTAGTCTCTGATCTCCTCATACTGATTTTCTGTGAGGACCTAAATCATATGGAGATCTGTCTACTAGTACTGTTGTTTGATAATTTACCAACTATTGTGCCAAAATCAGTGAAGATGTCAGTTGTTCGTTTACTTTATTAAATGCACTACCCCAAATCCACATATTGTGTTCATTAAGGAATTCAGTTATGGATTTTATTAGATGAGCTACATTTGGTAAGGTTTTCCCAAAATGAATTGGCATGCCCAGGAATCTTCTTAAAGCAGAAATATCTTTGGGTTCAGTAAGGCAGGCATACCTTTCAGTTTGTCTGAATTCTCCATTTGCTAATTACATCTCCTACAAATCTTATCTGCTTCTTTCCAAATACTTTTCTCATTCAGAGTGAGGCCAGCTTGTTGGAAACATCTCAAAACTGCTTATAGTCATTAACTGTGTTCATTTTTCCCTCTGCCGTATACCAATACTAACACACCATCTGCATGACAAATGATGCAGACAAACCTGACACAATCTAAGAGATTCTCTTTTGGAATTGTTATAGTGCTGAAGACATGTTAAATGGAAGACATTGAAACATTACTTTCTTCTTTGAGTGCTGCTCGGATACATTCAGAAATAGGTGTGTGCAGAGGCATCGCTGGCTGGGGGAGGGACCCGGGGCATGGGCCCAGGCCCCGCCCCTGGCCTGCAGGCCCCACCCCTGGCCCGCAGGCCCCGCCCACATCCTGCAGGCCCCACCCCCTGGCCAGGGACAGGGACAGGCGCTGCTGTGCTGCCGCGGGCGGCTAGGCCGCGCATCCCCGGCTGGGGCCGGGGCCGGAAGTAGCCGCGGCCGGCAGGATCCTGAATCCCTGGTCAGGGATGGGGCTACCGCCGGCGCACGTGGCTGGGCCCTGGATTGCCCACTGCAGCCGCAGGCAGCCGGGCCCCAGATCCCCAGCCGGGGATGGGGCCGGAAGTGGCCGCAGGGGGCTGGGCCCCACATCCCTGGCTAGGGACGAGGCCGCCACCACCGCTGCCGCGGGCAGCCAGGCCCCGGATCTCTGGCCAGGGATGGGGCCCGAAGGCCGACGGTGGCTGGGCCCTGGATCTCTGGCCCAATTGGGCCAGAGATCTGGGGCAACAGCGCTGGGGTTCGGGGCACATGCCCTAGGGTGGCCAGCGCCTGCAATGCCTCTGGGGTCTGTGTGCCGGAGTGCCTGATTAGTTGGAACTTTTTGCCCTAGCCTGTCAGAAGAGGGCAGGCGGCCACCGCCCCCCCCACTCCACCCTCTGGCTATATATGTGGCTGCCACCCAGCTCCTCCCCAGATTCATTTCTTTCACCTTTGCATTGGTTAAGAAACTGCCCAATCCTTGCGCTTCGCAAGCAGCCTGTCCTTTCATCACTTTATGAGCTCTTCGCTTGACTGGGCGCACCTATTTGTAGACTTAGTACCACTGAAGAAGTTCTCCCCGTTTGGGCTGGAACATCATGCTACTCCATCATCCGCCATGCCGGGGTTCAAACCCTGTGCTGATTGCAGCAAGGCCTTCCCGTGGGACAATCCCCATGAAAAGTGCCTTCGGTGCCTGGGTGAAAGCCACATGGTCACCGCATGCTCAATCTGTCTGTTCTTCAAGCCAAGGACAATCAAGGACAGGGAGCAAAGGCGCCGTGCCCTGGCCTCCGAGCAGGCTCAGCACTCCTCCCCCAAGGCTTCGGGACCTCTTGCAGCACCACATGCTGGTTCTGCACTGGAACCGTCCCCCGCCCGGCACCATGCTGACAGGGGCCACAGGACAAGCTTGGTACCGACCTCAGTACCGTGGCACCAACACAGTCCCACATCTCCGACACGGGGCTCTTCCCGGGACTGGTCACGCTCGACCCCTGTATCGTGGTGCCATCATAGCCTTGCATCCTCAGCAGGGGGCTCTCCCCAGGACCGGTCAGGCTCGACTCTGGTACCGTGGCACCAACATAGCCCTGCGCCTTCGGTACGGGGCTCTCCCCGGGACCAGTTAGGGTCAATGCTGATCCTGATGACCCTGGAGGCGGTGCAGGCTGCCAGGGCGCTCCGCCTGCTGCCTACACCTCCCTTGCTGGTGTCAGTTAGAAGGGGCAAGCCAGCCTTCATATCGAAGGCCTGGGCCCAACACAAGTGGCACCGCTCTTCTTTCCTACCACAGGCCCTGGGCTCTGAAGCTCCAGAGCCCATCACCCCCCTTGTGTCCCAGTACTGTGGAGCCATTCCCATGGCAGCATATCACCTTGCTGTCCCTGGTACTGCCCCGTGGGTCCCAAGAAGCTTCCCCCTGTTCCAGCCCGGGGGAAGGGGCTTTGAAGGGCTCTAAACAGCCTTGGCATCATGTCTCGGTGCCATCGCCCTTTTGGTACCGCCCCCACAAATGGTCACCACAAGAGACCTCTGCGACCACGCCAGTACCACCCCCAGCACCGGGGAGAGCCTTAAACCTGGTACCGTCTTCTTACACAGGCAATTTGTTGGCGCATTTTGATCTCCTGCTGCACATCTCAGCCCACATGGGGATGGAGGTGCAATCCTCCAATGCTTTATTTGGCCCGGTGTTCTCCTTGGCGGAACTGGTCACGGTTCCCCTTCACCCTAGAGTCTGGGACCTGGCCTCCTCACGCTGGCAAAACCAGGGTTCCGTCTCTCCAATCTTGGATACAGCGGGCCTCAAGTACAAGGTCAAGTTCTCCTCACTCACCCACCACCCAGTACAACCTTATGCTATGGTGGAGGCAGTCTTAGGGCCAGGACAGTCTCCCCACGATCCCCTCCCAACATCCAGGGATGCGAGGGAGTTAGAGTTACTGGGACGGAAAGTATACTTCTCCTCGGCCTTCCAGCTGCGGGTTGCAAACAATCAGGCCCTAACGAGCAGATACATGCTGGACATGTGGGAGTTAATAAACAGATTCAGGCATCTACTCCCACCAGAAGCCAGGGAGAAGTATGATGCCTTTTTGGAAGAAGGTAAAATAGCCTCTCAGGACCTCCTTTTTTCAGCATGGGACACAGTGGATACAGTGGCCCGCACCATGGCATCAGCGGTTACCCTGCGCTGCACAGCTTGGCTTTGGGAAGCCAGAGTGCCCCTGGCCTCTCAGCAGGTGCTCCTCGATCTCCCCTTCGGGGGCAACTCTTTCTTCTCGCAGGAGACCTCAGCTGTCTTGGGGACTGCTTGTGACCCCCTGGGGGAGTTAAAATATCTTGGCCTTCTCCCAACGGGGCCTCTTCCACGTCCTCCAGCCCCATAAGGCCCCATAGTTAACTGACCCCCCTCCCCCCCCTCACTATTTACTGGTGAGGACTTAATCCTCACCACCACAACTTCAGTCCGAAACCCACCTGAGGACCTTCTTGGCAAGGCCCTCGGCCGTGCATCTGCGGGGAAGGACCCCAACCAGTCAATCAGCACTACTCTTTACGTTCACAGCCATGCTGTCAACCATCCAAACTCCACCGTGGACTGCCCTTTGCCTTGGAACCATTTCCCCAAGCTGACAGACAACCCTCTCCCTCTCCCTCTCCTTCCGGGTGAGGACGGATGGTTCAGAGGTTAAGTAGCCTCTTTTATTACTAGTAGGATTGAGGTTGGAAATATATTCATACTCCCACGGTTTACCCCCAATACCTGAGGGGACTTTATAGCAATCTCATGGGAACCTGTGGCCAAAATCCTGTGCACATCCCTTAAAGGTTGGTTTTGCTCCTAAGGTGCTATCATGCCTCGTACACAACGCCCCCCTTGGGTGGCAGCTCCTTTGCCTTTAGGGAGATATAAGGGTCCACGGAGCACACTCCAAGCTCCGAAGAGTGTATTGCCCATCAATCCCAATTCTGAACCAAACGGGGTCCTCCTGTTGACTGTGTTTATTTCCATACCAGGTGCGTCACTCCCGCATGCTTCCCCGGGGACAAATCCTACCGCCCCCCATCCCCTAACTGAGTGGTTGGAGACTCCCTTGTTGACCCTTGTTTCTTTCCTGCCCACCCTCCCTGACCCCAAAGTGGGGGGGTGGGGGGGAAACCTTCCCCCCATCCTACCTATGTGCTGCCCTAACCAACCCTCTCTGATTTTCACCGGGTTTGGATTAAACACAACTTGTGGCTGATCGACCCCATCCAAGGTCCCAAGGCATGTGCCTCCGGCTCCGGATACAGCAACCCTTTCCCGAACCCATACAGCTGGCATCTCACTTCCGCCTGTTAAGTACCAGACATGCAGGCCGGAGCCTGTCTAGGGACACAGACCTTTGATAACTCACTCGCAGGCACCATGCCAGCGATGAATCCCCTACACCCGCTACTACCATTTGGTTCACAGTGTGGTGAACGACTTGCTGAGGGGTCACACCAATGGGGCCCTGTCTCTTTTCTACCTACCCTACGAACAGTGGCTCCTCTTTCCCCTCTGGGCCTGTCATTCATGGCTACCTGGAATGCGCCGTGAAGACTGAATGTCCGTGCATGGAGTTCTTTTTGATGAGGGGAGCGGTATTACTTCCCCTCCTCATTCTCCCTAACTTAATGTCCCCATTCTATCTTGCTTTAATTGAGGGCTCTGGGGCCATGGCCATCAGAGGACATGAGGTAATAATTCCAATGTTCCTCTCCCACCCCTCGTCACTTGGTCAGAGC
The DNA here is from genome assembly GCA_007922195.1 of Podocnemis expansa. Classification (NCBI taxonomy): domain Eukaryota; kingdom Metazoa; phylum Chordata; order Testudines; family Podocnemididae; genus Podocnemis; species Podocnemis expansa. The sequence goes on from ML682310.1 coordinate 5,446,654, forward strand.
TGAACACCCTCATCCCTTTGCCCTCCTCTCCAGTCTCGCAGTCAAAGCTGCCTGGTCAATTCAGTGGGCTGACTAGATGTCTTGATCCTCAGAGTCAAGGGTCCAAGACCTGTGAAGGGCACCCCTGGCTGGGCCCCAGTGGTATGGTCTCCAGACCAATCCCAAAGGCAGGGTACTAGTCTGGTCCCTTGGCTTATCTAACCACCAGGGCCCCTCTCGTACCTCCTCCCCTGGGGATAAGCATAGTGTGGTGGTCACTCCAACCCAGCTCTGAGACAACCCTATTCGGGTCTCCTGGGGGGACAACTCCCTCCTCCTCCTCACATTCCAAAGGCCCTTTAGCCCTAGGAATCGCTATTTGTTTTATGCTCCCATCCTGGGCGACTTCTAGGGATCTTCCTCACTGGATGGACCTCATATGATGCCCATCCTGGTTTCTGTCCAGGCACTGGAAATTTGGGAGCTAGCTGTCCCCTGATGGAGAAGATCTAATGACATTTGTAGCACACTCATACTAGACACTTCAGATAAATCGGAAGTCTCTTGAAGAGATGGTAATATGTGTGCCTTCAGGTGGCTGACCTTCGCACTGTTTCCACAGAGGAAACTGCTCCTGTATATCCCATTTTCCCCCTAGGGGCCCTTCCTTCAGGAGCCCCAATCCTGACTTACACTTCTGTGCGTCACCAGCCCTAAGGTCAGCACCACACCTGTTGGGCTCTCTTTGGTGGTACCGGGTCACGTAAGCCAATGCAAGCCTAATTCCATAGGCCATGGAGATCTGGCACCCAGGTTCACCGTACTGCTGAGCCTACTCTTGGGCAACACTTCATTGCAACTAGCTCTTCGCCTTTGTGCTCCTTCAGACGTGTGCCACCTGATGAACTCATGGAGAAAAGGGGGGGGATAACGATAATATCACTCCCTTGTGTTTTCACAAGCCTATCGATACTGACAGTCCTCTTCAACAAGGACTGCCACAACATCATCAGTACACTCATGCGGGCCTGGGATATATTCATCAGGTTCACGAAAGTTCCTTTCTGGCCTACCCGTATAAGGCTGTTGGGTGGGTTAGACACCTTCCCTTCCCCATACCGATCTGGGTGCTTCATTCAGGTTGTCAGCTGCCGCCTCCGGCTACCCACACTTCCCCGTTTTCTATCTAGGGCAAAGTAACTCTCCTAGCCCCTAACTGCTTCTGGTAGCCCAGCCCTTCTTCGGATGCCGGTCATGCCAGATTCACGTTCCCTTCAGGCTCATGGGCCACAAGTACTCTACATTACCCGAGGGAAACACGGTCTACCTTATTGCAGTGTCGGTACCTACCACTCCCAGCCCAATACCCCTGCAGTCCCCTATTTTCCCTATATGAGGCATGTTTACTTGTGTTGCTGTCAGAACACTAACCCCTCTGGCACTTCCATGCCTCTGCCAATACGTTCTTAGGCAGAGCAGTTAGAGGCACATTCCTTGGCTATAGCCACGATGCGTTGATATCATGTTTATGCGTAAGGTGACCTTAGGCCCTCCTGCACAGTCGTGACAATTGGTGCTCGGACAAATTGGGCCTACTTCTCTCCACTGGGTTAGGTCCTGCAATCCCAGGTTACCCTTACCTGGATGATGGTCCTTTGGTCGATCCCTTAGACCTCGAGGACCTCACTTGTTGGGCAGCTACCCAGGTTGGAGATATGCTGTACTGAAGGCGGAAGAGCCAATTCCACCCGCCACCCATCAGCATGGCTAGCAGTCACCTATTTCTGAATGTATCTGAGCAGCGCTTGAAGAAGAATGGGGGTTACTTACCAGTAACCGTCCTTCTCTGAGATGGGCTGCTCAGATTCATTCAGATCCCCCCCCATCCCCGCATCTGGAGGTGATGACTCCTAGGAACTGGGGAAGGGCCGGGCGGCAGCCACATATATAGCCACGGGGTGGCGTGGGGGGGGCAGTGGCCACCTGCCCTCTTCTGACAGGCTAGGGCAAAAAGTTCCAACCAATCAGGTGCTCCAGCATGGAGACACCTATTTCTGAATGAATCCGAGCAGCCCATCTCGAAGAAGGTCAGTTACTGGTAAGTAACCCACCGTTCCGCATGGGGTGATGAATGTAGTTAATGCTATAGATTCTTTAGCAAGGGAGATTAACCAGAAATGTGCTATAGCATCTAACTATGACAAGACTTTGACTTCTGGTAACTGAGTTAATGTCTAATCAATTGTGAAAGCATGTGTCTGTCTCTGCACACTCTGCCATTAAGTTGTGTCACGTTGACGCAGATTCAGATTTTTTCACTGGGCTTTGGTACTGCAATAATTCCCACAAACTAGTCAGTGGATTCTTCTATATGCACATGGCCTTAATTCTCTTTAATTCTGCACTGACTTTCCCTAACAGGGGTATAGGGATGTGGTGTGGTACTGTGAGAACAAAGGGAGTTTGTGGGGTCATTGGTTTTACCTTGTTCTGCCCTGGCACTTTTCCCAGCCCAATGAAGATATGTGGCTACATCTCCTGCATAGTTTGCTTCTTTCCACTAATGCCCTGCAGTTTCTCTACTTTTATAGTCTTGCACTGCTGGCAATCCTAGTTGGAGAGTTAGTCTTTGTGTTACATATATTATTTGATGAAGAATTTTCCATCCTTTCTCCAGTTTCTCAAGGAACTGGCCACAAACATCTGATGTATTGTTACTAATCCCACACAAAATTGTATTTATTTTTCATAGATGCCCATCCTGGGCTCAGTTATCATCTTTTTTGCAGAATTGTGGTGATGGCTGCCCCAGTATCAGTTTTAAATGTAAGGTTTTCAATGTTTAGATCAATGCTTGTGCAACAAGGTGTTGTCTGTTCTATTGAGGATATAGTCCCTAGAAGTATGAGCTCATTGTCATCTGGTGATGACACTCCCTCTTGGCTTGTTTCCACTGCTCTTGGTGACACGCACACTATTGCAAAATGTCCCGTTTTTATAGGATCTCCCACATTCTGCTTCTTCTGCTGGACATTTTTGTCGTCTGTGGCTTGGTGTCTTGCCACATCTTCCAGAGCATTTCCATGCTTTCCTCCCATTAGGTGTCTTTGGTCTCCTACTCTCTAAATGTGCACCACACTTATGTTGAAAATTTGCCCTGACTGCTCCTTTAACATTTGTGTCTTTTCTTTTTATTATGTCAGTGTTGTCTGAGCAGTCTCCCCTATGCTGTTGGCATGTAAGTCACATTGCTGTTTCTTTCTGGTTTCTTGCACTCTCACTTTTGCTATAACTTTTGCTAAGGTGAGATCTGGATCTAACTGAAGCTGTGCTGATAAACTTGTATCTCTTAGACAAACAACTATCATGTCCTTTATTAGCTCTCCTTTTAACAATCCATATCTGCTATGTTCAGCAAGGCTGTGAATTGCAGGGATAGGAGACTAAATCAGCTGCTTCCCCTTGTTCCTGACAAATCTCCTGTTAATTTTGGCCCTTTCATGTGTCCTGTCTACCTATGAAATGGGCATCAAAAACCTCTGCCCCTTTGGAATATTTATTCTTTTCTTCAGCAGTGAGGGAAGGTCACATTAGATCTCAGCAGCAACCATAGCAAATATCAGGGCATTTATCTGGAATTATGGTTCTTTCTGTGTTACCCCAGAAACCATCCAGAGCTTCTCAAATCATGGATCCAGCAAAGCCACCAGCCTGAATTGCCAAAACCAAGTTTGTCTAGCAGAGTCCTTGCAGTATGGACTCAACTACTGCTCTGAAATAGGTCTCTCCCTCCTTCCAGCTGCACCTTTCATGATTTTTCACTTTCCCCACTGGCTCAAAACGGTGGCAGCTGAGGGGTCCCTTTTCTTTCCTTTACTCCTGTGATGCTCCCAATGGTGATGCAATAGTGTGAGTACCAACTTCAGTGCAGCCTGTTAAAACCAAGGGGCAAAACCCAAGCCAATTGTGAGTTCTAAACTTAGATTTTGCTGACCAACCACTCCAAGTGCCAGCTCCTCAGGCACTAACAGCCAACAGCTTTGATTTGCTGTTACAGTGTGACCTGATCCTGTGACTTACACTTCCCTGCATTTATTTTCCTCCCATTCTGTAGGTTTCCCCATCTTCAAAGCATCTGATGAAGTTAGATTTTCTCCCACAAAAGTTTATGCAATAAATTCCTCAGTCCAGTTGTCAGATCTGCCTGTAGCGTGTACAGTACCCATGGGTCTCCTCATTCAGTAGGGGTGTGAAACTTAATGTAGAAGAGCAGCTCCTCCCACTAATTAATGGCTCTCTCCTGGCGTGATGATTTCCATGGTCACAAAGACTCACATGACACCAGCTCCAATGCTACCTTACATACAGAACACAGCTATTACATGTAAGATCAATGCAGGCAGCAACTTGCAAGCATTCAACAGTCCAGACATTACGCACCTGCTTATAAATCTATTACCCATTTATCAATATTACCACAAGTGAGTTAGATGGGTTCCAGCTGTGTACCCATTATATCCAGCTGAGACATGGGGACATTGGCATAAGCAGGCTCCTAGCCTGCCAGCATCACAACTCCATCTTTAGAGAGAGGAATTCACTCTTGATACCATTGACTTGTGAGGACACAGACACCAAGAACCATGTTTTAAGCAGCAACTGGAGACTTTCCAAAGCAGTAAGTTCCTAAATTAATGAAGTTCCACATGCTGGTTCTCTATGATAATTGTGAAGGACCAGGAATTCTATTAACTGCCCTCCCCCAGGTAAATAGTTTAAACCATCATGTGTGTATCCGCACTGAGATTTGCTAAATGGGGTTAGCTAAATTGTTCTCTATGCCCAGAGAAGGGCTGTTTTAAAATGTGTTTATGGTAAACTTTATGGACTAAATTTTCAAATGTAAATCTGGAATTATCAGTGGGGTGACTCTGCTTTCACACTGGGTCTCTGCGTAACTAATTCTGCCCAGTGTGTAGTCTGTTAATGGTGCTGGATTGTAAGCATGTCAGTTGATGATTTAAAATGTTCAGCCCTCCCCTAAAGAGAAATTTTCACAGTATTCCAATGAGCAGTGGACCCTGCCTTGTCCATCTATACACGTTCCATGCCTCTCACTGTGCTGGCTCAGGGCACGGGCACTTCGTCAGGCTGGTAATTTAGTGGCCTATGCTACTGAAGACAGATGGTTTCCTATTAACAGATTTAATGAGGCAGATCAGAGCTTTCTGCGAGTCCGTATCCCAGGGGGCAGTTGTAATAGGGAATTCTGAAGTATGTCAGCAGTTGGACCATAAACTCCGAGCTGCTGCTCATACTGTACAAGCTGGGAATAGGAATAAAGGGTTGTGGCACGCGGATGGCTATCCAAAGGAAAAGCTCCAGGTTGTGTTCCCTTGGTGACACAATGTGCTCTGGGTTAGAGTGAAGTATGTTTAAGTGTCACAGGACTAAACTATGGTTTGAAGTCTCATTGTGCGTGCATGCATATGTGTTTTTGTGCATGTCTTTATGTGTCAGTGTGCACATGTTTACATGAATCCATGGTGGAGCATCTTGTTGCATGTTGTGTCTGCCTGTGTGGACATGTGTCTGTGCCTGTGTGTGCACAGCTGTTCCTACATGTGTGTATGTGCCTACATGAGGCCTCATCTACACACCAAATTGAATGGGTTGCATTAAATTGGTTTTGTTAAACCGGTTTATTTAAACTGACGCATCCCTTGGCTGAACACTTTTCAGTTCTAGAGCAGTGTTTGGGTTGAATGCAAACCAGCTCTTTAAACCAAATGAGGAAAGCCTGGATGACACTGCAATGGATATTGCAACTCACCACTTCCGGTTTAGCTAAATCAGTGTGAAAATCACATCATCAGTGAACTTGTGCAATGCAGCTTGCTGACAGCTCTCTGCGGTAAAAGCCTCTGGAGGCCCTGCTCCTCATGGTATGTCTACACTGCTGCAGCAGCCTGGGGCCTGGGCAGATATACACACGTTCAGTTTGAGAGGGTGTTGTCGGGTCCTCGCCTCGTCAGGGCGAGGCAAGCAAACAGTTAGCAAGTTCGGGCCTTCAACCCCGGCTGGGGTAAGGCAAGCAAAC
>ML682310.1:5452742-5505589 GCA_007922195.1 Podocnemis expansa
GGCAAGCAAACAGTCTGGCGGGTAGCAGGGAAGGGAAGGGGAACGCAGGCCCGCCCGCTCCACTGCGTTCCAGCCCAGGGCCCTAGCAGTGGTCACCCGAAGGGCCACTGTGTCAGTGGGGCTCCTGCCAAAACGCACCGACTTACGATTGTCCCTGGGCTACTTCCTTCCCTTGCCCGGCAAGACCTGGGGCACGCCGTCCTCGTGATCCTCCAGATAGGACCCCCAAGGCATACCCGTCAGGCCCTCGCTATCTTCGGGCGGCAAGGCTGGAAACTCGGCCCCCTCGGCCAGTGGCAGCTCCTCCAGGTCGCACGAGTCCAGAAGGGCGGGCTCGCTGTCCTCAGCAGAAGGGAGCTCCTCCAGGTCCTCCCCGGCGTCGGGCTGGTCCACAGGGCTCAGGCTCTCTGCAGAGGGGAGCTCATCAAGGTCCTCCCCGGAAGGAGTCTTCTCCAGGGGTACAGTTGCCCAAGGCTCCTCGCTCTGACCCTTCGTGGGTGGGAAGTCTGGTCGCCTCTCAGCCTCCCCTCCTCCCGGTGGAGGGAGGTCCGCCAGCAGTGGCAGCCGCCTCCCTCTAGGTTCCCTCCATGGCTGCCTGATCCGCTCCCTTTTATAGTCCTCCTGCTCCCGGCGCCCTCCCCTTTGGTTCCGGCCCCGGCCGTTCTGCTGGGTCGGCTCTGGCCAGTACGGGGAGTGCGGGCGCTCAGCTGCCTCTTGGCGGCTGACTAACCGCTCCCCTCTGCTACAGAGGGCTGGCATATTCTGAGTAACAGTGGCTACCACTTGGTGTGTGTCAGGCAGGGTGACTGTGAGAGCAGTCACTACTGCTCCATTTTACAGGCTGCAGTGTGCATTCCACCTTTGACCCAGGCCAGCTCTGCTGGAGGAGTGAACGGTGGACTCACAAGCTCCTGGTCCCTGCTCACCCAGCAGAAGGATTGACATTCATTCACTTTGGGTCTTTCAGAGGGTAAATGGGAGTATTTCCAGGCTCTTGCTGGAGGCTGCTCCTTTCCCCATGCACAGGTCGGTATGATATTACTGACCATTTGGATTTGATCCCTTTCTCCTCAGAGGATACAGGAGCTGGGCACTTGAAGTTTGACAGAGGGATCATAGCAGACAAGCCAAAAGTGTCAGGGTTTCAATTCACTCGACAGAGCAGTTGACAAGGGCAACTGTACTTTGGGGCCTCACTGGCTGAGATGTATTATTTGGATCCAGTTCATGGTGGCATAGTGCATGCAAAGAAGTACTGGGGAGCAGGACTGTGGCTGCTTCAGATGCAGGAAGAAACAAACAAGGAATCACAGGGGTGGAATGTGACAAGGTAGCTTGCCCCTTAACGGTGACAGACAGGCCAGGCCTGGCCAAGAAGGGTGAATGGATGGTCATGAGGGATTTGAGAATTTTATTTTCAGCTGACTTGTTAATAAACCTCAGGCCCTTTGGAGCAAGATGAGGTCCTGGCTGCAAAGCCTGAGTTTACGTAAAAAGCATCTTGGGGAGTGGGACGAGGGAGGGAAACTGAGGCACGCTGCTTGTAGACTGACTTGAGGCCTCGAGGGGTGTTTGGGAGGTGATCTGCAAAGCTTAGTTGTTCCTGTGATGGCTTGTTTACTAGTGCCCTTGAACCCTGCTGGGATCAGACTTTCCCTTCAGTTGCTTGCATATCTAGGTCCAGGCAGATTGTTAGCAGAGGCACCTCGCCATTCTCAGCTGTCAAATCTGGGGATTCAAAGAGGCACCCATGAGGACATGCAGTGGGGGGGATTCTGATATAACCTGACTACCATGTACAAGCAGTGGGGGTGGAGGTGTAATTCACTCAGGATCATTCCCTGTTGCTTTTGCTTTGACTTTTTGCAGTATTTGCCTCAGGGCCTCTCTGCCTTTGTCTGAAATGGCAACTACAAACTGCAGCAAACCTGAGTGCCTGAGCCAGTTCCTCTGGAATACTGAGGGCAGGGGAGCCACAGCCTCCAACCCCAGTTCTAGGTCTGCATTTCAGGAACGCTTGCTGCCTCTGAAGCGGACAGCTGTGAATTCTGGGAAAGTGCAGGGCTGCTGTGTTCGCTTGTGGGCTGTTCAGGAATCCCTAAGAATGGCCAGCCTTGCAGTGAAAGCAGCTCACTGGAGACTTCCATGCAGAGGGAGAGGAAGGGGATTATTGCTGATGAACATTTCCCAGGGAGTATCCGTGGATGGTGGCAGCACAGGCGGGGCAGTGAAAGAGTTGATGACCATTAGCATGTATTACATTAAGGGCTGGGTGGCACTGGGGCACTGGCTTGTGCTGGGGATGCTGTATGGCCACCTTCCCCAGGGGTGGGCCCTGATCTCTCCTCTGGCGCTCAGTGAGGAGAATCCCTGAGGCTGGACAAATGTACTCCTTGATGTGCACTGTCTGGCCAGTGCTGTGCAACGAGACATGGCCATGGAGCCTTGCTTCCAGCCCACCCGCCCCGGGAACAGTAGTCCTAGAGGCACCAGAAGGGAGCATTCCCATTGCTCCCAGAACCACAGTTTAATACTGTTCAGGCTGGGTGTCCAAAGCATGAGGCATGTTCCACATGTCACTGCCCTGAACCAGACACGGATTAGCTGAAGCTGGAGATGATGCACAGTCAGGGGGAGACTCCATCGAAATACTCGCTTTCAGTGGGGCAACCTGGCTGCTGAGTTGTGCTGGAACATCTGGCGCTGAATGGCGCTGGAGCTGTCAGGCTTTCCTCTTCCCCAGAGCTCCAAAGGGGTAGCCTAGGTAGTCCTGTGGCACTTTTAAAGACTAATAAATTTATTTATCACAAGAACTTTCATGGGAGAAAATCCCACTTCCTCAGACTCTTGAAGATGGGAAACTGGTCAGACTGTAACAGCAAATCAAAGAAATTGTTTAGATTCAAACAGTGAAGAACAGCCTATAGAATGGAGGTAGGAGAGCAAAATTAGTTGTTGTAATGGGAAGAAAAGACATAGTCTCTATTCAACACTAAGTGGACAATTGTACATATGAATTCCAATTCTGCAGTTTCTCTTTGAAGCTTTGATATTCCCAAAGGAAGCTTTAGCTGCAACAGTTTCCCCATCAAAGTTCAGGCGAGCCGGAGGTTCTGGGCAATGATGGCTCCAATATGTGTCCTTCACTGAGGCACCAGAGGATCCTGCTTGCTGGGATCTAATGACCAAAAGCGTCCCTGGCCCAGGAAAAGAACTGGGGCTCAGGCACTGGGACTCAGAGCTCGAGCCCTGCCAGCAACGCCCCTGCTAATGACGTGGGGCAAGCAGAACCTTCTGGATGTGGTATTCACACCAGGTTGCAGAGGAGAAGAGGGGCAACAATGGGAATACTAATGGAGGCTTGGCTGCTGCAAAATCCTGGCCTTTGGTTTCCATCCCGCAGCTCCAGGCAAGAGGCTTTAATCTAATTACATGCTTTATTTGTGCCAATTTGTTTTTCAATCAATCTTGTTCATCCAGAAGAAAGGATGTTGCTGTGGGCTTATTTGCACCTTCTTGTTCCAAGAGTGAGGTTAATGGCAGTTATCCTTGCTAGAACTGCCTGCAGGGCTGCAGACCTCACTCAGTTTGGTGCCCTGTTTTCATCCGACATGGCCTGCCCCGAGTATCATTTGGAAACTTATCTTCCTACAGCACTCAGAGCAAAGGAGTTTGGCTCCTGAGCAGCCTAGCCGCATATGGGCCTCTCTGAATAGGCCTCGCCTGTTCTCATCGAGTGTATTGGTTTTACTAGATCCATTTCCAAACCAACCTAGTTAAACTAGTGCAAATGCAGACAGGCCTAATCTGAGTTAAACACCTCCCAGATCTGGTGAGCTTGGGTCAGTAAATCCAACTGACTTCCTTTGATCAGCAGACTCTTCCAACATAGACAAGAGCTAAGGCTTGGTTTGCTCTTTTAAAAGTTTTACCAACATAACTATAATACTGAGAGCTGTGACTCTTAGGGATTTCCCTTTTTATCTAAAGTGCATATGCAGTTATATACTGATACAAGGCACTTTTTACCAGTATAGCTTATTTTCTTTGCTGACCCTGAATGAGCAACAGTGATAGAAATACTTTTATACCAGTAAACTGCATCTACATTCAGGAGTAATGCAGGCCCAGGAAAAGACTCAAGGCCTGGGCCCTGTGAGCCCCCTGGTCCCAGTTCAGGGCCTAGGCCTGATCCTGCTGAGGGCAGGGCCCAGATTGGGGTCCTGCTACAGCTGGCCCAGCATGGCTCTGGGGCTCTCAGCCCCAGTGCCAGCAATGCCACTGTTTACACTAAGGGGTTTCTCCCTTAACACATAAGCATAATTCATGTAGCATAACTTTAAAGCACAGATAAGGTCTTTGGCTTGCTCTACACATCAAAGTTTTGCTGCTTGAGCTATGTCAGGAAGATTATGAAAAAATGACTCCCTTCACTGACATTGCTGTGCTGGCCAAAGCGATTGCAAGGCAAAAGTGCTTTTGTTTTTATAGCTAATGTATCTCCAGCAAGTGTATCAGCTACAACTGCAAAAGAAGTCTTAGCAAAGTTTGCCAATATAGCCCTACAGGCAAATCCTGGCTGCTGTAGAAAGGCCTTAAGTCTCCTGCCAGCTGCCAGGGACTTCCTCAGCTGAGTCTGATGGAGCTGCATCTCCAAGGACAGCACATGACTCCTGCTTTATCTTTGGGCTCAGCATGACTCCTTGGGCTAGCGCTACGTTGTTTGTGTGGGTGCACTGACTTTACCCTTTCATGTCCATGGCCCCCTGACAAAGTCAGAAGGTGGCAGAAATTAGGGAGCATGTGCTGGTGGAATGAGACCAGTGCTGGGTCACAGACAGTTCTGCGTTCTAATCCTGCTTCTGCCATTGTCCTATTATGTGACCTACTGTATTCTAAAAACTGTATCATGTTAGAACACATATAAGTGACCTGCTGTTAAATATAGGTCAGTGCTCAGTACAGATTACCACTGTCATGACCTTGTGGCTGTGATCATCACTGCCTGTAAGCACCATTCACTAAGTGGCATTAAAAACAAATGTTAACTAAACACTTCATTTTCCTAGTCTGAACAGAGTTTGAGTGATTAACATCAAATGAGGGTGCTCTGTTCTAACAGTATAATTGCCCAGAGTAGACAGAAGTATCAAGTGGCTTTCCGTACATCTTTCACCTTTCTGTTTCAGTTTCCCTACCTGTAAAATCGGGATAATATTTACCCATGTACTGTAACTCCCTTAATGAATATCTGTGTAGTGTTTTGCACATATAATGGTCTATAAAATATGAAGTATTATTCTAGACAGGGGTGGCCAACCTTGTGGAACTCAAGAGCCATACAAGTTGATTATTAAACCTTCAAGAGCCGCACTGAGGCACATAGCCATTCCTTTTACCTACAAAACTGATTTGCTGATGTTCTTCCGCGAGCCACACTTTTTCATTCAAGAGCCATCTGTGGCTCCTGAGCCGCAGTTTGGCCAGGCCTGTTTTAATATTAGAGCTCCTTAACCTCAGGCGAAGTCCAATGCCATAGCTTTCAAATCTTGCCCAAACTTTAGAGTTTTGAGATGGATTTGGGGTTTATATCAGTGGGATACAAATCCACATGCATTGAGAATGCTAAATCTCATGATGCAATCAACCTCCATCATTAGGAATTATAAATTGCAGTTACATAGAACCTTTGATTTTCAAAACATATTAACTACTACAGTTCGTCACACTGACATGCAGCTACTCTAATTTAACCTGACTCTGTAAAAAACTAACTGTAGTTCATTGTAACACTCAGCATTTCCCTATCAATGGTGCTATAAGGTGTGTGGAGTGATGCAAAAGAAAGTAATGCAGAAGTCTGGGCTCTTAAAATGACTACAGTATGGGATTCTCTGCCACTATGTTGCTTTTATGTTAAGGAAAGAATGACCTTGTGAAATATAATAATCTGATCAGTTCCAAGCTGAAATAAAGAATCAGAGTACTGCACATTCCTTTCTTTGCCTCCATAATTCTGTCTGAGTGCCAAGAGCCAATGTCCCCAGTATGGCCGTGCCTCACACTGCAATTCACACAACACAAATCTGAAAGTAATCTGCAAGTCACTCACCCCTCTCATAAAGTCACCCATGCTTTGTATTGAATTACACTAGAGTGCCTTTTGTACGTTACACACAGTAACTTTTAACACCTCCATCCATAACCAATATCTGAGTGTGCAAATAAAAGGGCATCTCCTCGTCTCCCCTCCTCTGGGACGTTATGGTTGGCAAAAGACATCACGTAGCAGCTAATCAGGACGAATTTGCACAGCACAACTGGCACTCTATGAAATGATTCCAACAGTTGTTGTGGCAACATCAGATATGGTAAAATGGCAGCGATATTAAAATCATCCTTGGAAGGGAGAATTTGGTGGTTCTAGTGCTGAGCAAAGCACAAAGATTTGGATGGTCAGCTTGAAGAAGTGTCCAAAATTCAGGGCCAAATTCTTCCCTGGTGTAATTCCGTTGATTTCAATGGACAATGTCAGGTATGACTATCAGGTACTTTTAGATGGCTAGAACTTTCTTCACCTTTCATCCTGTTGTTAAATTGTGTGTTGCCCCATGACAGTGGTGTGTTGTTGGTTTCTTGCTCTATGCAGTTCTTTAGGACGCTTCAGCTTGGACCTTCAAAATTCAGATGTGTCTGAGATGCAAAGGAGGACCCAGATCTGAATTTCTCAGACCAACCCACTCTGTGTAACAGGTTGAAATGCCAGATTTACGAGTGTCTGAGATCCAGATCCCTAATTTTGTGATCTAGTCTCTCCATTGCTCTGTGACAGTCTGAGTTCACATCAACAAGGTGTAAAATAAGAAAGTTGTATCCTGAAGGGAGGGGGAGCAAGTTCACCTCATGCCACCAGACAGTCTACATGCGCTAATTCTAGAACTGCTGCCTTTTCATGTACCAGGTAGACGATGGCAATCCATGGTGTATCTGAACCTTGTGAATGTGTACAAGGTAGAGGGGTGAGTTTCAGCCACTGATGTGCCGAGGCCAAATAATCAAAATAGGGTGATAACATTTTATCCTGAAAATGAAAATTTTAAAAAATCTGACCATTTCAAAACATTTTGTTTTCATTTTTTCAGTTCCAAACAGCATTTTGCTTAGAAATTTCATTAATTTAAAAAGCAAACAAACAGGTGGAACCATCCCCAAACTACCCACAACAAAATGTTTTTTGATTCAGCAGAAAAGCCAAAAATAACAGTTTTGTTTAAATCAATCTGAATTTTGTTTTCAGGTTAGTTCCTGCACCGAAAAAGCCATTATTCACTCAGCTTTTGCCCCAACACTGGAGAAGTCAGACTAGGAATGAGGTGCATGGTAGAGCTGGGGGTGGCAGCTTGTCCAGCCCTTCGTTGCACCATTCCCGGCTCTCAACAGTACCAACAGTCTCCAGCAAGATGGAGCGAACGCATTGTTTTTAAAAGTCAAGTAAATTTTGGGATGAAAAAATGTAAGAAAACAAACTAGGAGTTTAGCCATGAAAGCCCTTCACATAGACAGAGAACTAGCTATATCAAGGGGGCAGGCAAAGCTGTAAAGCCTGCCAGTGAACTGTTGGCATATTTTAATAAGATGCAATGGACACAAAACAGCCATTTGCTCTAAGACCTTGTGGAACTCTCAGAGCAAGTGGTGTCTGTTGCCTGTTTCCAAACTCCTTCTTGCTCAGTTTACCTCTTAGACTCAGCCTTCCAGTATGTGTTTTCTCACAGAAAACTATCCAGTCACTCCCATTATATCTGGTAGGGCTTTTTTTTTCATGCTATTTTCCCTCTGTGATAGTATCATTCCATTAAGAGGGGGTGCAGCATGTTGCAGGTAAGCCCTCCACCTGGGACTCAGGTGCCCTGAGTTCTAGTTCTAAGCCCCAGAAGTCCTGTATTTTCTAATTTGGATAGCTAAAGTAGGCACTTAACTTCCCTTATTAGTCACCTAAGTGTTGATCTAGAAACTTAAATCAGAATTTGGAGCCTAAAATGGATCTCTGGATAAAGGATGTGGATTTAGGAGCTTAACTTCAGGCACTATTGCATGCTTGAAAACTGGCTCTCTTTGCCCTGATTTCACCATCTGTGGGGAATGGGGAAGATAAAATGGGGAATTTGTATGGCTAAGTTAATTCAGGTTTGTAATGCACTTTGATGGGAGATGTTGGAACAGTAACAAGTATTTAGTTTCACTGTGGTTCCTCCCTGTTAAATGGGTTTTAATCCATGAGGGCACAGCAGCAACTTTGTGAGTCTGGGGGTCTTAGATGCCATTTGTGCTGGTTGGGTTTAGGGGAAGAATATGATAAGATCATGTCTGCTGGGCAGAAAGAGGCAGGAGAACCCAGCTTTCCATCCGGAGAAGAAAAAAATTTTTTTTTTTAAAAAGTAGGTGTTTGGGATGGAAAGTTTCCATCAACTCCAGGAAGTTACCTGTCCCATTAACACTATGGCCATCAGCATGTTACCAGAGACCTGGTGGCAGCTAAATGGTTAAGAAATAGCCAGGATTGATTCCATCCACCAGACCAGCCTGAAAGGCAGGGTAGAGAGCAAACACTCCAGCCCAGATATGCTCCTTATGGGATCTGGACAAATGGCAAATGAACTCCCGTCATCCTTGTGGCTCACAGCCAACATGCAGCTTCCCCTCTCTCTTGCAGCAGACCCTGTGTCATCCTGTTCTTTATTACTCCATCAGAGTCAGAAACTGAGTAGAATGTCTACTGTGGACATTATTCACCTAGGCTTTGTCTACACTTAGAAGGTTAGTTCGAATTAAGTTAATTCAAACTTATTAATTCAAACTAATAATAGTTAGTTTGAATTAAGATAATTCAAATTAACATGGCCACATGAGGAAAACCAATTCAAACTAGCATGTCCATGGACAGGACTTGCTAGTTCGAATTAGGAGAAGAGCACCGCGGGAGGTGTGGCAAGATGGCCTCTAAGAAGGGCCATGCACACACCCAGTATATAGAAAGAGGAAGGCACCCTGGGAGGCAGAAGGTCAAAAAGCATTTATTTGAATTAATGGTTAGTTTGAATTAACACAGCCACACTTACTTTGAAGTTAAGCGAGGTTTTATAACTTTGAAGTAAGCTTTTATTAATTCAAACTAAGGAATTCCTTAGTTCGAATGAATGAAAGTCGGTGTAGCCATGCATTAATTTAATTTGAATTAATCCTCATTAGTTTGAATTAAATTGTAAGTGTAGACACACCCCAATTTACTAGGCAGCTCCTGTTCCCTTGGTGCTTTAGCCATGTCTTTTGTGCTGGTCTCTGGGATGCTTTTTCGGGGGTGCGGGGGGGTTACCCCAGGGCTGGCCCTTGTTAGCCCAAGAAACTTGCCAGAGAGAAATACTCAGACCTGACCTGAGCACCTACATCTCTTGAAAGCCAGTCGGAGCTGTCGAGACTCAGCACCTCTTACTATCATACCAGTCCCATTCACCATGGTAGGCCACAGGCATATGGGGAGGAATAACACAGGCAGAAATTATTGCTGCAGGAGAGCCGTACATCCCTTTACTGGCCTGTAAGTATTGTTCAGAGTATTCCAGTTGTCAGTGAGTTCTGTCTCCTCCCATTTCCAACCCCCACATCCACCAACCCTTGGAGCTTGGCTCAGCTATCATCTTTCACCAAGGGAACAGCAGCACACTAAATCTTTCCACTGGAGTCTTAACTGTTGAAATTATGTTTGATGGACTCGAGCAGTCTTTTTTTAATCATTAGGCAATGTTAGTGTAACAGTCCGCAGCGCTCTTGGTGTGCATTTGGCTTGGCTAAGAGGTGACCTCTGGAATATTAAGCATCCCACATTTGCAAGCATAAAATCTGAGTTTTTAAAAATTTTTCTTCGGTGGGTTTTCTAGCAGCTGGAGACAGGAGAGAACTCAGAAGGTACGAGAGAGAGAGTGAGCAAAGGGCCCAGATCCAACACAGATGTCAATCAGCACTGATTTCCAGAGTTTAGCCGCTGTTTCACACTAGCTGGGATTTGGCCCATTGACTTCATTGGCGCTATGCTGATTTCCATGAGCTGGGGCTGGCCCTAATGACTTCATTAGAGCTCTTCTGATTTATATCAACCCATTGACTTCAATTCAAGCCAGCTGAGACTCTGTCTCAGAGAGCAGAGATGTGAGAGTGAAGAAGAAGCAAGAGAGGGTAGAGTAGGAAGGTCTGATCCAGCTTTCACTTATTTCAGTGGAGTTTCTCTTGATTTACAGTGGTGTAAGCGAGGCCAGTGCCAGGCCCAGAACATATAACTGGACATTTAATTAAGAACTAAACTAGTTCTACCTGGTGCATGAAACTCATGGTATCTCTAGACCCACAGCTGATGAAGAAGAGGCTGTTTACACCCCACAGCTACCAGCAATCCTTGCTGGGCATGTTGTGCTGCCTTCTGTCATGTCAAGTCACTGTCCTGTACTGCCCTGTGCTCCTGCCCTAAAAGAGGCCTACAGCGCTGGAAGGTGCTGACTGCGGACTCAGTGCAATAGCCAGCTGGGACAGGGGTCTGCATCCTGCAGCTCTGGAGTCACATGTGGCTCTTTGGCTACTCCCTTGTGGCTCTGCACCCACTCCCACCATCCAGGGACCCTGTGGGTAGTCTGCTCCTGGTTCTGGGCTCTCTCTCCCTGCCGATCTCCCCCTTCAGGGGACCCTGTGGCAGGTGGCCTGGCTCAGTTCCCCCCACCCAGAGGCTACACCCATTGCAGCTCTCAAAACACTTGGCTATTGAAAGAATTTTAAAAATGGGTCTTCTTATTCTTCGGGTTGCTGATCCCTCATCTAGGAAGTACACATGACAGGCCAAGCTTGCAAGATTTGGAATCAGCTGAGTTTGGATACTGCTCTGAATCTTATCCCTAGGCTTGGAGAAGTTTCTCGTCGCTCCTAATCTCAGCCCAACTGGATATACCCTTAGAGCACCCTGGTGATCAGAGAAACCTGGGAATTTCAGCCATGAGAAAAGGTTGCTGAACTTCTCTGAAGCTCCTGAAGAGATTTGGGTTCATTTCAGTGCATGATTCTGGAACTTTTCACAGGTCCTCAGAATGGTAAATGTTAAAATAACTCACCCTGAACTTAGGCTCTGATCTCAAAGGACGGTTTGGTGTTGTCTAGCTCCTTGCAAACAGTGGCCTGCCATTTAGTGTTGCTGAAAAAAAAGAGAGAGAGAGAGAGGGAGAGCATCTCAGGGGATCTGGACAAAGGGAATTCAGGGTAGTCTGCTATTCCTTCCATGGCTGCAGAGTTTACACCAGGAATTAAGGCAGCCCTGCTTGGTCAGCATAATATGAGAGCCAAAGTAGTATCTTTCTGGGTCCTGCAGCTGTAGTACAGAATCTCTTAGGATTGCAACCAAGTCCTGCCCCTTCTCTACTTCTGCAGAGGGTATGACATGTGGACAGCTTTTAGCATTATACAGGAAGCCTCTGAGGATGGAGCAATTGAATGATTGTCAGAATGCAAGCTCTGTACCATTAATGAAAGAATGTGTTAGATATTATAGAAGATTCCAGCTAATGCTTTTTGCCAGTGCTTTTATGGGATATCAACTCTCTGTTCCACTGTGTTTCCAGACTTGCTTAGAGAGAGAAAGTGGGTGAGGTAATATCTTTTACTGAACCAACTTGATGTCTTCCTTGACTTTCCGAGTTGCATCAGATGAAGAAAACAAAGAGATGAAATTCTTTCTAGAATCGCTTGGCCCTCAGCTATTCGTGTCCATTAAAAGGGTTCTTGGCAGCTTAGGAGCCTGGTAGGGAATCTCAACAGGGCTTCTGGCCTGGAAAACTGTATTGTTTCAAATGACAGGTTTGCTTTGATTAGATTATATTTAGAGAGCACAAAGTAATTTATCATCATTTGTATTCCTCTGAGTGATTGGAATAAAGATGATAGCAGTCAAGAGACTAGTATCTGAAGAACAATAGGAGTGAATAAAGATGGGCTGGTGAGGCAGGGTGTAAAGCTTAAGTCAGGATTCAGCTGCAGGCAAAGGCTTGGGCTGGATATGGAAGCAAAGCTCCATTCTGACACCTTGCAATGTTGGGAGTCTGGAAAATTAACTATCAGGATGTCTACATTTTGGTCTCTTAGCAAGGCAGTGGCCCAGTCAGAAGCAGAAAGTAAGTTGCTTCTAGGTTTAAACATGGCCTGGAACCGAAGCCATTAGAGGTTTGGAATCAGGGGATTTGAATTCTCCCACACTGGTAAAACGCCCAGGCACATAACTCCTATTAAGTTAGGCATCTAAGCATTTTGAATCTCTCTTTAGGTGCCTGTCTCCATCTTTACGTGCCCAAAAACCAGGAAAAACCTGGTCCCTGGTATCATGGGGTAGACGCTTTGTTGCTACCAGTCTCCTGAAATTCCTTTGCAAATAATGGATCATTAAGGTGTGAGCACTGGATCTGTTCAGTTGCACAGCAACTTCAGTTCTCCTGGCTGGCCCTCATGCAGTGAGCAATACAGTAGGCATATTCCACCAAGTTCCACCTAACACTATGTGGGTGGTAAAGCACTGGAATGGATCGTCCAGGGAGGTAATGGAACCTTCATTTTTGGAAACTTTTAAGACGCGGTTGGATAAAACCCTGGCTAGGATGATTTAGTGGGAGTAGTCCTGCTTTTAGCAGAGGGTTGGACTAGAAGACCTCAGGAGGTCCCTTCCAGCCTTAATGTTCTATGATTCTGTTATTCTAACACAGGACCAGATTTTGATACTCTTGCTCCTGTGGTTTATTGAAATCCGTGGCACCGCTCATGGAGAAGGGCACTCATGCTGAGGAGTAAGGGGGCATGATGTGGCCCCTGTTCAGTGTGATGGATAGATGCTTTCTACTTAGGCCTGGCTGGTGTGTCAGTGACAAAGGCAGAGGTCTGCAGTTTCCATCATGCATTAGCAGACTTCTCACCACAGGTTCACTGGAACAAGCTTCCACAGCAAAAAGGTCCCAGTGAGCTTAGACCCCCTCTTGTTCCTCTTTCTAAGGTCAGGAGAGTGGTCGGGAAGGTGTTCCTAGTTCTCGGTCAACACCCCACACTGGGTGTCTGTTCTCTGCTACCTTTGGTCAATTTAGACTGTAAGGTCAGTCTGGCCATCCAAATGGGTTCAGACAATACCTACCACAGTGGGGCTCTGATCTCAGTTGGAGCTTCCAGACACAATCATAATGCAAATAATAAGAGCAATGTAACAGAGTGGTTTGTGTGTGGGCTAGGGTGTGGAAGCTAAGGCAGCCTGCTCACAAGATGAGCCCCACCTCTAGTGATTCCAGGATGCTATATGAGAAGGTAGCTGAGCCAGTAGGCAAGAGAACAGGCAGGCTGGCAGCAAATGGGGGCGGCTAAGGAAACAGAAGCCTGTGCGGAGCTGTGGCTAGTAGACGGGCACAGGCCGGCTACGAAGTGCCAGTTTTGCTGCTGCAGAGCCCTAGCTCGACAAAGCTTGGGAATGAGAGGAAAGTAGAGACAGGAGCTGAGAAACCATGTTTGTTTGGGATGTCTGAGTTCTGCTTTAGACAAAGTCTGTTGCCAGCCTGAGGAGAGCTGGTGAAGAGACAGCCAGAAGAGTTCACCTGGAGACTGACTGAGCTCAAGAGGCCTGTAGGAAGGGGAAATAGCGGTGGGATGGCCACGGAAGCAACCCAAGCCACAAGGGTACGCTGAGGAGGCAGTAAGTGGCAAACCAGCTGCAGAAGACCAGGTTCAGCGCTGGAGGAGATGAAGGCAGACACCACACGGTTTGCTTTGGGACTTCCAAGCCCAAGGCTTATCTCTAGCAGCAAACTGCATCACAGCAGAACATGAACTTGGGGAGGCGTGTCGGAAAGTCACCAATAACTTCCTATCAGCTGGGCCCGTGGAAACCCTGCTGGGACCAGTGGTATAGCGGCTCAGAAGCCTTATCGCTTGGCAGCCTCGGCCTTTCACTGACACAGCTTCCCTTTCTTCCTTCCTCCTCCCTGGCCCTCACAGGCACAGAGCTCTGGTGCCTCTCAGTGGCATTTCGGTGGCATTTGCTTTTTTTTAATTGATTACAAAAACCTACTTGCAGATGGGAGAGGTTGTGGAAGGGGCATTGCTGTGTTGATATCTGCACCGATTGAGTCTAGCCTCCTGCTTGTGCCAGACTTTCATGCCCTGGACATCTCCCTCCTCCCATCAGGCCTGTTTGCATCGCACAGTAACCTTTTGAGACTAATGGTCCAACTTCTTCAGCAGTTTCCAAATCATTTAAAACTATTGCAGCTCCGTAGAGCAATGCAGCCAGCAGAACATGGCCATGACCTCATTCCATGTGATGCCAGTCTATTGCCCCCTTGCATCACTACATTTGGGTACCACTGGGCAGTGTCACAATAACTGTTACATCATCACCACTGCAGTCTGATGATGAAGTGGAATTTTCTCCCACTAAGGCTCATGCGAAAAATAAATCTTAGTCTTTAAGTGCCACACAACTCCTTGGTTTTTTTGCTGTCTGCTCCAGCCACATGATGGCTGGATTTTAGCTCACTCTGTCAAAACTGGGATGGCTCTGCCAAAATCAGAGCCGGGAGGAGTCTCCAATATATCAGGAATAACTCAGTATTCAGGGGGCTGGAATGCATGAAATTGTGCCAGCAAATGCAGACTGTGGTGCCAAACTGCCGGCACTGCCAGAGCCCTAGTGCCGGCTCCATCACACTAGTACCATGGGAATAGAAGGCTGATGGTCAGAGGAGTAAAATCATCATGTCACAGCAGTAGGGCCCATTAGAAATGAAATGTTCCTACTGGGGTATTTTATTTGCACACTCCAGTAGAGTGGACACCAAAAGGCTTTGCTAATGCTTCATGGGCTGCTAATTTCCTCTCTGACCTCTTTTGTTGGAGCGTGACCCCAGCCAGAATCTCCCTGCAATGAATGCCAACGCCTGACACAGGCCTAGGTTAGGGGTGACAATGAGGCCTCTCTCGGCTTTAATCAGGCTCCAGTTTGCAGTTTAAGAACAGGGGGAATTTGTGTGGCTCTCAAAAGAGCTGGGTGGCACAATAAGGGAGGCCCCCGGCTCTCCCATGAAGGGAGAGGCAGCCCCGCGAAGACCACTAAAGGGATTTGTCAGGCAGGGAGGAGGGAGGATGGTTTCCTTTGTGGAAGGCTTTCTTTAGAAAGGAAGGCTTTTCTGAATGCCCCTGTTAGACGACCCAATCGGGTCCTGGCAGATGGATATCACAGGCATGCTGCTTATTCATGGCAGCCTGCAGCTTTTCTCACTTCCCCCTCCCCCAGCCTTTTATGCATTTTAAGGCTAATTTGTTTTGTTAATCTTTTCTTGCCCTCCTGCTTTCTCTCCCCCCTACAGACTGTGACTCATACTGCAAGGCGTCCAAAGGGAAACTGAAGATTAACATGAAGAAGTACTGTAAGAAAGACTATGGTGAGTTGTGAGTTACAGCATTTATAAAATGAAGGAGATTTTTTAATATTTCTGTCCTGAAACGCCGTTGGCCTCATGCTTATTAGATGTGACTGCAAGGGGTGAGCTCCAGCGTGCCTGACCTCCAGACAGTCTCCATCCAGCATAGTCACATATTGTGCAGGTGAAGGGCCTCTGTATGGCATGGACACAGCCTTTTCAGGTGCACATCAGATACCTATGGGAGGAGCGGAGTGGTCAGGATTCCCATACAGCTTGGTCTCTGTTCTAGTGCAAGCACTATTCATTCCCTCCCTCCAATTAGAGTGTATTGTAGCCTGTGTTTTAGAAATAAATTCAGACTCCCTAAGAAAGGCTCTAAATGGCAATGATACATGGATGGAAAATGATGCTCTAAAACATGGTGATGCTTTAAAAGGCTGTGCAATGAATAGTGACCATAATTTCCTCTGGATTCTCCTGCACTCTGTTACCCAGAACCCCCTTCTCAGCCCAAGCACTGCATGCTATGTTATGAAAGAGTCTTTTAAAAATGGTTTTAGGGTTATGGTAAATGAATGGTGCATGCTGTACCATCATTTAAATGCAAATACTCCTCCCTGTCCAGCTAAACACCAGTTAGAGCAGAGGTCAGCAACTGTTGCAAACCCCTGTACCGGCCCCCCCGTCTCAACTGTCAGCCAGTGCTTGGCCTTGGCTCTCTCCATAGACATAAAAGCGGAGGCTGCCTGAAAATTTGGTGGCAGCCATGGCTGGAGGTTGGGGGACAGAAAAGGGGGTGCTTTCCTGGCATGTTGCTAAAAAGAGCCACTTGCGGAAAGAAGCTGCCCAGAGTGGCTCCTCTTGGCAGCATGCCCGTGGACAGGGGCCCCAGGGATGCCATGGAAAGAAGCTACCCAGAGTGGCTCCTAGGTGGCTAGACACTATGGAGAGAAGCCATTCCAGGAATCTCCTGTCTGCACCATGCCTGGAACATGGGCATGGCGGGGACCCTCTGTGCCCCCAGAATGGCTTTCAGTGGCAGGAGCCAAAATTTTTGTGTCATTGCAGAAGGTGCCGTGTGCCACTCCGAATGGGCTTTTGTACCACTGTCAGCACACATGCCGGGGGTTGCCTACCCCTGAATTAGAGCCCTACAGCCTCGTGGTTTTGTTGCTATGCATCAGGTTAGCATTGGAGCTTAGCAATTTTCAGAAAGAATGAAACAAGGAGAAGAGAAATGGCCCCAGATGCCATTAACCATCTGCTGTGTGTTAGCCAGAGAAAAGCATGTGTTTCACACAGCAGGGTTTAATGACTATGCAAGTAAGGACGGCATCCAGTTCATTGAAATGCCTTACAAACATTAGCTTGGTCCCAATTTAAAGCTCTCTCAGTTCATTTGCCTGAAAAGTCACAGTTCACTATATGAGACAGGGGCAACTAATCAAAAGACCAGCTTCAAAGGTTAAGATCTCTCCAACTTTGCCACTCTCCGAGCCGTAACCTCCTTAGTCTTGGCACTTCCCTGGTGGAGTAACTGGATAATTTGGCAGTTAGGACAGTGCTTCATCACTTCACGGGATTTAGAAGTATGGGCACCTCTGCTATCAAGGTTGCAGGACTAATTTATACCAGCAGGGAGCCTGGCTCTTACAAGTTAGCTACTGGCTACACTCTTTCGTTTTATGTTTTGATTTAATTCAGCAAAAATAAAACCAAAGAGCTCCTAAGCTAACCTTGCTTCAACTGTAGGTGGACAAGGTGGATGAGGTACAGAGCGTGTCACAGCTAAATACAAGATGGAATAGATGTATTTATGCTAAACTATCTTGTATTCAGCTATGACAACCTCTGTACCTTTCCCAGAGCTGACAAAGAAATCTGTGGCGCTCAAAAGCTTGTCTCTCTTACCCACAGAAATTGGTCCAATAAAAGTTATTGCCTCGCTCCCCCCACCCCTTGTCTCTCTAATATCCTGGGACTGACACAGCTACTACAACACTGCATACTTAAAAGACAGGAATAGTTTTCTTAGGGCACAGTGATGTTGTGGACAATCTGACCTCTACAGTCTATTTTAGTTAGAATCCCCAGATCTCTGGTCTACACTGCTTCATTTATCTGCTAACAAAGTGGTTTAAGGCAGAAAAGGCACCTTGGCACTATGGAAATTTGTTCTTTTCTGCATTGCTGTCTATGAAAAATACCCCCACATCTATGGAAGCTTGTGCCTTCCCTGAGCCAGGGGGAGAAGGCAAGATCCTGATTTGGAGTCTCACTTATTTATAGCACTGGCTTTGCCTTGGAGTTACTCCTGATTTACTCCAGTGTATGTGAAAGAAGTATGATAAATTCATAGATTTTAAGGTGAGAAAAGACTACTGTTTTGTGCAATCTGTGAACACAGGTCAAGTATTTTACTTCTGTACTGAGCCGTGTATCACCGCTTTGTGTTTCTTCTAACCTTTAATGGTCCTTTGATGCTTAGATCCTTTGCCATGAAGGTGTCTTTATAAAAGTAACTTTGCGATGAGTCTGTAATTTAGTTGTTACATCAATATGTTTGATAAGTTCTCAGTCCAGTGTCTGCCGCAGAGGTGATCTGAGCAATTACAGGCCAGTAAGCCTAACTTCAGGACTGAGCAAATTGGTTGAAACTATAGTAAAGAACAGAATAATCAGAAACATAAATGAACATAATTTGTTGGGGAAATTGGAGTGACACCGCCCTGGAAAAAGATCCAATGCCAGGGCCCAGGCCCTGCCTCCTGGGCCCAGTTTGGTGCCCAAGACTGATCCGGTCCTGGGGCACCAGGCAGGGTCCGGATCTAGTTCCTGCTGCCGCCAGCCAGCAACCTGGCCCCAGATCCATGACCGGGGCTGGGGCTGGGGCCAGAGCCAGGGAAGGCAGTCGCTGCCGCGGACAGCCCAGCTCTGGATCCCCAGCCCCATAAGGTAGCTGCTGCTGCAGGTGGCCCAGCCCCAGGTCCCTGGCTTGGGCCAGGGATGGATCAGGCTGCTACCACCACAGGGCACTGGCTCTGGGACTTGGGGCACGTGTCCCCTATGCCCGGTGCCAGCAACACCACTGGGGCTGCCAAAATCACAGGTGCCTAGGGCACCAGAAAACCTTGGGCTGGCCCTGTTCATCCGTCTACTAGAATTCTTTTGAAAGGGACAACAAGAACATGAACAAGATGATCCAGTGGATATAGCGTGCTTAGATTTCCAGAAAGCCTTTGATAGTTTCCCTCACCACAGGCTCTTAATCAAAGTTAGCGGTCATGGGATATGAGGTAAGGTCCTCTCCTGAATGATTAACTGATTAAAAAATAGGAAGCAAAGGGCAGGAATAAATGGTCAGTTTTTAGAATGGAAAGAAGTGAATATTGTTGTCCCCCTGGGGTGTGTACTGGCACCAGTACAATTGAACATATTCATTAGTGATCTAGAAAAATGAGGAACCAGTGAGGTGGCAACAAAATAGTAGGTGAAATTCAAAGTCAATAAATGCAAAGTAATGCATATTACAAAGCATAATGCCAACGATTCGTATAAATAATAGGGTCTAAATTTTCTGTTACCAGTCTAAAAGGAGGTCTTGTAATCACTGTGGATTATTCTCCAAATTAATCCACTCAATCAAAAGACCAAACAGAATCATTAGGAAAGGGATAGCGAATAAGACAGAAAATATATTGTCTGCACGCACATCTTGAATGCTGTGTGCAGATATGGTTGCTCCATCTCAAAAAGATATATTGGAACTGGAAAAGGTACAGTAAAGGGCAACAAAAATTATTAGGGGTATGAGAAAACTTCCATGTGAGATGAGAATAATAAGACTGGGACTTTTTGGCTTGGAAAAGAGATGACTAAGTACTACAGAAGTCTATAAAATGCTGACTGGTGTGTAGACAGTAGAACAGAAAGTGTTATTCACTCCTTCTCATAACACAAGACCTAGGAGTCAACAAATGGAATTAACAGGCAGGAGGTTAAAAATGAACAAAAGGCAATATTTCTTCACACAACACTCAGACAACTTTTGGAACGCTTTGCCAGAGAATTCTGTGAAGGCCAAGGCTATAACAAGGCTCAAAAAGGAACTTGTTAAATTCATAGAGGATAGGTAAGTCAATGGCTATTAGCCAGGATGGATAGGGTGCAGAACCATGCTCTGAGACCTGGCTTCTGTTTACCTGAAGCTGACAATGGGGGACAGGGGATGGATTACTTGATGATTATCTGTTCTGTTTATTCCCTTGGAAGTACCTGGCATTGGCCACTGTCAGAAGACAGGACATTGGGCTGTTGGATGTTGGTCTGACCTGCTATGGCCATTCTTTTGATATATTCTTACCTAAAGTGTTGATTCTCTGCTACAAAGCACAATGGGCCTCATTCTGATTCTAGCTACACTGGTAGCATTTTACTGAGGGATCTCTAAAGAAGTCAACACATTTACTGTGAGCTTAGCTGAATTTAAATGAGGTTAGACTCTGACTTCAGTCCTGGCTTTCTGAATGATCAGCCCTCCTTCCCACATGCTGCCTTTGCAGCTGAGATGTCAGGAACCAGATTTATAGAAAAGTCCTGTAGACCCTGTCGGGGATAGAATCAATAGGGCCCTCTAGAAATGCAATAGAGAGTTGTAGAAATGACTCTAAATGTGCTTACGGGAACTGAGACCATTAGACTTTTTGTTTTAAGTTGCCTTTGGCTATGGAATTCCACATCAGGAATCTAATTTTCTATTTTAATTTATAGAATAGTCCAAAAATCCTGCGTGATCATTTTCTGTTTAATTCTATTGAACTTTCCTCCGAGAGTTGGGAGCTGGGAGCAGCAGGCCATGTGCAATAGGGGACTCGGGATGGCAAAATTCATGTCCTTCACTCAGCTAAGGCCCTAAGTGAACTCCCCTCAAGCTCAACCGGGAATCTTCCCAGTGACTTCAATGAACAATGGACTTGGTCCTGGCCTTACACTGAGCCCTCTTTACATCACCATGGCAATCAACAGAGGACTAAAATTGGTGTACATTAAAGTTGCATCCACTTTAAGGTCCCTTGATGGAGCCAGAGAGGTGTAAAGAGGCCTGTGTGAATGAGAGTCAGCCCCCATGGATCTTTAAATTCCATCTCTATTCACTGGCTGTTGCCTGTAGGATGTGGGGGAGTGACCGGTGTGTAATACACTAAGTAAAGGGATTTAGTGCCTCAGCTGGTGAAACTCAGCAGAGTTCCATTACAGGGGCATGCCCTGCTATTTTTGGTCAGGAAAGCAATTCTACATTTGCATGGAAAATGGCACAGTGCACACAGCATAGCTTCTTCCATCCGGTGCATATGAATCCACCCTTTGTAGAGGATGCTATGTGGTTCTAGAACATGTCATCCTCCACATGTTTGGGGGCCAAATGCAATTGTCCCAGGGCGCAACCAGTTCAGGGGCACCGAATGCAAGCAGTGCAGACGCAGATGGCATGCTACGACTCCTGTGAGCTCAGCAGTGCTACTTCCACTTTGAATATGGTCCTGGTATTTATCGAAGCCTTTTGTGTGTCAGAGCTGCCTGGTAGGTTCAGTGTTATATATGCTCCTGGAGTATATTTGGCATATTTAAAAATCAGTATTTTAAACTAATGAAAAATTCTGTGATTGCAAAACAAACAAGGAGTCCTGCAGCACTTAAAAACTAACAAATATATTTATTGCATGAGCTTTCTTGGAAGAAAATCCCATTTCATCTAAAAGTTTGATGAAGTAGGATCTTCTCCCACGAAAGCTCATGCGGTAAATGTCCCTTTGGATCTATATGATTGCAAGGTACTCTTTGCTAGTGAAAGAAAAAAAAACCCAAGGAGTCTTGTGGCACTTAAAGACTAACAGATTTATTTATTGCATGAGCTTTCGTGGGAGAAAATCCCACTTCATCAAACGCTTTGAAGAGGGGGAACTTACAGAACTGAATGAGAATAAATGCAGGGGAGTGTAATACATGGGATCAGGTCATACTGCAACAGCAAATCAGAGCATTTGTAAGAATTCACACGCTAGGGAACAGCACACAGAGGGAGGGTGAAGTCAAATTACCTGTTATAATGTAAAAAGAATCCATAGTGAAGATTCAGCACTGCTTTCATACAATCTAATCTGCATACTATTTGAATTTTGGCTGTTTCTTTTTGAAATCTTGATGTCCCATTGATTTTCTTGAGGACCATCGTTAACAAATCATCAATTGAGTGATTAGGAAGATGGGCGTGCTCAGCAACTTTTTTTTTTTTTTTTTGTGCATGTTGTGATTTCTGATGTCAGTTTTGCATGCATTTCTTCTTCTGTGTAGGGGCTGTCCTGTTTGTCCAATGTATAAGGCGTGGGGGCATTTCTGGCACATGATGGCATAAATCACATTGATGGATGAGCAGGTGAAGGACCCTTTGATGGAGTAGCTGGCTTCATTAAGTCTATGATGGTGTCTTTAGTCCAAATATGTGGACTTTGGCAGTGGGAGTCTTGATCCCATTTCCACCCTTTCCATTTACCACAAGTGGCAAATTATAGTTCTCTCCCATTGTCTCTCTTGCTGTGATCTAAGACCTTATTGCCCAAGGCTGCCAGTGTCATGTTTGGAGTCTGTTGGAATATTTTCATGTAGACTTCAAACTGTTGCTGTGTCAATCCAGCCCAATTTTTAATGTGATGCCTGGAGCAGGCCCAGATGAGCTCAGCTGAATGTTGGAGGCCTCTGGAAAAAAAATAAAAAGGCATCCTCTCTGGATCAGAGTTTCCAGCAGCAATGTAATGGCACCTCCTCCTCCTTGTTCCGAACGTGGAGTCACAGCAGCAGCTCAGTACATCCTGGAAGTGTTTGCAAACGTAGAACTAATTTCCATTTAAACACTACTTCACAACATCTTTTTCATACAAGGGAATTCCTGGCAGTGACAGAAATTGCTGTGTTCAGAGATGCTCTGCTTGGCTTTGTATTCTGACAGCTTCGAATGAATTCACGTGATCAAGAGAACACAGAGAGGCAGCAAAGTAATAAAAGGGCTCTGTTCTTGAACATACACCCAACTCCTTTTCCATCCCCCATCCCCACCCAGCCACCCTGTGAAACAAAATTCCATCATACATTTGCAGAATTAAAGCCTGAATAATTTATTATTTCCGTTTGCCAATGTAGGGACAGGAACGCAAACTTTAACACCAGGAGCAAATCAAGACTTTCCCATCCAGTCCCACAGCACAAGGGTTGAATGCAAAATCTGCCTGTTTATTCTTGCTTTACACCACATGGCAAATGTGCTCTGAACTTTCAATGAGAGACCATCTCCTTTCAGCAACAATGAACTGGCAGGGCTGGAATGCATTCGCTACAGAATATTAAAAGGATCCTGCCAAATTCGGCAGCCATTGATACCTGTTCCATTAGAGATTTTAAATCCTATTTTAAAAACAACCACAAATGTTTTTCATTGGGGTTACCTACTAACAACACATTCAGTTATTAGAGAGGGAAATAATTTTAAAAGTCGTGCACTTTTCATCTGTGAAGCTGTGTGTTGACGTTTTGTCTTTCACAAGTTAGTTTCAACATCCTTTCCAGTCAGTTACATACCCTACTTCTGACGCACAACAGAACTTTGCAGTGTAGGGATTTTACAGCATGACAATGGGCAAGTTGTTTCAAAAGCAAATGATGGAATTAGTAGGAACAGAGTCTATCTGGCTCAAAATCACATTGAAAAAGAAAGCTACTAGAGTTTCTCCTGGATTAGTGCTTGGGGTGTGTTACAGACTGCCGGGATCTGATTTGGACATGGATAGAGAACTCTTTAAGGCCTTTAAGGAAGTAAATACTACTGGGAACTGTGTGATTATGGGAGATTTTAACTTCCCAGATATAGACTGGAGAATTTGCGCTAACAGCAATAAAAGGGCCCAGATTTTCTTGGAGGTGATAGCAGATGAATTTCTCCATCAAGTGGTTTCCAAGCCAACGAGAGGAGACGCTATCTTAGATTTGGTATTAGGCAGTGGTGAGGACCTCATAGAGGAATTAGTTGTAGGGGACAACCTAGGTACTAGTGACCATGAGCTAATCCAATTTAAACTGAATGGAAGGGTGAACAAAAATAAATGTGTGACCAGAGTCTTTGACTTCAAAAGAGCTAGCTTCAAAAAATTAAGGGAATTAGCTAGGGAAGTGGACTGGACCAAAGAATTCATGGATATGAACATTGAGGATGTTTGGAACTGCTTCAAGACAAAGCTGCAGGAACTATCTGAAGCCTGCATTCCAAAGAAAAGGAAAAAAATTTCAGGCATGGGTTCTAAACCAAGCTGGATGAATGTACATCTTAAACAGGTGATTAGGAGGAAACACAAGGCCTACAAGGAGTGGAAGTTGGGAGGGATAGGAAAGGAGGACTACCTTTTAGAGGTCAGAGCATGTAGGGATCAAGTGAGGAAGGCCAAAAGCCAAGCAGAGTTGGACCTTGCAAAGGGAATCAAAACCAATAGTAAAAGGTTCTTCAGCCATCTAAATAGAAAGAAAACACAGAGGGAGGAGGTTGGACCACTCTGCACTGAAGATGGTGTAGAGATCACGGATAATCTAGGCATGGCTGAATATCTAAATAAGTGCTTTGCTTCTGTCTTTAATGAGGGTGATGGTGGAATTGGGGACAGAGATAGGGCAGCTAATGGGAATGTAGAAGTGGAAATTGGTGGAAGCCAAACTTCAGCAGCTTAATGGAATTAAATCAGCGGGTCCAGATAATCTTCATCCAAGAATTTTGAAGGAACTTGCACATGAAATTGCCAGCCCTTTAGCAAGGATTTTTAAAGTATCGGTGAACACGGGGGTTGTACCTTATGACTGGAGAATTGCTAATGAAGTCCCTATTTTCAAGAAAGGGAGTAAAAGTGATCCAGGTAACTACAGGCCTGTCAGTTTGACTTCAGCAGTATTCAAGGTCTTGGAGAAAATTTTGAAGGAGAAAGTACTTAAGGATATTGAGGAAAATGGTAACTGGGATAAAATATAACATGGCTTTACAAAAGGTAGATCATGCCTGACCAACCTGATCTCCTTTTTTCAGAAGGTAACAGATTTTCTGGATAAAGGGAATGCGGTGGACCTGATTTACTTAGATTTCAGCAAGGAATTTGATACAGTTCCACACAGGGAATTTAGTTAAATTGGGGAAGATGGGGATTAATATGAAGATAGAAAGATGGATAAAGAACTGGTTACAGGGGAGGCCACAGAGGGTCAGAGTGAAAGGTGAACTGTCTAGCTGGAAGGAGGTTACTAGTGGAGTTCCCCAAGGATCTGTCCTGGGACCCATCTTATTCAACCTTTTCATTACTGACCTTGGCACAAAAAGTGGGAATGTGCTAATTAAGTTTGCAGATGACACCAAGCTGGGAGGTATTGCCAATACAGAGGAGGATCGGGATAGCACACAAAATGATTTGGATGACCTTGTAAAGTGGAGCATTAGAAACAGGATGAAATTCAACAGTGGGAAGTGCAAGGTCATGCACTTAGGGACAAATAACAGGAATTTTTCTTATAAGTTGGGAATGCATCAGCTGGAAGTGACGGGGGAGGAGAAGGACCTGGGCGTACTGGTTGATCACAGAATGACAACGAGTAGCCAATGCAATGTGGCAATGAAAAAAGCTAATGCAGTCCTGGGGTGCATCAGAAGGGGTATTTCCAGTAGAGATAGGGAGGTGTTAGTACCATTATACAAGGCACTGGTGCGTCCTCACTTGGAGTATTGTGTACAGTTCTGGTCACCCATGTTTAAGAAAGATGAAGTCAAACTGAAACAGGTGCAAAGAAGGGCTACAAGGATGATTTGTGGAATGGAAAATCTTTCCTATGAGAGAGAACTTAAAGGGCTTGGTTTGTTTAATCTGAGCGAAAGAAGGCTGAGAGGAGATATGATTGCTCTTTAAAAATACATTAGAGGGATAAATACAAGGGAGGGAGAGGAATTATTTGAATATAGCGCCAATGTGGACACAAGAACAAATGGATACAAACTGCCCTTCAGAAAATTTAGGCTTGAAATTAGACGCAGATTTCTAACCATCAGAGGAGTAAAGTTCTGGAATAGTCTATCTGGGGGCAAAAACCTTAAGGGCCTTCAAAACAGAGCTTGATAAGTTTATGGAGGGAATGATATGATGGACAGTGTAGCTTGGCCATTGTCTCGCTTTTACTACTGAAGATGGGTATGATAGGGACGTGGGAAGGGGCATTTGATTGAGTGGCTTCTGAGTTATTACAGACAAGTTCTTCTTGACTGGCTGTTGTGGACTTGCCCTCATGCTCAGGGTTTAACTGATCGCCATATTTGGCATCGGGAAGGAATTTTCCCCCAGGGCAGATTGGCTTGGGTGCTGGGGTTTTTTGCCTTCCTTTGTAGCATTGGGCATGGCTCACTTGCTGGTTGATTCTCTGTATTAAAGACTTTAAATCATGATTTGAGGACTTTAATAGCTTAGTTATGGGTTTGAGGTTCATTGTAGGAGTGGGTTGGTGAGATTTTGTGGCCTGCGCTATGCAGGAGGTCGGACTAGATGATCATATTGGTCCCTTCTGACCTTAGAGTCTATGGCTGTGTTCACACAGCCCTCTTATTTCGAAACAACAGAGGTTGTTTTGAAATAAGATTTAGGCTGTTCACACGACGCACGGTTGTTTTGAAACAAGTTAAACCCCATGTGAGGATGAAACAACGTTGTTTCGAAATGATTGTTTTGAAACAACGCCGTGCGAACATGTTGTTTCAAAACAACAGTGACTTGTTTCGAAATAACTGTTGCCTGAACCTGCTATTTCACTTTGAGCTGCTTTCCTTAATTCGAATTAACAAACTGTTAATTTGAATTAAGTTATTTCGAAATAAGGGGTTATTTTGATACAAGTTGTTTCGAAACAACCATATCGAAATAACCCCCTGTGTGTGAACACAGCCTATGAGTCTATGACCTGCCTCTCCAAAAAAAAAAACCAAAAAAGCCCCTTGCTTGTATTAGCTCTACTAACTTTTGTGAAATTTTTTTTATTTTTTAAAATAAGTTTGTGACTTGAACAATCTGATGCTGTTGCTTTATTGAACAATCTGGTGCTGTTGCTTTAAGTGTGAAATCTGCTTTTAGAGATTATGAGCGGTGAAAACAGCATGGGCATGTCTACACAGACCATTTTATTTCGAAAGGGCTCCTTTCGAAGTAAGGGAAACTGCGGGATTGGAAAGACCGTTATTTCGAAACAGATGTTTCGAAATAACGCCAATGGATCCGCTGTTTCGAACCGTTGTTTCAAAATGGTGTTGTTTTGAAACAACAGGTCTAACGCCATTATTTCGAAACATCCGTTTTGAAATAATGGTCGTTTTGGGGGGGGTAGGTTTTACTTTTTCGGGACGACGATCCTTATTTCGAAAGGACGAGGTCCGTCCTTTCGAAATAAGGGAATGTCGTGTAGACCAAATCATTTTTATTTCGAAATAACGAGTGTTATTTCGAAATAAAAGTGCTGTGTAGACGTGCCCTATAAGTAGCTGTATAGAATGGTACAAGAATCTAACCTTGCAATGAAGCACTCTAGAGCAGTGGTGCCCAACCCTTCTCTGCTGTGGCACACCTTGAGAGCTTCAAATTTTTTGAGGCACACCACCATTAAAAAACTCAGGAATATTCAAATTAACTTAAATTACATATGAATATTCATTAACCATGGCACAGTGTTTTGGAAATGCTGCTAGGTGAGGTGGTAGGGATAGCAGAGCGGGGGTGGCAAAATGGGAGGTCAGGAGTCGTCTGCAGTGGCAGGAATGAGTGTGGGGAGCAGAGCAGGGCGGGGATGGTAAAAGAGGACGAAGGCAGCCATGTGGGGAATAGCACAAGGGTGGCAAGAGAGGAGCGAGGAAGGGAGAACAAGAGTGGCTTTGGCGGGAGGCAGAGGGATACCTGTGGAGTGGGAAGGTAGGGCAGGGGAGCATGGTGCAGCACCCACTTCCCCCTTCTCCACAGTGGTTCTGTGCCATCCAGGGCAAATCCTCACCCCACTGCTGCTCCCTCCCACCCCAGTGGGTCCTGTCTTCCCTTCCCCCAACCCCCTGCTGCCTGTGATGGACCCTCCAGCCCCCAGCTACACACCCCCACACAGCCACCCCACCCCCCAGCTACAGACACCCCCAATCAACCAGCCACCCCACAACCCCTGCCACACATCCTCTGCTACACATCCACCTCTGCCCCCCCACACACACACACAAAACGCCCAGCAGCGCCCCCAACCCCCAAAGCCCTTACCTGAGCTGTTTGCAGGCTGGCTGACACAAAGTGCTCCACCCTGCAAGAGGAGATTCACACACTCCCCGCCTCCCCCAGCTCTCTGCTGTCTGGGCTTAAGGCGGATCCACCTGAATGGTGCATTTGGGCTGCTTCTGCTATTTTTAGGGGGACCCCCTGGAACTCTGCATTCTGGTGCCTTCCTCTATTTTTAGGGGGCCAGAAGGCTGCCTGCCTAAAAATATGGGGCCCGAGAACTGTGTTCTGGTGCCTTCCCCCTTACTTTAACCCCTGCCTTTTCCCAGCCCTGCACAGCCCAGGTGGCTGGGCTGAGCAGGGAAGGAACTTTAACTCCAGCTCTCAGGCATGCTTGCAGCTCACTTTGGGTGTTCCCGTGGCACACCGGTGTGCCGTGGCACACCGGTGTGCCCCAGCACACTGGTTGGGAACCACTGCTCTATAGAGATGCTTAACAAGAAAGTGGGAGTTGCAGTATTTCATGTTTTTATTTCATCCGGAGGAAACATTTGTTTTGGAAAAGAAAAAAAAAAACTTTCCCAGGGAATGATTTTGTAGTGAACAGGGCTTGATCCTGAGATGTACTGAGTGTGCCCTGCTGGGAAGTGCTGAGTCCCCTCACCTCCCACACAAGCAGCTCTGAAGTGGAGGGGCCACCACCCACTGGGTCTCACACCCATAATGCAGTACATGCCAGTCGCCTATGCCCAGTGAGTTAGCTTATCTGGGGCTAAAGAACATTTGAGAAGCTACTTTTTCAAGCAATGGTGTCTGAGTGAACTTACTAAATGGCATCATGGCTGATGAAGGAACGTCCAAGGGTATCAGAAATGTGTGCTCCTGGGACATGCACCTGGGAGGAGAGGGGCCACAGAGGAGAGCGAGCCCAGCCACATAGGCCGGCCGGGGCTCATGCTGGCGGGTCCTTGTAAACATGCATTAGGTGAGGGCAGGCCAGCTTCCGAAACATTCCAGGAGGGAATAAAGGATTGAAAAGGCACCCGGCGTGGTAATAAAGACTTTCTGACTGACATCCCAGCGGGGAGCCAATTAGGAAGCAGTTTGCCTCAATTTTACGGAATGATAGCATCTCTGAATGTCCTAAAAGGCTCTAATTAGGTTGAACATGGTTACTTCTCCTGTGAGCTAAGTCGGGGAGCTATCACCCGCATAGCTCTGCTCAATAGGGCTTTTTATCTTCCTTTTTAATTCAGTGACTCAAAGGGGATCTTGCTATTTATTTTTATCTATTTGTGCTTTTTTAAAAGGCTGTTTCCCTCAAAGTATATTCTGTACAAATATTTTGAGCCAAGCAATGTAAGAGGGATGCAACTGCAATTTATCCTCAGTGAGTCTTGGGTGAGAACAACATTCTTTTTAATTGCTACAAAGTGGAATTATTTAATGACTTTGTTAGTCTCTGTTGCAGAGAAAAATAAGATGGATCTAGTAGACTGGGAGGTTGTTAAACCTTCTGAGCTCAGATCTTTGGAAGCAATGCTCTTGGAGGCCTTGGGCGCGATCTAGGCTTGGGGGTGAAGTTGGTGAGGTGAACCCCTCAACTTTATGACCAAGTGAAGAAGTACATGGCAGCGGTTTGGTCATTCACTGCTGTGCAAACAGTTTGGGACATGCACTGTAGTGTGACTAAAAGGATGGTGCTGATTGGTTAGTGTTTTACTTCAGCTTTCCAGAAGGGTGAATGTGCGAGGCAAGGGAGATCCAGGTTCCCATTCTAGTGGAGAGACGGCCTTCTCTGTGGGGTAGCCCTGGGAGTCAAGGATCATTGGTCTGCTGCTGCTCCATTTGTTTCCTGTTTATTTATAGTGGTTGAGGCCAGGTTGACACTAGCAAGGGTCGGCTGGTATAATTCCACTGCAATAGCTCCACTGGCAACCGCTCCTAATGCAGGTATGCTGGCAATAAGTTCTTTTGTGGGTAGCAGAGTGAAATGGGAAAAAGCACTTTTAGGCTGGCAGAACTGTAGACACACTACAGCTTTTGCTGGTATAGCAATGCTGGGGCAAAAAATTACTCCCTTAATTAACATTGTGATATTGGTAAAAGCTTCTTGCATAGGCCTGGGCTTAGATAAGAAATCCAGATACTCCAAGGGGGTGTCAAACTCATTCCGGGGAGGGGGGTGTCACAGTGGAAGGCAGGACACCAGTCGTAGGCCATGTGGGTGCATGGGTTCTCCAGCCCTTTCCCCCTCCATGTTAAGAGCAAGAAAGTTGTCATTTTGCAATCCATTTTCTGATCGGAAACAAAAAAAATTGATCCTGATCCAGCCCTCAAGTTTGACACCCCTGCTGGAGCCTAGTCCAACCAAGTGGTGCTCATCACTAGGATGTGATGCAATCCCCCATCAGATTTAAGAGCTGTCTGACCACCAGGCTGCTGCCCAGGTAAATTAGATCAGCCTCAGGGTTGCTTTACTTTATCTACTAATGGCCTGAGTGGGCCAATCCTGAATCTAGAGATTGCAGTGGTGTTGTGATTCCTCAGTCTGGCCCCAAGGGCTGGGGAATGGGGGAGCGTTGGAGCGGCTTCTCATGCTTTACACTGTAGAGGGTTCCCCAGTACAAGAGGAATCATATGTTATGTCTTTAAAGATGCTCTGCCGTATGGGAGAGATACAAAGCAACCATCACACACTAGAGAACATGGCCCATGTGGTCTTCTGTCCATGTGAGTTTAGGGTCAGCATTGTTTTTTGATTCCAAGGCCATAGAGATCTCAGGCACTAACTCTGTGGCCATTGGTAGAGAAGTTTGGTTCCACTTGCCTAGGATGTTGCTAGCTGCAAAGCATCGCTAGGGTCTGCCATTCTGCCAGCACAACTAAGTGCCAGACTCAGGTGCCTGGCCTCAGCACTTGACCTGAGGGATTTGTGGGACTCGGCACCCATGAAAAGCCACCCACTTATTTAGAGTCTGACATTTCTAGCTTCTGTTTTCCTGCCTGTAGTATCCTTTACCCTGGTGGGTTCCTAGCCAGTGGTGGACAAGAGCTATGTTACAGTTTTCCCGGATTCAAGGGGCTGAGTCCAGGCAGCTAGAGTTGCTGGAGCTGGTGAAACTGAACAGGTGAGGTGGCACACAAGACTTCATTAATAGAGAATTAGAGACGGGGTAATATAATTAATGCCAATCAGCATGGGGTTATGGAAAACAGATCCTGCCAACTTCATATCTTTTTTTGATGAGATGACCAGTTTGGCTAGTAATGTGTTGGTGTAATGTATGTAGGCTTTGGTGAGGTCTCAGACTTGGTAGAACATGACATTTTGATTAAAAAAACTTTTAGAAAGATATCAAATTAGCATGGCACACATTAAAAGCTGGCTAGCACATAGGTCTCAAAATATAATTGTAAATGGGTATTTATCAAGCTCTGTGTTTTTAGTGGGGTCCCTCAAGAATCTGATCTTCCCTTTATGCTATTTAACAGTTTTATCAACAACATGGAAAAAAAACATTAAATCATTGCCAGCAAAGTTTCTAGATGACACAAATTGGGAGATTAATAAGCAATTAATAGAATAGATCAGTGATTGGGATTGTTTGGTAAACTAGGTGCAAAGAAACAACATGCATTTTCCTACAACTAAATGTAAACGTGTACATTCAGGAACAAAGAACGTAGGCCATACTTAGAGAAAGGGGGAAATCTGTCCTGAGAAGCAGTGACTCTGAAAAAGATTTGGGGGTTGTGGAGGCTATACTTCACTGAACATGAGCTCAGTGTGGTGCTGAACATGAGCTCCTAGCGTGGCCAAAAGAGTTAATACGATTCGGGAATGCATGAACAGGGGAACCTTGAGAAAGACTGGCAAAACAAACAAGGAGGCCTGTAAAACAAACAAGGAACCCTGTAGCGCTTAAAGACTAACAAATATATTTCACGGCTGCCCCTTTGTATCAAAGAGTCCTGTGGCACTTGTAAAGACTAACAAGTCAGACACTGAAGTGGGAAGTGTCTTGTCGGACACTGAAGAAGTGGGATTTTCTCCCATGAAAGCTTATGCAATAAATAAATTTGTTAGTCTTTAAAAGTGCCACAAGACTTGTTTGTTTTGCTGAATTTGACTAACATGGCTACCCCTTTGGAATTTGAAAAGGATTATAGATTATGGGCTGGTGGTGGTTAACCACTGTGCTTGGCACTGATGTAATCACTGCCGGAATACTGTGTTGAGGCCTGATGCCCAGAATTCAAGAAGGATGTTGGTAACTTAGAGATGGTTCTGAGAAGACCTTTCAGAATGATTAAAGGTTTGGGAATCCTGCCTTTTAGTGATAGACACAAGGGCTGTGTACGCATGAGGCTTTTCGTTCGAAACAACCACCATTGTTTCGAATTAAAAATTGGCATGTCCAGACGATGTTTCCTTATTTCAAAATAAGGAGCTCCTTTATTTCGAAATAAGGAAGATCATTTTGATATAATAAAACCTCGTTATACATCAAAATGAGGGTTATTTCAAAACGGTTGTTTCAAAATAACCCCAGCTGGCGCTGTTATATCGATATGCCCTGCATATCGATATAACAAAATGACCTTCCTCCCAGAGTGCCATGCATGATCAGCACCCTGGCCAGAGCACTGAGGGGAAGTACGGGGGGTGCAGGGGGGGATGGTGGGCACCAGAGCCAGCTTCACCTGCTGCCTCCGCTTGCAGGCGGTGGGGGGCAGTGGGGACAGGAGCCGGCTTTGCCTGCTGCCTCCGTTTGCGGGTGCTGGTGGGGCAGTGGGCAGAGGAGCCGGCTTTGCCTGCTGTCTCCGCTTGCGGGCGGCAGGGGAGCAGTGGGTGTGGGAGCCATGTTTGCCCACTGCCTCCGCTTGCCGGCAGCGGGGGGGGGGCAGCGGGCAAAGCTGGCTCCCACTGCCCCCCGGCTGCCCGCAAGCAGAGAAAGCGGGCAAACCCGGCTCAGGTGCCCACCACCCTCCTGGCTGGGGGCAGCGGGTGAAGCCGGCTCACACACCCACTGCCCCCCCACTGCTGGCAAGTTTAGGCAGTGGGCAAAGCCTGCTCAGGCGCCCGCCACCCCTCCCCCCCAGCTGCTGGCAAGCCCCCCTGCATGGGGGCTTTTTCCCCTCCCTGGATCTCCAGGTGAGAGCCAGGCAGGGGATTGGCTGGCAACATGGCCCTGCCAGGGGGCCATGTTGCCACATCTCCCAGGGTACCCCTCTCCTCAATCAAAATAGCAAGTTCTGTGTCAGGACTTACTATTTTGAGTTGGTTGTTTTCCTTAATTCGATTTAAGTGAAATCAAATTAAGGATTTTATTTTGAATTAGCTTATTTCGAAATAACTTATTTCGAAATAAGCAGCTACGTGTGAACATAGCCAAGGGCTATGTCTACATCTAAAAGCTTAGTTTGGACTTGCTTAGTTTGAACTAGGCAAAGCCTAGTGTAGACAGAGAGCAAATTAGTCCAGATTAAGCCTCCTTAATCAGTTCTAATTTGCTAGTGTAGACATACCCAAGGAGCTCAACAAAGAGTCTAGTGGCACTTTTAGGCTATGTCTACACTAGGAAAAATTAGTTTGAATTTGTTAATTCAAACTAATAAGTTTGAGTTTAGTTCAAAGTAAATTTGAATTTATTAGTTTGAATCAACAACATGGACTAATTTAAACTATCGTTAGTTCGTATTAGTCTGCTTTGTTAATTTGAACTAACTGCCCTTAGTTTGAATTTATTGAATTTGAACTAAAGGCCTTATCTGTTGCCCACTGAAGTCAGTAGATTCAAATTGTTTTTCATATGCCCTAGCTCCTGTTGCATTATTTTGCTTCCCTCACTGGTTCTTCACATCATCCTTAGTTCGACCTAACGATCAAACTAAGGGCTTAGTTCAAACTAATTGGCCGGTTTTACTTGTTTGAACTAAGCTTTGCTTAGTTTGAACTAAAAAAACCTTTTAGCTCGAACTGGGCAAAGCCTAGTGTAGACAGGGAGCAGATTAAGCCTGGACTAATTTGCTAGTGTAGACATAGCCAGAGAGTCCACATTGAAAACTCCTGTCGACTGCCTGCACCCACACTGGCAGGTGCTAGGTCAAAAGAGGTATGGTGCGTTGTGGGTAGCTGTCCCACATTGCACCGGAGAAGTGTCCCCCAGCCACTCCTTTAAAACAGGAAGTGAGCACAGCCCCCTTCCTGGTGGCCAGGAAGTCTGGGAGGGGGCCTGGAGGCCAGTTAGGTCAACTTAATGGCTTTCCCCATCTACATAGGCTTAAGTTGACTTAATAAGGTCAATTTAAGCATTAAGTCAACCTTAAGAGGCAGTGTTATTAAGTCAACTTAAGAAAGCACTTAAGTTGACTTAATAAAAGCCCAATGTGGCCACAGGAGTCTGTAGGTCGAGTTAACCTTCTTCAAGTTGACCTAAGGCTCCAGTGTAGACATACTAAGGACTGTTGTATATTCTCCCTCTCTGACCATTTTAAAATCTAGATTGAATTTATTTTCTAAAAAGCTCTGCTCTAGGAATTGCTCTGGGGCAGGTCTCTGGCCTAGATCAGACAGGTGGTCAGACTGAGTGATCACAGTGATTCCTTCTGGCCTTGGAACGTATGAATCTGTGAAGAACCAGTGGGGGAAGCAAAATAATGCAACAGGAGCTAGGGCGTATGAAAGACAGTGGGAATCTACTGACTTCAGTGGGCAACAGATAAGGTATTTAGGTGGCTCATTCCTGTTGAAAAATCAATGGGAATTTGATACCGAATACCTTTGAGGATCTGGGCAAGGCCATGAGAGATCTGAGTATTAGAGCTCTGAGCAAGAAATAACAGCGTGGGATTCAGCTATGAAACCATCTGTTAGTACCGTTAGGGAGAAATAACTTGATGCATACCTAGCCTGTGAGAAGGAGCAACCTAGAGAGAAATATGGCTGCGCACACCTCAGGCTGAAAACAGATGACAAATTAGCTATGGCTCTTTAGATATGGTGGCTATCTAAAGAGAAAGGGCTAGTATAGTTTTGGGGTGGCAGACACAGAGTTACTCATCATTATAAAACAGAGGAGCTCCCAGCCCCTCTCTCTGCAGGGTTGGACTATTAGCATGATTCTTTTCTTCTCATGGGTTTTATCGGAGTTTCTCCAGTTTTACTGCACTGTGAGAGAGAAGAGAATTGGGGCAGTGGCGATCACTTCTGGGCAACTATTTACACTTGGAAGGAAGGAATTGAGAGAAGAGAACCCCAAAGTGGCTATGGATTCATTCACATGGCCAAGCTGAAAGAGTTACATCTGCATAGGCTGGCTGAGACAGTAATAGGGTAACAATTTGCAAGTATAAGAAGGGCCTGAAGTCCAAGGAAGCAGAGGAATAGTTTAGTATAGTAAACAGATTTTTAGGCTGCATATAAATAATCTGTGAAATAAGTTTCCTAAGAGTACCCCTATTGCTTGGACCACTTAACGCAAAACTGGATAGGACAGTCTGCCGTGGCAGTGAGATGGACTGGATTAAATAGCCCTTTTCCATCCCTCAATTCTCTGGCTGTTCCACTCTCTGAGGAGGGAAGGATACTGTCATTTCCAGCTCAGCTTTGGAATCTCCATTACAACTCTTTGGCAGTCCCAGAGACTGTCCTCACCTGAAGGCTCTGGCATCAGGCCCTGTGAAGCCAACCCATGAGCAATTGCAAAGGAGAAAGAAAAACCAGGCTGCATTTGTAGGGAATCCCAGTTCCATTCCCCTACACCATAGGATGTGGGCTAACTGGTGGTGGTACATGGGCCAAGAACAGGCATCAGTTGGCACAGAAAGGGAATGTATTGACCTCTCATGAAGGTAGTACCTCCAAGGCAGAGCTGAGGTCAGTAGGGGCCGGGGAAAGGAAGATTAACTGCCCAGTGGTGTTTTTACACTGCACCACACCTGACCTGTGAACAGAGGGTTTCAATTTCCAGAGCTGTTAATCCCTTAATTCTTATGGACATGTATTATGCATTCTCTCTCTTTACCTCCCTCGCGCACGCTTTCACCTCTCTTCTCCAAATGCACAAATAGTGCTATTCACAGGAGCCCTGGGCCGCCAGACTGCTTGTTCGCAGGGCTTCTGTTCTGGTTTGGGAAGGTTCCCATTGCCTGATCTTAAAGTCAGGTGGAGCAGTTTTGTGCCTTGTTTGTGGGGATGCTGCTGTAAACTACAAATGAGCCCTTCTTCCTGCGTTTCCAGGGGGACCCAATCCTGTCCATTCCAACTGACATTGCAGGGGCTGCGCAGCCCCTAGGTAGCCAGTCTTTCCTGTGAGGTCCTTCAGCTCTGAACACCTTTGCTTGCCCTAGGAAGGAGGCAAGAGCCAGAGCTCTCCTCTGTGTGCCCTATGGAGCAAAGCGCTCAGCCCATTTCTCAGCACAGCAGGAAGTGATGCCCCAACACCCTTATCTCTTTAGCACAGTCACAGATGCAAGGGAGGTTAGTAGTGAATGGCCTAGTAGCTAGCAGATCTGCTTTATGTGCAGAAAGTCCTG
Source organism: Podocnemis expansa (assembly GCA_007922195.1). NCBI lineage: Eukaryota > Metazoa > Chordata > Testudines > Podocnemididae > Podocnemis > Podocnemis expansa. The sequence goes on from ML682310.1 coordinate 5,489,071, forward strand.
GGTTCAAACCCTTGGTGGTTGGACAAGATGATCTCACAAGGTCCCTTCTAGCCCTCTGAGTCGAGTCGAGTCTAATCTATTCATTGACTCACCGGTCCTTTCCCAGTCACCATTGGGAAAAAGGGTGGGTGGTGAGGAAGCTCCTGTTCTAAAAGGTGAGATTGTTTTCTCACTCTGCCCTTTCTTGGAAAAACTCTTCCTTCCCTGAGCCGTTAGTCACCCCTTTGTCAAAAGACAGCCTGGCAACAGCACATGGAAAAAGCAAAATATGTTTCAAAAAGGCAACTTTTAAAAAGTATTCCACATAGAAAGCTAAACTGATCTGTTCTGAGGAGGCTGCTCTGGAGAGTGTGTGTGAATATGTTAGGGGACAGCCCATGCTGCTGCTTTTTATGAACCCCTGTCCAGACTAGAGCCCTCCAATACATATTAATGTGGAGAAACGGATTTCTGAATGCAGTGCAAAGGTCCATGGAGCAGGAGTAAATTGCGCTGAAAGGTCTGGCATAACTGTGTCCACGTGCTCTGTGGCAAAGCAAAATTCTGGGGGAGCAGCGCACTGAAGTAACCTGCTTCTCCGGGGGTGTAGTAAAACCGGCACAGAAATGAGTGAGACTGTGTGAAAGGGAAACGCCTGGATGGGTCACACCCTTTCAAATAGCAACAGGTTAAAGCTCATAAGTCACTGGCATTACATTGGTATGACGTGGGTGAACCTAACCTATAAAACAATGAGCAGCATGAGTGCTATGTTCCATCACTGCTATAGAGGCAGCAAACCATCCACCCTGGTTGCCCTTAAACTTGGAGAGTTTAGCTGAGCTAGGGACTGAATCAGAGCCACTGTTAAGATTTCTTCTCCAAAGAACCCCAGCTGTTATGGCCTCAAAGGAAAATGCCAGCATGAAAATTGGGGTTTCTAGCAATTCATTTTCATGTGAGTGCTAACCTGTTAAGGAAAAGACACTGATTACCTCAGGTGAAAGGTGTTGGCAACGGCTCAAGTGTTGCTTAGTGATAGCCTGAAGCGTCTTGGGTGGGTTTTGCCTTCGCATACCCTAAGCCAAAACCAGGTTCCACTTCACCCAAGCCCCTAATTTCAGGCAGTTTTGACCTTTTTTATTAGTGACACAGGTAACACTGCAGGGACACTTTCTGTAGTCTCCCCACTCCCATCTTAGTAGTGTCTAGGCAGTCCACAAACACTGGTGTGTTTTTCCTCATTGCACCCTGCTAATATAAGCAGAGATTAAAGTATAATTTGGCAGGCCCTGGAACTCTCCTAAATTGGCAGGCCCTCCTCACACCAGTGTGGGCCCCCTCACACACCCCAGCTACTGCCCCCCCCCCACATGCCTACTGGCCCCCACACACCTGTCCCTCCCCAGCTACTGCCCCCCCCACACCTACCCCCCAATCCCAGCTACTGCCCCCAGCCCACATGTCATCACTGGTTCCCCCAATCCCATGCTGTGCTGCAGCATTCCCCCCCCCCGCTGTCCCAGGCTGACCCCCCCCCTCCCCACTTCCCTTTCCCCACTGGGCCAGCTTGGCTGACCCTGAACCGGGGATTTTCCTAACAACCCTCCCCGAATTTCCCAACACCCCTCCTAGTTGTCAGCTAGTAATAGTGTTATACTGAACTAGTGAACAGCCCCGTCCACAACTCCCCCTACACCCCCCAATCTCAAGTCCTGGGGAGAATACTGTCCCCCCTTACCTGGCCACCATGCACTGTGGAGCGCCCCCGGCTCTGACCATGCTCAATCAGAGGCTTTAAGCGTGCTCAGTCAGAGCAGGCTCGGGCCAGAACCTCAGGCTTGGCTGGGGCAGGTCCCTTCCGAATGCACAGGAACACCATTCCAGGGCCTGCTATTTTTAGAGGCTCAGGGTTGGGGGGGGGCCCTAAAAATAGAAAATGGAGCCAGAACACTGCATTCTGGGGTCCATTATTTTTAAATGGTGGGCCCTGGAACACAGCGTTCCAGCTCCATTTTCTATTTTTAGGGACCCCAGAATGCTGAACCCCTAAAAAGAGTGCACCCTGGAATGCCATTCCAGCCTACTTTAACCCCTAGATATAAGGCAGCATCCTTCCCCCGTTCTATAGTTTGAGTACAGAGATACTGTGTTCATGGGACTTGCTCAAGATCACACAGGAAACTAATGGGGGAGCCAGGATTTGAACCTCGCTTTAGTCTAGACTATCATAGCATGAGGTTTGTTTTCACTCTGCCAACCTAGGACTAGGGAGCAGAAATTCTGCTGCCTCTGAAGTCAGTGGTTGATTTGTCACAGATGCCAACAGCAGCAGAAAGAAATCCCAACAGTGGCTCTGATTCAGTCCCTAGCTCAGCTAAACTCTCTTAATTTTCAGGAGTGCGCCATACTTTATAACCAGGTTTCAATCATTTTTAAGAGCAACCATGCACTAAGCTGCACCAGTTTAACTGACTCACTTGCAAACCACATCTTTAGTTAAACCCGAGCAACAGTGCGTGTAGCCCAGATGTTGGGGAGGGGAGGAATCTTTACTGCACAAGTTGCCTTACTCACTGCTGGATGGTGCCAACCCAGGAATTAGCTTGGTTGGGATGACATCCCCATCCAGCAGTTATACTCCATCAGTTTCTTTCCTTAGCCCTCTTTCACGCTCAGCAACCACCTTTCCTCTCTGCCACTCAGTCCTCCAGCCAGGTCACTATTGTGGGGTGTATCAAGGTTCTTACTCTCCTGCCACTTCAGGCTGTCTTCTGCTTCTTTGCTTCACAGTGTCGGTTCTGCAGTGATTGGTGGGGAATAAGGGCCCAACCTCCAATCCAGGCTCTGGCACAGGAACCCTGTCCAGCGTAGCCAAGGCTCATTTCATGCACCTTGCTGCCTTTCCCTGAGTCATTTGCACTCCTCCTGCCCTTACCCACTCCCCTAGGTTTGCCAGTCTTGCTTCTCTCTCCTCCCCGAGGAATTACTTTAGGCAGCTTGCCTCTAGCAGTCCCTTCACCTAGGCACTGACTGCAGTCACCTTCTCTGCAGGCTGCAGCCTTACTGATTCTTATTTCACAGAATCATAGACTACTAGGATTGGAAGGCTGGGAGGTCATCTGGTTCAACCCCTTGCTTAAAGTGGAATCAAGCCCAACTAAATCATCCCAGCCAGTGCATTTTCAATCCATACCTTAAAAGATGGAGATTTCATCACCTCCCTAGGGAACCCATTCTAGTGCATCATCATCCTGCTAGTGAAAAAGTTCTTCCTAATATCCAGTCTAGCCCTCCCCCACTGCAACTTGAGACCATTGGTCTTGGTTGGTTATCCACCCCCACTGAGAACAGCCCAGCTTCATCCTTTATGGAACCCTCTTCAGATGGTTGAGAGCAGCTATTAAATTCCCCCTCACTCTTCCCGTCTTCATTTTAAACAAGCTCAGTTCCTGTCTTTTGTGGAAGCCCCAACTGTCCCTTGTAGGTTAGTCACTCTAATTATCTGCCTTCAGTATAATGCTCTCCCATTTATAGCCATATTAGCTAATTTGGCCCACTTGGCCCAGTTCAGCTCTTGCACGGCCAGAATGGGGAGCACGTCCCATCACATTCCAGTCTGACTCATTCATCAACCAGACAGACATCTCATTGAGGCCAGTGTGCCTTTTGCTCAAGGGAGGAGCATATAAATGAAGCAAGGACTTCTGCCGAAGGGCTCTTTGAAATGATCTGAGGGAAGACTACCCACTGCTGTCCTGAGTGAGGTGCTGTCCCGTGGAATTAACCAGAACATGTTTAACTGGCTTGAACTAGAAGTGGGCCTGCCAGCTACCTCTGCCACTGCATAGTTGCTGTAAAGCATCAGCCAGTTTCACAAATGCAGGGCTAGGGGAGAGGTTAAGAATATCACGGCTAGCTGGTTCTAAAAGTACACAACAAACGGCTGGCCAAGTCATCCAGAGAGGTGCCTGCTTGGCTCTTGGCCCCTGGAGCTGTGTGCTCCCAAGGCACACTATTCAGGGACTGGACAAGAGCCATGCAGTGTTGAAAACTGGTGTCATCAACCCCGGCTGCAGCCAGCACTCTGTGAAAGCTGTAAGTGTGACTCATTTGATTTTGTACTCCCCTCAGGGGGTACATTGCTGGAACTTAGCAGCATCACATGGCTGCTTAAGGGGCACCCGCTGGTTGCTTTAACAGCTTGCGTCCATTCCGAATTACAGCAGTTTTGCCCATTGAGCATTTCCTAGTGCCAGGCTTAGACTAATCTACTTTTCCTCTGATCATCGGGGGGGCTTTGTGGCTTGCCGTGTGAGCCCCACTGTGAATGCAGTGGGGATGATGCCTTGCAGTGGGAGGTTCCTCTCTTCTCTGCTGGGAGAGGTTACCAGCCCTGTTACCAAGCTGGCCTGTGAAAGCTTCCTTTGGCTAAATGCTGATTTAATCTCAGCTCAGGGCCTCGTTTTGATAATGCACTAGCATAACTAAAGTAATGTCGGTTCCTTTGTGCAAACCCCAATGCAGCTGTGCTTACCCCAGTGTAGTTCACTTCAGTACTTTATCCAGAGTAACTGCACCAGAGCAGTTTAGTTACATTAGAGGTGTTCACTGGTGAGCTGGGGGTGCCGTTTCCAACAGCACCTATGTGACTAAGCTCCAAATGCAGGTTAGGGCTCGATTATTCTGTTGAAAGACTTGGGAGTTCAACCCCTCACCTGCTCAGTTCTTTTTGAAAATCCCAGGCGATGCTTGTAAGCATCTTAAGCTTGTGAAATACCTTTGAAAATCTGGCCCTTAGAAACCTGCTGGTCACTGAAAATCACTGGGCTTCTAGGTTGTTTTTGAAAAGCAGACTTGGGTATCTAAGTCATGTGGGCACTTTTGAAAACAGTCAAATCGAACTAGCATGTTCAGGGACAGGACTTGCTAGTTTGATTTAGGAAAGGGGCACGATGGGAGGTGTGGCAAGATGGCCCCTAGAAGGGCCATGGCCCCACCCAGTGTATGAATGGAGAAAGGCACCCTGGGAAGGAGAAGGGCAAAAGTATTAAATTGAAACAACCATTAAATTGAAATAACGTGTCCACACTGTTATTTCAATATAACAGTTGCAATCCAAACATCGTTTTGATTTTAAATGAGGTTTTATTGACTTGATCTAGCTTTCTTTGTTTCTATATGAAGGAGAAAAAAAACAACAAGCAGTTGTGTGGCACTTTAAGACTAACAGATTTATTTTTTGCATGAGCTGTCTTGGGAGAAGATCCCACTTCCTCAGATGCTTCGAAGATGGGTGAACTTACAGAAAGGAATGAAACTAAATGCAAGGGGGTGTAAAACATAGGATCAGGTCATAAAGTAACAGCAAATCAGAGCAGTTTACAGGCTTAAAGAATGGGAAGCCTGAAGTCAAATTACCCTTTGTAATGTGAAAAGAACCCATAATCTCGATTGAGTCCTGCTTTCACAGAATTTAGCTTGCATATTAAGGCTCATCATTCTGAAACAAGAAAACATCATGTGGATCAAAGCTTTCTTAAACTGAAATAACCAGCATTATTTCGGTTTAAAACCTGTGTGTGGACATACCCTAAATGTCACAGGCCTCCTTGTTTGTTTCACTGAACTAGACTAAAAGACCTGCCCCTTTGGAACATACCAGGCAGAGGAAACCATATTTGAAGAGTCACTTCTTTTCCCGTCAGCGTTTCAGGGAAACCACAGGTTCTAGAAGCAAAGTTAGAACACAAAGTTCTCTGTCCATGAGCACAGCAACAGCTATGGCAGCTACATTCTCACTTATGCTTCAGTCCTTCCACTTCAATAATTACAAAAGAAAGAAAAAGAAAGAAAGAAAGAAAGAAAGAAAGAAAGAAAGAAAGAAAGAAAGAAAGAAAGAAAGAAAAAGAGGATTTTGATGTTAAAAAATAACAGCTCTTATTTTAGACAATTTGAGTTTCCTGTAACTACCTCTGCTCTGCTCATCTGCATTAATTTTCTGAATTCTGTCAGTGCAGATCAAGGCCGGTCAAGGGTTTAAGTTTTCTGGAACAGTGGGTTACTCATCAGTGACCATCCTTCTTCGAGATGGGCTGCTCGGATCCATTCAGTAATAGGTGTCTCCGTGCTGGAGTGCTGGATTGGCTGGAAAAAACTTGTCCTAGCCTGTCAGAAGAGGGGAGGCGGCCTCTGCCCCTCGTGTCACCCTGTGGCTATATATACGGCCACCTCCCTGCCCCCTCCTCAGTTCTTTAGAGTTGCCAACTCCAGAGGCGGGGATGGAGGGGAGGGACCTGAATGGATCCGAGCAGCCCATCTCGAAGGAGGACGGTTACTGGTGAGTAACCCACCGTTCTTCTTTGAGGGCTGCTCGGATACATTCAGTAATAGGTGACTACTAGCCATGCTGATGGATTGCGGGTGGAGTTGGTTCTTCCGCTTTCAGCACAGCAACAAGCCCCATAACATAGAGAACCAGCAACAAGATGCTCACCGGAGTAAAGGGCGAGAGGCCTTGACAGGCCCAGAAGAATCAAGAGCTGAGGGCCAACCCAGGACAGGGGCGGGACCGAACCCACCGAGGCATAACGCATAAGCAGGTTGGAACAAGGTCACCATAATTGGAGTAAAAAACGCAACCTAAACATAATGGGTTGCATTAGATGTTCCGCATAGGTAAAAATGTGGAGTATGACTGGCAGACTATAGTGTCTGGTCATAGATCTTGTGACATGGACTTGAAGGAGAATGCTGAACGCTAACAAGTGAGTATAGCCATATTGGCCGTGTGTCACACGAGAACAAAGAAAGGGCAGAGACTGATCACCTGAAGGCTAGTTGGAGCCAAGTGGTTATAGACCGATCTGGCGACTACTGGGTACGCAGGAAGTAGTAAGGACGTGACCGTACCCCTTATCTAGGTTGCGACCAAGCATAGCTGTCTGGTTAAAACGAGTGAGAATGAGGATGCAAGGTTGTAAGATGGGCTCGAGGATAACTGAGAAGACCACGAGGCACTAAACAACAGCATACAGCGTCGAGCCGAGCAGGACGGAGGCCTACGGTATGCTAGCTATAAACCTGGTAATATGGAAGCGCATGTTTTCAGCCGAACAGGCACCAGGACCGGGTTCTTGCTGGAGAGAGGTTCCGGTGAGGTCACCAACAGCAAGGTGGCCTGAGGCAGTGTTGCTTCTACAAATATTAATTCAGTTGGCTTAATGTTCATTCACCATCTCAACAGGTTAGAGATGTTTTGTTCGGGCGTGTAAGCGGGGGGACAGACCTGCTATTGCGGGGAACTTCCCAGGCTTATATACCACCCCGGTGAAGGTGGGTAGCAAAGGGATCTGAGTCCCTGCTGCCACTTCCTTTACCCCGAGGCCTGTCTGACCTCAAAGGCTCCCCTCTCAATATCCTGTTTGGAGGTGTCCCCGTAACCCTGACAAGGCTGGGCCCCAGAATTTCTGGGGGCTCAACCCCCACTCTTATCGTGGTCTCTCGGGACAGGGCTAGGGTGTCCCCACTCTGGGCTGCTGCCTGCACTGACCACTCTTCTGGCCCGTGAATCACTATATACAGTTCAAAGTAATACAATTTATTTAAGCACACAGAAATAAAAAAATAACCCAATAAGAAAATAGAGAAAAGTGGAAAAAAGGTGAAGAGTAAATCCCTAGTGCCACCACCTGGTGTGGGGGCACTACACACATAGGCTCTGGGGCTTGAGGAACAGTCTCATAGTCTGTTCTCCACGTTGCAAGCCCTCTGCCCAGGCCTGGCTGTGACTTGATGCTCCAGAAGGCCAGATGCAGGCTGTGGCTGTGGCCACACGTCCCCAAGCTCCAGGGGCAAGGCCCTTCTTCCCAGAGTCAGCTTCCCAAGCCCTCTGCCCAGGTCTGGCTGCAACTGGATGCTCCAGGGGGCCAGATGCAGGCTCTGGCTGTAGCCACACGTCCCCAAGCTCCAGGGGCAGGGCTCTTCTTCCCAGCATCAGCCCCCCTTCGCTGTTCCCCAGCTGCTCCCCACACCCGGCTCCAGACGGCTGCAGCTCTGGCTCCCAGCTGCTGCTCTGGTTCCGTGTGGGTCTCTGGGGTGCTCCTCGGGCTCCTCTGGTTCTCCTGCCGTGGGTCTGCACACATCAGCTCAGCACCTTAGGCTCCTTCTCTGGCCTCCTGTACCCAGCTTCAGACAACTCTGGCTCCAGCTCTGCTCTGCTTGACTTGGCTTTCTGCTGGTCCAGCTGCTGTGGCTCTGCTCTGCACAAATCAGCTCAGCCTGGCCTCCCTTCCTGGGTCCTCTGGCTCCCAGCTGCTGGCTGCTTAGTGCTTCCTCCTTAGCTCTGCCCCCCACACACTCTGGTTTGCCCAGGCATGTCCAGCCTGCCATTTCAGCTCAGAGATGGGGGAGCACTTTCAATCAATCAGGCCATCCTGGGACACTGGCCTCTCCCGCTGGCCCTGGGGTGTCTGTTTCAGAGTCCTGCTCCCAGGCTGGAGTGGCCAATCAAAAGGCCCATTCAGTCGCAGTAAGGGGCTATCAGTCCCCTTACAGGTGGTTGATTGGGGTTTCTTTTCAGTCTATATGTAATGAAGGCTGCATCCCTGCAGCCTTGACGTAAGATAATTCTCGCAGATTGATGGATAGAGAGCAGGGCTGGTCCTACCATTGAGGTGACCTAGTCAGTTGCCTTGGGTACCAAACATTAAGGGACGCAGCATCAGGGCCTGCTGGTCTGGGGCCAATGAGGCTATTTTAAAGTTCCTGCCCTGCTACACAGAGGCATGTAGCCCAGGGCTGAGCAAAGCAGGCAATCCTTTGTCCCCCAACTCCAGCAAAGGAAAGTGCTGGGGTGAGAGGGAAGGGCTCATAGGGAAAGGCTTGTGGGGCTGGGAGGAGAGGGAGGGAAGGTATGCATGGGCTGCTCAGCCAGCATGCCACTTGGCTGGCCCACTGCTTGTTCCCTGGGCCCCTTGGCCAGGCTGTCTTCAGCTGGCCCTCCACTCATCCTGGAAGCCCACCCGCTGCTCATCCCGGCCCAGCTGACCACCTGGTCTGCCGCGTGGCCCGCACCTCTTGGCTTGGCAGGGGCGCCTCAGAGGAGTGAGAGGGAGTCTGGGCACAGGCCCCTCGCGCGGGCTGCAGTTTGCTGCCCACTGCTTGGCCTGGCTCAGCGCAGCCTTGCCCCCCACCCAGCCTGCGCAGCTGCTGCTTGTCCTGGCCTGGCCCATGTCCGTTGCAGCTCGTCCCGGCCCATGGCCCTCATCCAGGCTTGGGGAGGATGTGTGGGTAGAGTTGGAGGGAGGGTGGGCACAGGCCCCTCAGCTGGCCCATAGTTAGGCCAGCCCACCACCTGTCCCAGCCTGGTGCATCCTGGCCCACCACCAAGCCTGTGCAGCCTGGCATGGCCTGCCCCTCAGCCCAGGCCAGCCTGCGCCCCTCAAACAGGACTGGGGGGGCTAGAAGGAGTGGCAGGGAAGTCCCACAACCTGGCCTGCATTGCCCAGGCCACCACCGGTGGAGAGGTTTTGAACAAAATCATAGTCACCTGGGATACCAAAACACCTTGGGCTGGCCCTGACAGAGAGGCTGTGGTGTAAATCAAACAATCGGAAGTAAAAAAATAGAAAAAGCCAATCAAAAGTGTTTTGTAACTGAACTACAAAGGCAAGCTGGGAAACGGAAAAAGTGGCATGACTACATCCTCTGGGCTTAGGCAGCTTGGATCTCCCATAAAGTGATTTCTCTTTATTTTGTCTCCTGTCCAGTGCTTAGCTTCCATGGAATTTCTCTCCCTTTTCCTGGTTTTATTGATTCCTCTCAGCTCACAATTAGCAAATAACTACATAAAGGCTGTTTAATTATTTCCTTGGGTGGTCACTTTCCTGGAATCCAGCATAGTAAGAAGATAAATGTTGAACCTCATAGGAGGGAAGATAAGAATAAGAAACTTGGTATCAACTTTTTGCAAAATACAGCCCAGTCCCCCCCCCCCCCATTCCTCTCCATTTTCTGCTGTGAACTTCATTTGATTCACAGTTCTTCAAAAGAAACAAACATGTCAACAAGCCAAAGGTGGATGTTTCCAGATTTTCTCTGTTTCATCAACATGCGGCCACTCAGAATGCTCCATTACTTGAGTATTGAAAGCAATTTTCCCTTGCTTCTTGTGGTTTGAAGCTGACTCCACAATGCTGACATTTTTATGAATGGAAATTCCGACTGCACCATGCATCACCAATCTGGCAACCGCAACCAGGTCATGGCAGGAACGGAGATTCTCGCTTTCTGTACAGAAATTGGGGCCCAGAATAAATGTTTCTCTCCTGTTTGATCCACTTGCCCCCAGCAATGAAAGGCATTCACTTTTCCTGAGAGTGGTATGGCACAGGCTAGGTGGAAGGATAGGACATGTCTGTGTCCCTATAGTAAGAACTGGTGCATTAAAGAAGTACCACAAAGAAGGTATCATGCAGCAGTGGTGTGACTGGTGCTGGGCGTAGGGTGCTCAAGCCCCGAGTCACGGCACCAGTGCCCTGGGGTCCACTGCTAGGCTGCCTACGGTGGTGGCTGTCTTCCTTGACGCTGGCCCTGGCTGAGGGGTCAGAGGCAGGCTGCCCGTGGCAGTAGCTGTCTTCCCCGACTAGGGGGCCAGGGTTGAGCCACCTGCTGCAGGAGCCTGATGGTGGGCCCTGCCTGGGGTCTTGGGCAGGATTGGGCCTGGGCCCTGACTCAGGACTGGGGACATGGACACCGAGGCTTTTCCTGGGCCCATGTCACTCCTGTCATGCAGTGTTGGGAACCAAAGGAATTAAACAGGGTTTTATAATGGGCCTCTGGGACCATTGCTCTGGGTGAGCTGAGTAGGGCCAATGACAAAGGTTTTCAACAGTGGCCAGTGAACTGGAGCACGTATGGTTTGGGTGCCCAAATTGAGACATATTAAATCAGCTACCTGAGTGGTTCGAAGACCGTGAGTTGTACCAGAGCATCTGGGTGAAGATGGACGCTGAGTGGACTTCGGAGGAGAGGGAGATTACAGCATTCTGTTTGGGACGTATGTCAAAAGGAAATGGATGTGGGCTGAGGCGGAGGCATCCAAGGATGCCGTCATGCAGATGGTAAAAGGGGATGATCGTAACATGAAGAAGAGGGTTGAGTTACGTGAACATCAAACAGCCTAGTTTATCAAGTTGTGGAGAGCAGCCAGCCTTTGTCACATGGATGGTCCAGCTCAGCCCAGAGCCACTGCCATGGGGGATGGATCAGACCCAACGCCAGAACCCTACTAACTAGGTCTAGACACTATCTCACAAATGAGTGCACAGTGCAATGACAGCTCTAGGTGAAGATGTTCTATAAGCATTGCTGTAACCCATTCAGCACGTGTCCCAGATCTGACCCTACAACTGATCAGCTAGCCATTCAACATGGAAGACCCATGGTAGCTCCTGAATCCTTTGAATGCTGCCATGTAGGTGCAGTCTAGTACCTTCCAGGTATCAGAACACATGGATAAACTCGACGGAGCCGACAGAAACCCTTTATCAATCACAGGTCTTAGTGACTGGCCCTGCCTCCCAAAGGAGACTAGGAAGAGTCCTGTTCCCATGCTCTTCAGATCATGATGTAAACTCACTTTTTGGAATAGTGGTTTAGGGCACTGTTAAAACAGCCTCTGCATTCCACCCCCAAAAGTGACTGCACATCAGTGGAGGGTGAAATATTTAAAACGTAGCTTGCACTGTGCTTTTGGCTTCTTTGGTGTGACAGACGCCATAGGAATGTGAGATGGTGACGCACACCACTGAGTAGGTTACCAGATTTTCCCAAAAGTCGTCATCATTCCACTTCCCTCTCCCAGTATTTCATAAACAACAGTGTTCAAAATGAAGCAAGGGATTTCTTGAGAAGAAAATGAGCTATTGGTTCCATTTTCTTGCTTAGGGTGCCCAGATAGCCCCTGAAGGTGTCTCCGCTTGGGCTAGGAAATATCAGTTATGGTGCTGAAAGGGTAACTCTAATTATGCTCTGAATGCTTAGACAAAGAACTGAACTACTGGACCAGTGACTCTGCACATCTTGTGGGGCAAAAAGAACCATATTAGTTTTACACTAGCATACACTGACACTGTACTGTACCTCTGTGCGCTCACAAGAGGATAGGCATTGGCAGAACAAGCCTGTTTGGCCAATCAAAAACATTGATCAGAAATAGGCACTGGGCTTTGCTGATATGAGAGAAACTAGCCATCGTTTGCTGGATCCAGGTTTTAATGTGCAGATCTGGGGATTTGGTTTCATACAATCATAGGGTTAGAAGGGACCTCATGAGATCATCTAGTCCAGTTCCTGCCAGAAAAAAACAGGACCACTCTCACTAAATCATCCCAGCCAGGGTTTTGTCTAACCGAGCATTAATTATCTCCAAAGATGGAGATTCCACCACTTCCTTTGGTAGCCCATTCCAATGCTTCACCACCCTCCTAGTAAGAAAGTTTTTCCTAATATCCAACCTTGACCTCCCCAGCTCCAACGTGAAACCATTGCTCCTTGTTCTGTTCTCTGTTACTACTGAGAACAGCCAAGCTCCGTCCTTCTTGGAGCATCCTTTCGGGTAATTGAAGGGTGCTAGCAAATGTCCCCTCAGTTTTCTCTTCTGAAGTCTAAATACGACTAGTTCCTTCAATCGCTCTTCGTAAGTCTTGTGCTCCAGCCACTTGATCATTTTTGTTGCCGTCCGCTGAACTCTTTCTAATATGTCCACGTCCTTTTTGTAGTGGGGAGCCCAAAACTGGACACAGTATTCAGATGTGGCCTCACCGGTGCCGAATAGAGGGGCACAATCATATCCCTCGATCTGCTGGCAACACTTCTACTGATGCAGCCCAGTATGCCATTGGCCTTTTTGACAGCAAGCGCACACTGTTGACTCATATCCAGCCTCCCATCCACCATGACCCCCAGGTTCTTTTCTCCAGTGCTGCTATTTAGCTGATCACTCCCCAGCAGAAGTATGCACTTGTCCTCGTTGAACCTCATGCGATTTCTATTGGCCCACTCTCCAATTTGTCTAGGTCTCCCTGAATCCTGTCCCTGCCCTCCAGCATGTCTACCGTTTCCCCCCCCCAGCTTGGTGTCATCCTCAAACTAACTGAGTGTGCAATCTATCCCACCTTCCGTCACCAAGGGCCTCTCTTCTTCTCGCCAATCTGCCATACCCAGTGTAGTGGAGCTGGTCCTCCCTGTGAAAACTGAAGTAAAAAAAGCAGTAAGTGTTTCAGCTTTTTCCTCATCCTACACCACGAGGATACCTGCCCCATTCAGTAAGGGATCTACATCATCCCTGATCCTCTTCGTGTTATTGACATGCTTGTAGAACCCCTTCCTGTTATCCTTCACATCCCTTGCTAGCTGCAACTCCAATTGTCCTTTGGCCTTTCTGACTTTATCCCTGCAGTTCCGAGCAATATCTTTATATGCCTCCTTAGTCATTTGTCCAAGCTGCCACTTCCCGTAAGCTTCCTTTTTATGCTTTAGCTCAGTGCAGAGTTCTCTGTTTAGCCACATTGGGTGCCTTCCACATTTGCTGTACTTCCTGCTCATCAGAATGGTATCTTCCTGTGCCCTTAGCAAGGTTGCTTTAAAATGCAACCAGCTCTCTTGGACACCTTTCCCCTTCAGATCAGCCTCCCAAGGGAGCCTGCCCATCAGTTCCCTGAGGGAGCCAAAATCTACTTTTCTGAAGTCCAGGGTCTGCGTTTTGCTTCTTTCCTTTTTTCCATTAATCGGCATCTTGAACTCTACCATCTCATGGTCACTGCTGCCCAGGATGCCATTCACTTCTACTTCCCCAATCAACTGTTCTCTGTTTGTGAGCATTAAGTCGAGAGGTGCGAGGCCCCTAGTTGGTTCCTCCAGCATTTGTACCAGAAGTTGTCCTCAACACTCGCCAAAAACTTTCTGGATTGCCTGTGCACTGCTGTATTGCCCTCCCAGCAGATGTGAGGGTAATTGAAGTCCCCCATGAGAACCACAGCCTGTGATCTAGAAACTTCTGTCAGTTGTCCATAGCATGCTTCACCTACCTCCTTCTTCTGGTCTGGTGGTATATAGCAGATGCTCACCATGACATCTCCCTTGTTGCACTCTCCTCTAAACTTAACCCACAGACTTGCAACTGGCTCGTTTCCACTTCCATAATGGAGCTCTGAGCAGTCATAGCGCTCTTTTACATATAGTGCTGCTCCTCCCCCTCTTCTTCCCTGCCTGAACAATTCATACACATCCATGGCAGTGCTCCACTCATGCAAGTTATCCCACCACATTGGAATTGTTATTCCAATTATATCATAGTTCCTTGTCTGCACGAGTACTACCAATTTGTCTTGCTAGTTTCCCAGGCTCCTTGCATTTGTGTGCAGGTACCTAACATACCAGGCCAATTGCCCCACTTTCCCCTGTCAATTTTCAGTTCTATTGCAGCTTCCTCCTTGCATTTTCTCCCAGCGTTGTCCTTCCCCATGGACTGCAGGTATTAGGGCTTCATTAGAAGACCTAAGACGATTATGTAATTTTCCCCATGTTCCAACTACTCTCTCTTTTATCCCTGGTATTACAGTCCTGGCACCCCTCAAGTTCCATCCGTTTTCCCAGGTCTCCCACCTTGTGACTTTGGTTTGGCCCATTTCCTGCTCTCTACACCCCAGCCAGAGTCTGGTGAAGTGGGTCAACTAAATGGAGACCAGCCTGTGCCTCCCCTCTGTTTTTAGAACCAAACGTGTGATAAAGTCCTGAAGTGGTGGGCTAGATGTTGTTTCTGTTTGCTGTTATTTCTGGGTCCATAGCAGAAGTCCAAAATGCTAGGGGACACCTTTTCTTAAGGCATAGATTAATCAAATTTCATATCAAATCAAATCCAATCATAGGGCTGGAAGGGACCTCGTGAGATCATCGAGTCCAACCCCCTGGGAATTAAACCCAGGACCTTCTGTATGTTAAGCAGAGGTGCTAGCCACCACACTATTTGCAGGGCTTGAAAGAGCCAACTTGAGTGTGGCTAATAAGACATTGTTATTGTAACAATGTACCAAGCAGGCTATGGTCATGGGGGGGGGGCAAGTTGAAGCTGAAGCCCAACTGTGTTTTTGTAGTGGGGGAGAGCTGAAGCTTCATCATCACAGGGGGCTGAAAGTCCAACTGCCTCCACCTGGGGCTGGGATTGACTGCTGAGCCCCACGCTTTATCAGTCCAACCATTTGTGTGGTCTCTGCAAATTTTACCAGCAACAAGTTTATGTTTTCTTCCAGTGCACCGTTAAAGTTATGAAAAACCCTTGGACCAAGAAGAGAAGCTAAAAACTCAGCCATAGGATGATAATACCTAGTTATGATGATTTGCTGAGTGTGAGCAATTAACC
This sequence comes from Podocnemis expansa, assembly GCA_007922195.1. NCBI lineage: Eukaryota > Metazoa > Chordata > Testudines > Podocnemididae > Podocnemis > Podocnemis expansa. The sequence goes on from ML682310.1 coordinate 5,504,471, forward strand.
ATTTGTAGGCTACACTGATTTTTGTATATACCTATTTTCAGAGTTGTTTGACAAGCCCTAGGTCTCCAAAAAACATTTTGAGTAGCATTAATTGTTACCATTCTTCACTGATTGGGACACATTTATAATTTTGTCCATGAGCCATTTTGTAGATCATGGTTGAGGTGGGAAGCCACAGTCAGGGATCTTACCAGGAAAGTTACTTTCCCAAGCCGTGCTTGCTTACGGCCACCTGAATGTGCCAGCTTTGAACTGTCCCCTTTCCTGATCACAGCCCTCCGGCTCTCTATTGCAGCCTCATTCCCCTGCTTGCCCTGCTCTCACTCACATATCCTTGGCAGACTATTAGCCATGGTGTCTAATTAGCAGCAAGGGGAATTGCTGAACAGTAACAGAGAAGAACTGCCACTGAGCCCTGGAGTCTGCCCCCTTAGGCTTTGCGTAGACCCAACTCTGGGAGCAGACAGTGGCTCAAGCCAATCTCTTTGTGATGGAGCATGCCAGAATCATCCCCTGTATTCTGGGGAAGCTGAGATCCAGAGGCAAATGTTACCCCCCACCCCCAGCTCCACAAAAGGCTCTTGCTCACCCTGCCCAGAGCTTAGCAGTCTGGCGGATTTTTTTTTTTTTAATACTAATTTAATAGCTGGTAACTTTGACCAATTGTCTGTGCTGCCCCTTGGCAGGAGAGAGTCTTGTGCAATAAAACCAGGGCTTTTGGCTTCATCTCTGAGCTGCCTGCCAGTCTTTCAGTACTGCATCAGCTGCCAATCTCTATTGTCACCTCAGCTGGCCTCTGCAGCCAAGAGGGACACAAATCAAGCCTGGCCAGTGGAGAGCTAGTGAGCCAGCAATCCCAGCTTGCTTATGGACATTGGGCCATCCTTGCTGTGCTCTTGGAAATCTAGGCTTTTCAGGAGATCGACAGACACTCAGGCCACATTTTTGCCCAGGAATACTTTAGTCTAAAGCAGATGTGGACAAACTGCGGCTTGAGAGCTGCATGTGGCTCTTGAATGAAAAAGTGGGGCTCACAGAAGAAATCCAGAGGAAAGCGCCCCAACCTAGGAGTTTTAAGTCTCCTGCCTTGAGGATGCCCTGAACATGCTGGGGGGGGGG